>JAQLOL010000020.1:24946395-24972429 GCA_029783665.1 Naso thynnoides
GATAATGTGCCAATAATATCGTGCATCCCTACTGATTTCCAAAAAGTTGGAACACTGTAAAAACCAAATATATACATTGTGTTACTGTACTAACCCATCTTGACAAATGCACAAAGATAATATATTTGATGTTTTACCTAATCGACTTTATTAATTTTGGTAAAAACATGCTTATTCTGTATTTAAAGCTGAGGAAGGCAGTTTATTTTTTAATGTCATTGGGGAAAAATCCCATTATTATTTTTCAGCATATTGAAATTCAGGTGGTTTGAAAAAACGCTAGACGTCTGCACCTCTCTGTTGGCTCTGTATTCACACCGTAACAGAGTATTTTCAGCCGATCATGGGTGATTTTAGAGAGAGCGTGTTCCAGTTGGCTGCTCTACGCCGCACTTCTTAGGTAACGTTGCTACAAGCTGATTGGCTGATGAAACAAGGGCCTTACGTTCTAAAACTGGCCTCTGGCTACTTGACGAGCTGAGTTGCAGGTGACACCGTCAGCCGGCTTGAGTCGAGCCGACATGGATCAGTTTACACCACTGCAACTTTCCCTGCAACCTTGTGATCCCGACTCTTTAATGCAAACTAAACTTAAAAGGGAGAGCGACAACAAACGAAATAAAACGTGAGCCCGTGCAAAAACAGGGAAGGGAGGGTGCAGTTGCTTCCTTATGAGTCTCATGCTACAGCTAGCTTGATTTACAGATGCTGCTGACCTCAGCTTTAATGCCGGTAACAAGTAACAAGTTGGGACAGGAGCTACAAAAGACTGGGAAAGTTACTGAGTGCCCAAAAACACCTGTTTGGAACATTCCACAGTTAAACAGGTTCCGTCGCTCACAAGCGGGGACGTAGCAACGGTCACCACTTTGTAAAACACACGTCTGCATAAAGGGCTCAGGGAGAACTTTGTAAAACTGTTTTCAGTAAGGATAATTCAGAATGCATTCAGATTTTATTCAAGTTTTTTAAGGATGACAACTTCTTTTTGTAGTCATCCAAAAATTAACTTTAACTGATCAAAGCTAAAATAACAGTTGGTATAAGTATTTGTGAGAATGAGCATTTTTCATTCCACGATTCTCCAACGTTGTTAGATAATCATGGAATGATTGAATAAGGAAGTGGTTGAAAGAGGCGCGGTTGTTTTTCAAGCAGTGTCCTTGCAGTGGCACATTATTGACAAGAAGCAGGAAGTACACACAAAGTCTCTTAAGTCTGTTACCAGGGGCAACATGTACTCAAGGCCTCCGATCAGAAACAAGCTCATTCTCATGCCTGCTGAGAACTCTCACCATGTTTCTCCTGCCAAGAGTAAACACAACTGAACTGAAGCAAACCTCTTTCTTTCTTTTCTCCCTTTCTGTCCAGCTCTCTGTTGGTGTGTGTGGGGTGTTGTGTCAGGGCTAGAGCCCATCCCTCTCCCATGAGCCTGTGTGCCCACACACACACCTGGCGCCTCCACGCACACACCCGGCGCCCACGCACGCACAGCCGGCACTGACGCTGTGAACTGGACCCTCGGAGCCCAGCGGAGCCAAGCGGAGCGGAGTCTAGCCCAGTTGGAGCCTGAGGATGTCAACAGAGACAGAGCTTCAGCCAGCGGTCAGGCCCAGCAGCGTCAGACGGGACTCCAAGAGAAGAGGTGAGGACACGACACACATGTTCTACTCTTTGAAACTGTGTCAAGGACGTTATTCCTTGCCACTAGGGCTGTCAGCGTTAACACCTTAAATCGATTAAAAGGCTGTGATTATTATTCTTTAATCGTGTCAGTCGTGTGTGTATTTTGTCCCTTCGACACATCGTTAGTCAAGCCGCTGTAGCGGTTTCCTGCTTCCTAGTAGAAAGACAACAATGCGCTTCTGAATGGCTTGTTTTTTCTTTTCATTTGCCTTCCTCCCAAGTTCCCAAGACAAGAAGATAGATACCATTCTCTCAACTGTGTGCGCAATAACAAGGAAGAAACGGGCAGAGTTGGCCTACCACTAATTAGCTTAGCTCAAACACTGGTAGTCAATGGGAAGTTCTAGCCTGCCTTCACTTAAAGTCATCAGATAAACTTTACAACAGCTCCAAATGGTCCTGTGTGCTTGTTGTGACTTGTTTATTTACCACGCTATGTTATTTTTAGACTCAGATTGGCACTTTATGTAATTTTAGAATCAAATGTGTACAGGAAGTAAACCGCGGGGCGCATGTGCAAAACACCACGGATGTGCTTATGAGTAGGTCAACAAAACAAAACATCCAAAAGTAACGTAGCATGCTAAATAAACAAGTGGTCTGAAAATGTCTGCACTGCTTTGACAAGTTTCTTTTTTTCGCCACAAATCAAAGCATCCAGCCTCCTCTGTCATGTTGTACTTTTGTCAAGAGGAACAAAAATGATTAATGAAGGCTTTACCCTCAGTACTGGTTAAAAAACAACAAACAAACAAAAACATTCAGACACACTGTTTTACACAAACACATTTGACAGCTCTGTTTTTCTTCATATTAATTATGTCTTGATGCGCTGTTGATAATGGATTTGGTTCAGACATCAGAATGCAGGGCGGCTGTTGTTCATAGCTAATAAACAGGTGCAGGAGCTCGCTACCAAACAGGTGCTGGGATGTTGTGGTTGGTGGGAAGCAAACAGATCCAGGTGTGAAAAGCTCCCGAGGCGGGTAGCTAGCAGGTGTACGCGAGCAGGCCTGGGTGGTCTCAGAGCAGAGGTGATGCCAGAGGCCAGGCTGGCAGCCATCACCCAGCTGCTCGGTGCCACCTGCCCGACTGCAAGAGCGGCGCCGACTATCCTCTGAATAAGCATCTGATTGATGTAGCAAAAACTCCGGACACCGATGGGAACGGCACTTAATGGATGCACACAAACCGCACAGAAACACACACACACACGTTCACTCACTCACTCACTATCACCTGCAGCAGATGCCTCATTGCACACGGCGCGCGTCAGCCCCTGCAAACAAGCGTCGCTCCCCCCATACGCAGAGTGTGAGGGAAGGCTGAATGCCTCTCATGTCCTATTTAGAAACAGTATTGTTCTGCTGCAATGGAGATCATGTTCATCATTCAGACTGCTCTCCATATGATGCACATACACACACACGCTAACACGCACACACACACAAACTCACTGTGACTGGGATTGAAGCCCAGAAGAGCATATGAGAGGAAAGATGAATGGTTTGCCTTCAGCATTCAGACTTGAGGGTTTTTTGTCCCCCCCCACCCACCCCACCCCCACCCACACGTCTCCCTCTCTCTATCTCATTCACGCTTACACACACTCACACACATACACAACCTTACACCTTGTCTTGCATCTGCATCGTCTTTTAAATGGTACGTAGAATTTGAGCTGGGCTCACGCAGAGTGCTTATCTCTGTGCTGATCTGGGTCAGTCTTCCCAACAGACACACATTTGTGCAAACACACACACACACACACACACGCACGTGCACGTACTCAGACACACTCACGCACACACACCAGGAGGCTGATGAAAGTCAAATGCAATCATATACCACACGCAAGCATGGAGTGTGCTCTGGGAAAAGGAAACTTTGGTAATATTCCTGTTAGGGTGCCACATGTGTACAATTTGTGTACATACAGTACGTCACACACACACACACACACACGCCTATATTTCTGTTTCTGTGTAGCCTCCTTGTCTCTGACTCTTTGGAGTAGCTGAATTTGAATGAAAATAGATCCACTGATCGTCATTGGGGTGTAAGTGGCGTCTTCGCTCTTGTGAGGATCCCTGCAGGGATAGTCCTTCACTCGTAATATCCTTCCTCTCCCTCCTCATCCTCCTCCTCCGCCCACCGCTCTGACTCCTAAATGACCTTGCCCCGAATGAGCGAGACACAGAGGAGAGACTGATCACGAAGAGAGTGAGGGAGACTAATGAGTCAGTGTGAAGGAGAGCTGTTTAATCTCTTTGTTTCACAGTACTGTGGTGAGGAATGTGTTGAAAAAGACTATAGGACTGCTGCGTGTCACACATTAATCACAGATGGTGTGTGTGCGTGAATCTACGCGTCTGTGTGTGTCTGTGTGTCTGAATGCATGTGTGGTTTTTTTTTTGTACACACAAATACGTTTCCTCTGTGAGCGCAGGTCATTCTTTCAAGAGAACCTTTTCTTCTCTACCAGAAGGTTTTTATTGAATTACCACGACAAGGCAGAGATAACCTCTGACCTTTACCATTTACATGACCGGAGGTGAATAACTGCAGCTTTCTGCTGCCTGACAGTAAATTAGTCGGTCTTATTGGCTGGCCTAGATTGTTGAAGTATAATAGTCTTTATTAATCCTCAATAAATCCACAAAGATTACATCTCTACACCTCCATATCCCTCTTTGATTTCTCTCTCCATCCCCGCCTCCTTCCTCCCACACCTCCGCTACGTGTCCCTGCAAATCAGAACAATTCCACTATTAATCTGCGAGCTAATTTAGAGCAACCTTTTGGCTTTGTGACACTCTGTGACCGACTCACACACCCTCATCACAGAACTCCATCAGTTCATCATCTTTATTGAACAGTATATTTCAAACTCTTTAAATATTTTAAAAGAAAAAAAGAAAAATTGAGACAACTCGTGAAAATATATATATATAATTGTTATTTTCTGAGAAGTGCACTCAGTGGCTACTTTTTAAGGTACATCTGTACAATCTAATGTAACCCAGCACAGCAGATCTGTCATATAACATTTTTGGTTTTTGTTTGGTGACATTGTTTGAAATGTTTAAACTCAAGTATACTTTACGCCTGAGCAGAGCCATATCAACTGATACTATCGCAGATTTTTCAGTATCAGCTCAAATGTTTTCTGATACACGCCAATATCAAAACTTTCTTCACAGAATTTTTTTTTAATAAAACCTATCAATTATCATTCTTTGTTAAAATTGTCAGCAGTTGATTTATACAGAACTTACTTACTTATCTTTTTTTCGAATTTATCCTTTTTCCCAGTGTTCATTTCTAGATTTCAGAGGTAAAGAACAAAGTACACATTCCGATTTACTTTACTAAAGTAGACTTTTCTGGTATCTGTACTTTACTTGAGTATGTATTTTTCCGACAGCTTCTGATGTTTCCTCCCTCCATTTGAACACAAATATCTGAGCTTTCTCCTGGTTAAATTTTCAAAACAGACGTGTTCCTTTCGTTTGAATGCTTTCGTCTTTTTGGCTGTGCTAAGGTCGCTTTACCAACACAAAATGTCGCTATTTGACATTCTGGTAATGAGACTCAAAAATCAACTCATTTTCTGGAGCTTTTAAGAGCAGCTTGGACAAATTTTACTGATTCTACCTTTAAGTTTAATAGTCTTTGCGTTATATTAATATGATGTTAGGTTCAGATAGCTTTGCACAGAAACGGCCACTAGAAATGTCCTTCAGAGGGAAACTTTTTACTTTCATACTTTGAGTATATTTCAGAACCTGTACTTCATTACTTTTACTTGAGTAAAGAAGTTGTATCAGTACATCTACTTTTTACCAGAGTCTTTTTGCACAAATATCTGTACTTCTGCTGTACTAAAGAATGTGCGTACCCTGCTAGATTTGGTTGACAATATGTGATAATGTTAAATATTCTTTGATCAAGTTATTTGTTTTGGAAAGCAACCTTCTGAGTAGCTTTGCATACCGCATCAGTGCAAAATCAGAAAAGGTCCAATTAAATTTCAGCTCAAAAATTCACTGTATCAGTAAGTAGTGAATTTTTCCTTTCCAAAATGGGTCTCGGTCTCAACAGTGCCACATCAGCTTGGCAATACTTCTGAGATCATGGTCAGAGGTGCCGTTTTAGTGAAAACTGAACTGTTTCTCATTTTTGCACCTCTCAGGATAATGCAGTCCAAAACAGCACCATCCTTGATTGTTACTCAGTGACAAAATATTCCTTTACAGAGATCACCTCTACAGCAGTGTCAATAAAAACTGAATGTTTTAAGCAGAATATTACTGGCAGAACTGTCTTGGATTGCATTGCATTATAACCGGTATGAAGGCGGGGTGCCGACCTTCAGAGTGGGAACTACCTGTTTAGGCTTTCACAAGGTCTCGTGTGCTGCTTGTCTTTGTCTCTGTTTTTTGCAACCTTGAAGTTATGCATACGACTTAAAGACAGTTGCCTCCAGTGGAAGTTTGTTAATTAGTATAGCTGTTAAAAACGTAATATCAATGAAACACAGAGTCGACATTCTGCTGTGCTCACGCTTGTATTTGAATGTTAATTGAAACCAGTCTGAAAGCCAATTTCACGTGTGTGAGGAGCCCGACAGCTGCAGACAGTTTTTGGTCTTCTCTTAAAACTTTAACATCTCGGCGCCCACCTTATGATGAAGTACGATGAACCATGGACGCCTCACTCTGGGGAATCTTTGAATCACGTTTCACACTTTCAGCATGCATGAAATCACTCTGGCATTACGACGCAGGATTTCAACAGCACTACATTCTGTCAAATGTACTGTAATTAATATAATTACAGATGACACTTAAGCTGTTGCAGCGTGCTGGATGAACGCAGGCTCTGCCTTTGCTCCACACAGAGGATCTCTAGGCAAAACAGGGTGCAGAGATCAGTCTGTGAGGCGGGCTGAGATACAGCAGAGTTTTATGTTACAGTGCTCGGATTTATTTTGATTATGTGACAGGAAAACAAAATGATCTGCAATATTAATTCACCATTGAAGCACAAGTTTGGATTTTGCAGCTAAGCATAAAGCTTACATAAAGATGCTGGTATTCCTCAGTGAAGGTTGCCTTAATGCTTGTTTGGTTACTGCAGTAAAGATAGACATTATCAGGGCTGTGAGGGCATATTTCAGGAAGGCCAAATGTTAGAAAATTGTGACGTTGATTGGCACATACCCAAGAGGTCACTTGAGCAGGTAACCAGCAATCATGTATAAGTTATTTATTTCTAAAAACGCCACTTGCAACCACAGCAACACCAATCTTTGTTTTCTGTGGGGGATTTTTTGCTCACTTGACCAACAATTTATGTGTTTTTTCACTCCATGTGGTGATGTTTTTCTGTTCATAACATCATTTAAAGCATTTTGTAGAACATTTTAGCTCCAAGTACAGCACTCATCCTCGAACGCAATGACCAAAAACTGTGGTTTACTGGCAGGTCACAGTCGGGCTTGGATGGTATCTATTTTTTCAGACCTTCACACCATCATATGACAGTATTTGCAAAACAAAATGATGCAAGTCTGAGCTGCTGGGGATAAAAGTTTTTGTAGCATGTGTGACATTGTGTGGCCCACAATGCTATGTGTTTAAAATGTAATAAGCCTGATTTTATTGCAATTCTGTGAACAACATCAGTTCTACAGCAATTTGTCCTAAAGGTCTTTTCGTCAAGCATACAGTATGCATGTGGACTTAGCCGTTTAGGAGGAATGAACAACATCAAACAACATAACACAGTTAAATGTTTGTCCAGACTCTCAGTGCATCTTTCTGCGGTGTGCAGTGGAAACAATAATCAAACATACTCATATTGGTTTCACTTTTGGCAGACTTTCCCAATCACCTCCATGTGAGAAATAAAACTCTGCACCTGTCCTTGGACAAGCAACATTTAATATCATAGCCACACTGAAAAGCATGTATTACAATGGAAAGAAAATGCTGCTTACTCTAAGTAGACCTTATAACATATAAGGTGGCAACATCATAGTAAATAACAACAGTTTCCCAATCACTGCCAATCACTCTGAATTACTAATGGCCAATAGAGAAATTAATCAATCTTGAATAGGTGCCCTTCTCACAAGAGGCACTTTCGTACCACAGGAACCATTTCATAGTTCAAAGAACTTACTTATAAGAACCTCCCGTTTTATTGTATCCACACTGCAGGAACCGTGAACTACCATAGCTTTTAGAACTACGTTTTGAGGAACTTTTTTTGCTCCAACTCCAGAGTAGGTACTGGTATACCAGAGGAACTGTAGTGATGAAAGTGTATGTTGAACCGTCGACCTTAGGAGCCAGCGTCGGCAACTGCTATTTTTTAAAAACCCAACAGCTGTGTAAAGTCGAGGTCAGACTACACGAAGTTAGCCCGATAACACCCCGACCAGGTAGACTTAGGGCATCGAGTGGGCTCGGAAACTGTCAGTGAGCATGGGCACAACAATCAGTTGTTTTATCTCTCTTGGACAAGAACCGACGCCGCATTTAGGACACCTCACAACCTCACGACAGAAAAACTAGCATGTTTGATTTTTCGTTTTGCTCCCATGACGGCTTGTCCGTAGTAGTAGTAGTAGTCAGTGGCGAGCGCCTCCTTGCTGGTGACTTCGTGCATGTCGTGAACTGCAAACAATGACTGATTGTGGAGCAACGTGTAGTCTGTCATATCTCTTGGTCATGACACGGCCAGAATTTATGACTCTATAATCATCTAATCTGACACAGCGAAGGTTGTAGCAGACAAAAATATCTTGTAGTCCGACACCAGCGTAAGAACCAGAGCTTGTAACGAAATCTTTGTTGTTTTGTCGTCGTATCTTCTCTGAGATCAAATGTTTTTTTGTTACTGTAAATTGAGCAAAAGTTATGTTGTAAGTCACGTAGATGTGACACTAGTATACCAACTGCTAGCCAGTTTACATGGCTTATATAGGAAGCTCCGATTGGCGGTGCAAATGCCAACAGAAAAAAACCCCTTCAAGATTTTTGGTTCCTTAGGAACTCTCCAGTGGACAGTTCCTCTCTAAAGATTTCCTTAAACTGTCTCATCTGAAAATGCCTAATAATTTTTGCATGGAGGAACCAAGGACTGGCTGATGAGGTGGAGGTTTGACACATTTCTCTGTTCGGCTACAACTTTCATGAGACAAATGCACACAGCTGTTGGATGGATTCTCTTTATCATCAGGACTCCAAAACGGGGGCAGAAGCCTTTTTCTTTAACAGTCCTGCAGCGTTATCCGCTCAGAATCACCATCTTTTCCCCGCTCAGCTGCTTGTTTCACCAGTAGCGACTGTCCTCTAGCAACACAGCACCTTAAAATAGCATCTCCACGTCAGTCTTGAGAAAGAAGAGCACCTGTGTTTTTGATGGTATTTAAAGTCATATTTTCAGGACTTTAAAATACTCTAGTATACTGTAATACATCAATGTTTCTCAAGCTAATCGCACTGCGAAGTGCAGCGTTTGTAATGTACAGGTCTAATATGCTCCAGCAGTTAAAATCCCTGTAAGGGTTCAACTACCGCCATGGAAACAGTCTCCTGTCTTACAGTCAACATTCATTGAACTGCATATGCTTTTGTACTTTCATGACACAGTTTAAACAAGACACCAACCCTGTACTCACAGTACACAGCACTGATATGACCTCTAAATTGCAACTTAACTGTAATTGATGTTGCAGTGTTACATACCTCCCCTTTTAATGTTCAAATAAAACATTCGCGGCTGTGATTCACTTTCATAATGTGACACAGAACGCGATTACAAGTAATAATAACTTCAGCCGTTGTCAACACACGCAGTCGACTGTCATCACAAGTCTGAAAAATCATGACTCTCCCACAATGGGGATTTGGTTTGAGGATGTGTGGGCGGATGTAGCTACAGTGTGGCTGGCAGCTAGCAGCATGAAGCGAGTGGTTAAAGGTTATAGCTGTGCAGCTGTTAGCCTTTGCGTGCGTGGATACGTGTGTGTGTTTGCTTGTCTCTGGTGTGCGATTTGCAAACACATTATCTTCTTCGTGTGGATATTATGCACACATCCAGTCTATCTGGCACAATCACCGCAGCCATTTACTCAGATATCTGTCCCTGGGGAATCTTAGAGCACAAACAACGGTATTTTGAGTGTGTGTGTGTGTGTGTGTGTGTGTGTGGTGCATGTTTGTGAGTAAGCCTTCTATGAGGGGTAATCAGATCTGGTCCCTCCAATCAGACAGAGATTGAATTGAATTGGCTGTCTGCTGTTGTGGTTGTTGGTGGAGGCCAACAGTGAATACGGGGGGATGGAAGACAAAATGGCCCAGATAGAGGCACACACTTTCCTAACGTGGCTTTTCCATCCCTAACACTATGTTTAGAGATAAGTGCCTCCTCTGTCCTCCCTTGCTATCTGCTGCCCCTCTCTCATATCAGTGTATTTCTGTAAAATTAGCAACCTGTCCATCCTGGTCTCTTTTCACCCGTCTGTGCTCTCATCTGTTCATCCATCCACTTTTATCAGCGCTAGAAATACTTTGGGCAGGTAAGGGTGGTGAGATGTGATCAAATGCTATTTTCTAGCAGGAATCTCATTCCACAAACCCACATCTGCTCTGTGTGACACACTCCTCTGGCCCTGTTCCCGAGTGTCAAAGAAGCTTCACCCAGGCTTTCAAATGAGACCACAGAGAAAAAGTATTCAGAACGGCTGATTCATGGAGAAAAATACAACAGTGAAAGCCTTTTATGTGCTTTCTTTAGGCTTGGACTCTGTGTGTGTGTGCTTGTGTGTGTTGTGTGTGTGTGTGTGTGTGTGTGTGTGTGTGTGTGTGTGTAGGGGGGTTACCTTGTGTATACTCTGTGATCCTCTCACTATGTTCAGCTTAGTCCTCTCCTCCACACAAGTTGGTGTGGCTTTGCCCACCACATCACTAACTACAGTCTCCATAGCAACAGTTTGCTCCCTGCTTATAATTTGCACAAAAGAAAGACGTCCCAGTGTCATACACAGGCTCTAATAGAGGCCGCTTCTCTCACCCTGCTGTGCTGGTTGAAGGACTGTGCATTGAAGGGACATTTCTCATTTGTTAGATGTTGACAGGCTGCTGTTTTTCTGTTTCTGGTTGTTGTTGTTTTTCATAACACACAAACAGAACTGTCTGTGCAGAGCTGATCTGAGACACTTCAGTATTCTAAGTTAAATTAGATCTGTTTGCATAACTCCATTTAATGGAGTTCTTGAAGGTGATTCATGATGAAGTCTATCTATGAGAAAAGTCATTTTTTGTCTTTATGTGTTAATGCTAAAAGTAGCATGCTTAATCAATGGCCATTCCAGTAGCTTCAGTGGAACTAGAACCTTTTCAAAAAACACAGGAACTAAACGTGTGTTTCTCCTGGAGGATTCAGGAACCAAATCTTGTCTCTGTACAGTTGTTCCAGGTATTTAAGATAGAGTCAGAAGCACTCATTTGTTGCCGTTGACACAACATTCAAACTGGGCCCCTCCTCTCGAGCTCAACGTACCAGATGTATCGTAACTCAGCGTGTACCACAAACACCGTTACACTGCTTATCTAGCGTTAACCAACAAGCTACATAGGAATGTTACAGATGTTTAATGGAGAAGTCGATAATTTAGCAAGCAAACAAGCTTACTGCCGATGTTTAGCACCTACCTGTCTATCACAAAGCCGGCCAACTCCACATCACTTTTCCCAGCCTCTACTTTAGTGCTTCAAAGTGGCTAAAAGTCAAACCAAGATTCATTCTTGCTCTGGAACTAGTTTTATCTGCTTGCCCTTTTGGCTCATAGGGCAGTATTTCTTTTTCTGTGCGCTATGCCCTCATCTGTAACTTTCTCCGGTCTGGACCTGTCTATATATTATTTTTTAGTAAAATCCTACTGAGACCACCTCTAATACAGTCAGACTGGTTGTTTCCAAAGACTGTAGGAAGAAGTCTTCACAGGTTCAAAAAGTCACACTCAGGGTGCCTGGTGGCTCAGTTGGCAGAGCAGGCACCCCATATACTGAAGCTGTATCCTCGTCGCAGCGACCACAGGTTCGATTCCACCTTGTGGCCCCTTGCTGCGTGTTGTTCCCCCTCCCTCTCTCCTGTTTCCTGTCCACTCTTCAGCTGTCCTGTCTATAAAATAAAGGCACAAAAGCCCAACAAATATCCACTAAAAAAAAGAAAAAGAAAAAAATAAAGTCACACTCGAACCCACATAGACCCGGAAATATGGCACCTTGACCCGGACCCATTAACTATTAGAAAGCTGAGACTCGGATCCAAACGGAACGAGAAATGCAGGACTCAGATCTGACCGGGACCTGGGTATCATTTGATACGCCAGACACGAACCTTGCCAGGACACACAGACCCAACCTGCACCGATGTCACAGCTGATGGCTATTAACAAGTTAGCCTCAACAGTGACTGCTACGCATAGCAAGCCGAGGCTATGTGGAGGCTATTGACAAGTTAAGTTGAAAGGTAAATCAAAACTTTGTGTCTTACCTGTAATGTCAGCCTTCTTTTGTGCCTGCCCATGACGCATATAATCCATCATCCTTGTTAAAGATACATCCATCAGGCTTTCTGTTAACGTTACTCCTCTTCCTTCATTGCTGATAGAAATAATGTTAGCATTCGAGATAATTGCTAATCCACTTCTCGATGGTGTTTCATCTTAAAGTCAGATTTTTGTCATGGGGACAGATGACGAATCAGAATGTGCAGTCTGAAGCATCTAACATAATAATTAGGGTTGTTTGTCCTTTTGAAATATAATTATTACTCACGACTGTTTACGTTAGCATTGTTGACTTGCTGTCATTCTGCTCTGTCTGATCTCCGACTAGCAAGTGATAACATTAAACTAACTAGCTTTAAATCATATGATACCACCTTGTGGCCACAGATGCGCTGCAGTTTGCTTGCAGTTCCACTTAACACACACAATAAAACTCCTCAAAATTAGATTTAAATGAAAAATCTCCAATGGTGGCAGGTTCAAATTGATGCTATACTTCAAAGACAGAAATTCAAGACCCACAGCAAATGGTGCTGATCCCAAACTGGACCCACAGTCACTTCATATAAATGGGTCCGAGACGGGTCAGAACCTCGGGTATTCGAGGGATCAGGCATACCTGAAGACCTCTACTGTATAGCTTCATTGACAGACCACTCGGGTATTCTAGTATTGAAATAAAAGTTTATTTTTTTTACATTTTGGTCAAAAAGCTAAAACATCTGCTGCAGTTTACAAGCTCCAAACAGTGTTTTAAAAGCAATGATACTGGTAAGTAATTAGTGTATAAATTAGCATCCAAACTGACTGATCCTGAGAAGTTTTTAAGCCGTTGGATATGCTACAAATGATACGCTAATTAATCTGCAAAATGATGTCTTGCAGTGCACCTCTGCCTCAGCTGTCTTTGTTTGCATGAGATAGTGATAAATAAGCGAACACGAGTTTGGGTTCAAAGTCCTGCAGAGTGCATGCTGTTTAATATGCTGTTCTTTTCCCTAAATGGACAAAAAGGCGTCAGCCTTCCTACTGGAATACTGTCCAATAAACAGATGACTATAAGCACATAACTGCAATAAACCTGTTTGAGTCAGGCTAGAGACCCTTGTCCTATTACATATCTCTAATTCTCTTCCTTTATTTCCTTTCTGTTTCTACACTTACTAATAAAAAAAGCAAAAGGTATTATGGTGTCAGTATGTATCTGAATTTCTTCCTTTTTTTGTACTGATATTTTTTAAAAGAGACTACAGGACGTGTTATTTACAGGTAGTGTAAACACAGAAGAATTACCAGTTTAATTGAGAGCTAAAGGATGATGACGATCCACAGTGAGGAGTCGGAAACACAGAGAGACACTCTGGCAGATGGCAGAGCGTCCTTTTCCTTTTCATGCTGTATGATGTTCGTCAGTCCTTCTCTGCCCCATCCCTCTGTTCCAGGACCCCGGCTGAGTAAATAAAGGGAAAGGGTTCATTACGCAAGATGAGACACAGGAAGATAGAGAGAGGAAGGACAACAACTTCAAGTGGTTCCATATTTTGGCAGAGATGACAGACATGAGAGAAGGCTTTGTTCTGGCACACCCGCCTTGGCATGAAAAGGAGCACTGCTGTGTTGTGACGACTTACCTGTGTTTCCTGATGCTTTGAAAGAAGGGCCCCAGTGTTCGACAGTCACACACACACACGCACGCACACACAAACACACCCATGCACACAAGCACCAGCACGCAGGGACATACACACGCGAGCACACCTCCTGTTCACACAGGCTGTGGGATTTAGGAAACAAATAGTTTTGACACTTTTCAGTCAGATGTGTTTGAACAGACTAAATTGTGTGTGTGTTTGTGTGTTTGTGTGTTTGTGTGTGTGTGTGTGTGTGTGTGTTCAGGTGAAGCAATAAGAGAAGAATGACAAGGAAAAAGCGTGAGCTGCTTTCTGTGCTTCCTCTGATGACAGGACGTATTTGGTGAAAACTCACATCACAGGCTGAAAGAACTTTGTGCTCTTCATTTGCAGCAATGTATCGACAATTATGCAGAGGTTGAACTCAGCGTGTGTGTGAGCGTACATACAGGTGTGTGTGTACGTGTGGAGGCTCAGGGCGAGATGCGGTGCAGTCTGTGGGGGAAACCGCTTCACTGTTACATGACAGGATGCTAGTGACTTGTTTACACAGCCCACTCTCTGATGCCCTGTCAAAAAACAAAGCACACACACGCTCATACCTAGACACACATATACACATGGACACAGTTACCTGCACATTCTCAGGCTACGTTACCCTTTGCTAGTGAGATCAATTACCTTGTTATTAATATCGTGGGATAGTGGGCGGAAAATTCAGCCAGCAAAGCCATTGTTAGCTCTTTATTAAAGTGATAGTTTACCCAAAAATGAAAATTCAGTCATCATCTGCTCACCATCATGCTAATGGAAGTCAGGTGAATTTTTTTTAATTCTCCATCACACTGCTGGAATTTCACAGGAAAAAGGCGTTCAATAATCTCCGTAACAATTGTAGTGAATGGCGACTAGGATTAAAATGTAAAAAAATAATCATACTAAATCCATAAAAAGCCTAAATACTGTTTATTTGAAGTAATCAAAGTGTCCTAAAGCTGCGTTATGCCAAGATCCCTCTGATGTCACCATGTTTTGAGCCTACTGTTCGCTGTAGCCTGCAGCTGCTGAGATTGTAGTCGTGTTTTCGGCTGAAGCTCGCACTGCAAGATTACTGCGAGGCCTGTTTTCTGTAAAGCTCCAAATGATCAGTATGCTAACATGGTGCTGTAAAATGTTTATTTTCTGTTAGTCCGACTAAAACTGGACCTATAAAATATATGTAAACAAGTTAATCCAACTGAAGCCGTACTCACTCAAGTTTCTCAAAGTTGGACTAGGTAATGCTTTTGGGGAGTCATTTACTCTTGCATGTTTTCGCCTCAACTGGTCCCTCACCGGCCTGAATTACAGTCATCATGGTGGTCTTTGACCTGGGACTCCAATAGCATAAATTTGCAAAAGGAAGCCAGGAAGAAAATAAAAATAGCATAAGCACGATGGGTAGCATATATCTAATTCATACCAAAAGTAAAGCGTAGATACAAAATGTGCAGTGCTGTAAAGTTTTCCATGTTTTCACCATTCGACAAGGAATTGGTAGCCGCTTGCTAACTGGTTTGCAGCTTGTTAGGTGAACTTGAAGAGGGTCCAATAGCAACCAGCTAAACGGGGCATATCGTCACACACTGCAGTGGAGTCAGACATACTTTTTGGTAATAAATCAATTCTCCCTCGGTGCTTTTATACTGGGACAAGGACAGTAGTCCAATAAAGTGACCTAATCGAGACGTAACCATAACTCAGCTTAACTGTACATGTAAATGCACTGAGTGTTTTGAGGACTAAAATTTTCATTTCTCAGTATTTTTTTATTAGTGGGGTTGTATGAGGTACCTTTCGTCGATGGCTATCAGCCTCTGTATATCACTACGCCCATTTGTGCCGGCTTCTGTGGACTACGTTTGAAAAAATGTAGTGCCAATAAAAAACAGGCTGCCTGGTGACAAAGAAAAGTGGTAAAACAATCCTAAATTTAGCGTACAATTTGAAGGGACTGTGGCTAAAAAACATTTTTATGCTGACCCCGTCTGCAACAGTACAATGCTGACTTCAAGTGACACAGTTGTGATAGACTGACTATGCATAAGTACCTCATACAACCCCACCTCAGAAATACTCAGCCATCTCTTTACGTGAGGAGAATATCAGAAGGAGGCGATGAAATGTAGTTTAAAGGAGATGATTAAATCAATGGAGCTGCCTCTGGAAACTTGCTGCATTCCGCCACTTATTTTGTTTCCTTGGATGAAAACAGGATGAGCTGCCATCCCCGTCATCACAGTTCCGTTCAGATTTCAGTCTTAATCAACAAGGTGTACATACGGCAAATTCACTGTAAGTTTGCAAACAGCAGCTCAGTGCTTTTCCAGATGCCACAGTACATCTTGTTACCATGAAAATAAAAGACTTAAACCCAGCAGAGCGCCCGTGCTGTGAAAACAACTTTGCCACAGAGGATGTAACCAAGCTGAACAGTTTACAGGCACAGAGCAGGGAGCTGTGCTGTTTTGCTCTTTGAAAAATGAAAAGTATTTCCTGAAATTCCACTTCTTTGTAAGTGGGCAATAAAATCCACTCTTGCCACGATGGCCATGTGCACATTCAAAGAAGCCACCATGGGTTTGTGGCTGGATGTGAAGATCAATGCGATAAAAAATAACAAGCACAAGTCTTGCCCATGCCTACGGCGAGTGTGTGCATATTAAAACAACGGCTCTTTACAGCTCAGCATTGCAGCATTTGTGTGGTGGAGCTCAAGACTAAAAGGTATCATCTCACTATTTTTTAAGCTTTACTAAAAGGATGAAAGACCAGTAATTTTTGGTGAAGCAACGTTTCATAAATCTGATTAGATAAACACAGATGAGTGGAAGCGCTTTACACATTAACATAATTGGGACTTTGAGAGACAAAAAGACCAAGAGTCAAGAAATAGATTCTGGCTAAATATCTGCACACATTTTAAGCCTCAGTCTTGAATATTTTTTTTCCCCCAGATGCACAGTCCTGCAGACTAACAGCTTGTCAAATTGTCAGGGTGTATAACTCGTCCTTGTGTTTGACTTGACTATTGAGTGTTTATTTTGTTACATTGTCTTCCTGAGTATACAGCTTTTGCTTTGCCTGTCAAATCACTTTATAGCTTTGTTACGCTGAGTCTGGGCTTAGGTCGACTGTCCATTGAGACCTGACCATCGTCACACTGCAATTTAGGTAACGGTAAAGGTGAAGCTTGATCGTCATTATACAATGAAATCGTGAGGTTAGAGTGAAGAGTTAGTCCTGAACCGCTGTGACTGAGCGCATTGCCACATTGGACCAAATGTGCCTAACATGCATGTTTTGATTTTGATGGAGTACCCAGAGAAAACCCACGCAGACAACAAAAAACCCAGCAGCCTCTTGCTGTGAGGCAGCAATGCAAACCATTAAGCCACCGTGCTGCCGCAAAGGTGCCCCTGGCCTCCTTGCCCTCCTGTCTCTGGCACAGTGTGACTCAGCTGCACTTTGGCAGAGACAAAGCTTTTCGTGGATCAATTTTAAAAGTTAAAACAGTAAAAGGAAGCATTCAGTAAGCATAAAACTCACTCTGTAACATTAGCTGGTAAGATGAGCCTGTCGTAGTGCCGTCACGTCTTTTTAAAGCATTCCTACACGCCGAGGTAACGGCCATAAATATTAACATTACTCTGTCACGCCACAGTAATCATCCTACGCATTTGTTTCTCAAAATAGGACACACTTAATGAAGTGATGCCATAAAGTTATTTGCCCACTAATGATGTTGACTCAACTTTGGGTGTTTACGTTAAGAGCGCTGTAGTTCCTCCCCTTACCCAACAAAATTAGATAATCCTTTTTAAGTCCCACAATGAAGAAATTACGGTGTAACAGCAGCAGCAAAGTGGATGGCAGAAAAGAAGCTGTGCACACATAGCAAGATAAACAGCAGTGCGAGGGTCTAGTGTTGTTTATTTGTACCCAGTCACTGTGAAACTATCGGAAAATAACAACGATGTCATCGTCCATGGCTGTGTTTCATGCTGCACATCGTCAACAACCCCAACTCTAGTTGCATCAACTATGCAGATCAATTCACTGAGGCCAATATTAGCCATTGAAGTGCACCAAAGTGATCACAAGTACATTATTACACAGTGACACCAGGCACATAGGGACAATAGATTAAAAAAGCAGGAATTGTTCTACACTCAAAATTAATTTAAAATTGAATTCTTAATGGCTTTTTTCCATTTATAAATGCCAAACAAACACCTGCTTTGCTACTTAGACTGTTTGCCTGACAGACTTTATTGCTATTTTTAAGTGTTTGAAATAACTTGAAAGTGCCTGTTATGTCAAAAGCTATAAAATGAAGTTATCGAAAAATGTCCCTGAAGGTGTCTGTCCTCCCCACACTCACCATGCACAAATCAGAGGTTTTTTTCCTTTTCTGCTTTTCCAAAGTGACCTTGACATAGTGTGTTTTTTGAGTGTGTGTGTGTGTGTGTGTTGAGTGTAATGGGCAGGGTGTTGCGTCCCTCCCTGACGTATTTTTCAGCTTTAATGTTTCTCTGCCGCTGAGGATTGTTGGACGCCTCAGGACACACATGCACGCACACACGCACTTTCACGCACGGACAGCTCAGGTCTCTGGCTGTGCCCCTGTCATCCAGGTCAGAGCGTCAGGTGGCACAGAGATGGAGCTGGGGAAAAGGGGGAAAGAAATAGAGATGGAGAGAGAAGGAATGTGAGGACGAGAGGAACAAAAGGGCAAGAGGATAAAAATGACACCACTTGTTCAGGAAGATAAGTTAACTTAGTTCAACTCTGAAGCCTCCTTTCCCCGTTTATTTGAGCTTCAGCCTTGTGCGAGCATTGAAGCCAAATTATGATGACAAAAAGACAAATAACTGATGTCAAAAGCTGCGGGCAGAAGATGAATATAAATTAAATGCATCTTAGTATAAAATTCACATATTTTGGGAAACTACTTGAGCTTAAAAGAAGCATCTTCTTTTTGGAAACATGACAGGAGTCGTGTTGCAAATAAGACGGAAAAACTTCACATCAGCAAAGGCACAGCACTCACTTATTGAGGCAGCAACACTTTATCATCTCAATTTACAGCAGGCAGCTTCACTCCAGCAACAATGGCTGTGTTTTTAAACTCGTGCATATGCATGGACTCAGTCAAGTGTGAGCTTTTGTGTGCCAAATCAATCGGCCACAATTATGCGTGGAGCTGAAGGGGGAACTTGTTGTTTTCTTGGCACATGCTGTTTGTGGGTTTAAACGAGTCTGTGTGAGAGCAGTTATGAGTGAGTGCTTCATCTGAGCAAGTCGCTGATAGGTAAGGAAAGCGCAAAAAAAAAAAAAAACCCACGCACATCCTCACACGCAGTCTGCAGCAGGGTTTAGAAGCAGGATTAATTGGAGAGTAACTGCCTTGTTCCCTCATGTGCTGTTGAGTGTTTGTTGGGAATCATCCCAGCTGTAGTTAAGAGCCTCTGGGTGATTCTTCATCTGGAGCAAAGTGAAACAAGCTACAAACAAGCAGCGCAGGCCTGCTGGAATTGAATGGTGGCGTCAGCGTTTGTGCCGCTAACATCACTTCTGAAGAATTTTAGATGTTCCTCAGAAATTAAAGGTTAGAAGAATCCAATAAATGACTTCTGCCACAAATCAGACGGAAAAGAAAAATTCCACGAGTTGCCCTTTTCTCATAGAGCTGCTACATCTCACAGTCAATCTTACCCACTGACCTCAAACTAACGGCCGGAGTCTCTAGTGTCTAATGAAATTAATGAACTAGACTATTATGTGTTATGGGCCTTCCACTGAAAACCCTTTGCACTTCAATCTTCAGCCTGAATGATCAGCATGCTTTTGAATAGAGAAAAAGTGCACCATTAAAAATCAGCCTGAATAAATCTTCCGGTCATCTGAAACATGTTTGGACACATTAACGTCAGCTTGAAAGCAGGAAAGCTCTAATCTGTAACCATAACTGTATGAGTTATCACTGAGGAGAAACATGCAGCAATCAAACCTGTGGCGAGCGAACGAGAGAGCGACAAATCAGTTGTTTGGCCAATATGATTAGATTAAAGGGATGTCCCAGTTCAAAACAATTTGGCCCTTATAGTTCTTGCATAATTTCTAAGTAATACAGTAATAACATTGTACTCACCAAGTCAACTGAGATCTGGGAATGTAGCAACATCACTGTAGAGGACGCTTGCTAGGTCAAGAGCACAAGCAAAAAATGATGATAACAAAAATAATGCAGTAAGTCTGAAGGAGCTGCCACTGCATCTGAACGTGCAGCCATAAAACTCCGCCCCTTTTCACTACACATTGTGCCACATGAGCCAAAATCTTGTGTGTACAAAAATCTCTATTCTGCATGTTTACAGTGGGCAGTTTTCACCGTGTACACGTTTTATGATTTTTAAAAAAATCGACATAACGTTTCCCGCACAGGTCCAGTGCAGCAGGCTGCTGTCCACCGGATTTTTTTCCTCTTGTTGTTTTATTTCTTTAACACATCTCAGTTTAACTTAACACTTAAGTCTGAGAGAAAGGTTCATACGAGAATAAAAATCTGTGTTTCTGTTCCTGATTTTTCTTTAGCATCTATGATGTCGTGTTCACTGTACACAGAAGTGTAATATTTAGCCAGAATCTATTATTTGACTTTTCTGCAGTGTAATCACAGGAAAGGTAAAGGTAAAAGGGTAAGGTAAAGCAGGTAAAGCAGCTTTATTATCATTATACAATGAAATGTACATTGAAAACGTGAGGTTAGAGTGGAGGGTTAGTCCTGAGCTGCTGCAACTGAGAGCACCACCACATTTGGCCGGCCTAACCGAACGTGCCTATGTGTGTGATGGTGGAAGGAAAACCACACAGAAAGGAAGTGAACACACAAACTCCACCCAGAAATGTCCTACCCCAGCCGGGACAAACCCAGGACACTTTTGATATTAGTCGAGCAGATCTGGATTTGAACCCAGGACCTTCTGGCTGTGAGACAGTAGGGGTAACCACTAAGCCACTGTGCTGTGAAGTGTTTCACAGAAGTAATTACTCTGAGTGAAAGCGGTAGAAAAACTCTGACAGTAATGTAAAACAGTCATGCCTTTTTTTTGCTGTTTCAGGTTTGACTGATAATCTTTTAATTGCACTATCTTCTCTCCTTGCTGTGGTTTTAATGGCACCTGAGTGCCACAAAATGCTAATAATGGGGCATTAATCTTCCCCAAACTTACACAATGTTATTGGATTGAAATGAACATTACCTTGCATTGTCCTTTGCCTATTTTCTGTAATTGGGGTAAAAGTTTGAATGAAAACCTTGTAATGTTAAAAATATTGTGGAAATAATAAGTGAACTAGGTGTTTAATCAGCGGGTTGAGGTCTACCACATAACAAGATTGAAATGTCAAAAGAAACTGGGGATAAAAAGAGCCTGGCTTTCTAAACTTTACAGCTGTTTAGGATGTTTTGTTTCAGCTCATATGAGATTATATTTTTGCTTTAAGGTGGCATAAAACGAACGGAAAAAGACAATTACATTGTTGAATCGCAACTTTTTTCATGCTGGTGACATCCGAATTTATCCAACAAAAAAATGACTGAAGTTGTAATAAAAGAAATTTGATTTTGATGTGTATGTAATCAAAATGTAACCCCACTTAAAGGGACAGACTGACAGAGATAAAAGGGGCCTTTGTGAAGGAGAGGAGGTGAAAGTGTGAACCAGAGTGGAGGGGCTCACACGAGGCAGAAGGTTACAGCTGCTATGTGAGGGGCTTCCCTGAAGGGGTGAACGGACTGTACCGGCGGTTACCTGCCATCGATCACCTGTGGAAGTGCGTGCGTGATTGTGTGTGTGTGTGTGTGTGTGTGTAAGAGAGAGAAGAGAGTCAGGGGGGTTCTGCCTGTCATAACGCTCTAATCCTGAGTGACATTTATCCAATGGAGGCCTCGCTCATTCATCCATCCATCATGTTCTATTCCTCCTCTCCATCCTTTGCTCTTCGCTTTATGTCTTTCCCTCCCTCTCTGCTTGTTGCTTCAGACAGACAGTCAAACCAAACATGCATACCAAGTACCCCCGCAACACACACACACACACACACACACACACACACACAGATACTGTGTAAGGTATTAACTGTTTTGCTGTTGCTTGGAAAGCCGAATCCCAGGTTTTACAAGTCTGGTGCGGCTCTGCAGTGTGTGGTGTGGTTGTACATGTTGGGTTGATGTGTGTAGAAACTTTCAAACGATTACATTTCTTAATCGCAATTAATCACAGAATTTCAAGAGTTAATTGCAAGTAATTGCATTTTTATGGCATGTTTAGAATTCTTTTATTTTGCATTTCACAAAAGATTTTAAGTCCATATTAAAAACGTGAAACAATTCTAACCAATGTAATATGATTGGGAGTCATATGCCAACTGGAGTACGTCTTTTGTGTAAGTGTGATGCAGTAGCAAGAAAGAGTAGGGGCAAAAAAAAAAAAAAAAAGAGACGGTCAGCACTCTGCTAGTTAGCTTAGCTCAAACTTGTGTAGTCAATAGGAAGTGCTAGCCTGCCTCCACCTAAAGTCATCACATAAACTTTCCAACAACAACGTTATGTTATTTTTAGACTCAGATTAGCACTTTACGTAATTTAAATTTTTTTAACAGACGTTTTGTTATGTTGACCTACTTACACACACTTCTGCGGTGTTTTGCGCACGCGCCCTGCATTTACTTTCAGTACGTATTGATTCTAAAATTACGGAAACTGCTAATCTGAGTCTAGAGTTGTGGAAAAGTTTATCTGATGACTTTAGGCGGAGGCAGGCTAGCACTTCCCATTCACTGCCAGTATTTGAGCTAAGCTAATTAGCAGCGGGCGAGCTCTGCCCGTCTCTTCCTTGTTACTGCACGCACAGTTGAAAGAATGTTTTCTATCTTAAGGTCTGGAGCTCAGGAGGAAGGCAAATGACAAAAAGAAAAAACAAGCGTTCTCAGCGTTTTCTTCTGCTGGGTAGAAAGCAGGAAACCACTACAGCAGCTCAACTAAGGGTGCATCTAAGGGACAAAATAGCAGCATGCGATTACCACGATTAAAAAATAATAACACGTTAATCACAGCCTTTTAATCAATCGCGATTAATGCGTTTACGCTGACAGCCCTAAAAAAAGTGTGTGTGTATGTATGTGTTCACCTGTGGAGCTGCCATGACTGATGTTCCAGCAGATTCTCCTTTGATTAGTAATGGTACATTATAGGCATGTGAACCTCTGTTTGGTTGATCTTACACAAGTATGACAGAGAAAGATGTGAAACGTGAGTGTGTGTGTGTGTGTGTGCACGCGGAGCAGCCATGACAGATGAAACAGAAGATTCTTTAATTAGTTGTGTTTGAAGCTCAGCGGGGTCACAGCAGCAGCAGATATTTAATTACAGCAGCCTGAATGCTTCCCCTGCTGACACACACTAGCACACACACACACACACACACACACACACACACACACTCACTCACAGGGAGGTCTTTCATAAAACATGCTCCCTAAAGGTAATAATATGAAGCACTCAGCAGGAGAAGTAACCCTGGACCCCTTCTCCCTTTTTACTCTTTTTTTCCCCTCTTGGCCTTTCTTGACTTCTCCCTCTCGTCGTTTCTCTGCTGCACCGAGCTAAGCACAGAGGCAGTAATGGTGATGGATGCAGATGAAGGGAGCAGGTCTTAAATGTCAAACCCAGATGAAAACGCTGTTCCAATGAGACAAAAGCAGCTAGACGCCTCCAGTGTTATCACACTTGCACATTTGCAGTCAGAGATGAAGTCCTGCACAGCCCAGAAGAAATGGCCCCTCAGATGAGTCTATAAAAACATTTGTTTGAAATATATAAAATCATTGGCTAGCTCTACTCAAATGTGCAGTTAATCAGTACAGATTTCTTATAGGTACTCAGAAAATTGCTGAAGGGTCAGGGAAATGCCCTTTAACTATGCGAAATAAGTCGGTATGCGTTTTATTTTTTACGATCAAGTTAGAGCTGGGCAGTGTGGCCTCAAAATAAAATCCCTTATTTGTTCAGCATCATTTTTTTTAACTACAAAAGACAAAGGAATTATTGAAATTCGTTGTTTTTATTTCAAACACACATGAATTTCCCGATTGAGGATATGGTGCAAACCCAGCTTTAACCAACTAAACCATTTTTTAAATAAAGGTTTGATCAAACAAAGATGAATCCCCCATTTTGGGATTAATAAAGTGCCAGCGTAACTTTCACCAAACTTCACCTATAAAAGATAAGAGCCCAGAGCTGAGAGAGAGCTGTAGGCTACCGTATTTACCCTAGTTAGAGGGAAAATCGATTTTCAAGATTTTGATTTTTCAACATTGTCCAAATAAAAAAAATCGATTGATTTCCCAGCCCTAAATCAAGTCTAGTTTCAAAACAAATCAGATTTCTTGGTTTTGCCGTAAACAAGCATAGTTGTTCCGTTAGCATGGTAAAAAAAAAACAAAACAAAACACAACATCCACACCAAAATATTTCTTTAATATGGATGTTCTGATGAATGATGATGATGAATCTACAAGTTAAACTTTTTGGGCCACAGTCATGACCAGTATTAAAGATTTGTGACCACCGGTGGCGCTCTAGATCAACGTTTTTCTGAGAGCAGCAGACACATGCAGGCGCTGTGAATTACATTCTTGAATGCTATTGTGGCGTCAACTTTCCAAATGTAGCAGTAAGGGCTGCACAGTTACTCAGAGTTCCTACTGTAATGTTTAAATCTTCAGGAGGCGCAATTATGTGTAGTAACTATTTTAATTCAAATATTGTGGTGCTGCAGATTCGTCCTGGCCTACACATCATATATGTCTTTCAATTAAAATGACAGAACTTATGAAAAAAATGATCATTCCCTGTAATATCACAAATCATATCCCAAAAATCTGTCCAAATAATATACACTAGTTTTTTCAAAATCATGCAGCCCCAATATCAAAGCACTAACAAAGGCAAGAAAGAAGAAAACCACAAGTAAGCAAATGTGGACAACACATGATCTAAAATATTAAAATTCTGACCTTGCTTTTTTATGTTCGAGGGAAAACACTTTTGTTTGTTTGACCTTCAAGATTCAAACAATGTGTTTTTGTTTATTTACGAGACAACCCCACGGGGCTTCTTTTATTAGATTTAAAGCGATTGTATCTCCTGACAGGCAGCTCATGTTCCGATCTGGAAAACATACGAGTGTGTTTTTACGCACAGAAGCAGCGGCATGTTTCATGTAATCCACCGGAGTTTATCAGAGCTGCTGACTGACGCTCTCGGACACATTGTTTACGTGTCTACTTGCCTAAATGCACATTTCATGGGACTGTTTCAAGTTTAATGAAGGCAATATTTAAATGTCTTCAAACGCCACTGCGCTGAAGGGAACAAATCCCGCAGTGGTTTAATCGCTCATTCTCATGTGAGACGTGAAACAACAAAGAGAGCCGGACTCTCTCACTTCCCAAAAATAAGGACAGAAGTTCTTCAGCTCATTTGTCCCTTAAGACTTTGAGCGAATGACTATTTAATGATTCTGTAAGACGAGCTCTTTACACACCATATTTATGTGTTTGTAGGTGTTGTTGTTTACAGTATAACGATGGAAAACAACGTATTTTTCTCTGAAAGATGCTGTTTCTATTCTTCTTTCACATGGGACAAATGAGTTCTCACTGACAGCATGTCCTGCAGGCTCGAACTTCACAGAGTTGCTGTTTCAACACAATTCAAGTTTAATTCAAAAGTAGTTTATTAGTCCCTAAAGGGGCCGTTTTGAGGCAGCAGATAAGTAAAAAAATATATACTTAAGCAGTATGTTCATGGCCTCAGGTTAAGCTGGTCATTTGTGGATGTGTGGGGTCATTTATAGTCTTATACGCCTTCTTGAGAACTTGTTCGCAATTACACTATATTAGGAATTTTTGTGTAATGCCATAAGTTTAGAGCTGAGGTGGACAACACATTGCAAATTGCAGATTTTTGGCTTTTGGAAAAATGGATGTAAAATTTGGTGTTGTTTTGCTGTAAACTTA
>JAQLOL010000020.1:24992083-25005800 GCA_029783665.1 Naso thynnoides
CCCCCTTACCTAATTGCAGAGATCATCAAGTCTCTTCTGTAGTGGAATGTACTTACAGTATTATTATGCATACTCTTCTCTTCTACTCTTCCATGTTGGCCTGCTGGCATATGAAGGCATCAGATACAAAGCTTAGAATGATGTAATATTCACTCCTTGTACAAAAGAAGAAAAGTACTTGAACTTACATTATGTAAAACTGGCATATTTATTGATGGCAATTGCTTCTAAACTAAACAAGTATGATACAGCCTACTGAAAACTGGATGATGCTCTCCCTGAGACAAGCAGAACTATACTCACAACGAGTAAACATAACGTCTGTCCACAGGGAATATGTGAAACATGGCATTGACTCGGGTGATTAATCAAGGAAACAGCAGCCTATTATTTTATCAGTTATTATATCGGCAGATATTGGCGTGCTGATATCTGATTGGCCAGTACTGATTACATGCATCCCTAGTACATCGTTTGGTCAAACTAAGGAGCCGGCACCAGCAATCGCCATTTTAAAAAACCCTATCAGCTAATAAACAAGATGACACAAAGCTGTCCTCCAACTTGTTGTTGAGATTCGATGGCATTTGGCTTGAGATTCATGGTACATTATTGCCACATACAAGACAGAAGAGTGGAGCAGTAATGCAGCAGCCTTCATTTGTTGTTTTTCTTGGATGTCAGGCAAAAGTTATGTTTCAAGTCCTGCAGAGGTGATGTTGGTATATCAACAGCTGGCCGGCTTTCAACCTTACTTTGTCTCATTGGAGGTGCAGATATTAAAGAACAAAAGCCCTTAAAGCTGTTTAGTTCCCCAGGTTTTCCCCAGTGGGCAGTTCCTCTCTTGGAATTCCTAAAACTGTTCCAGAAATGCCTACTGGATAATAAAACTTCTTGTGCTGCCTTCCTTCAGGTTCTTCAACACCACCATGCAGTCCACGAGATCTCCTACATCGCCAAGGACATCACGGACCACCGAGCCTTTGGCTACGTCTGTGGGAAGGAAGGGAACCACCGCTTCGTGGCCATCAAGACCGCACAGTCGGTCAGTGTTTGTGTGTAGCAACCTGTGTTTATGCATGTGTTTGCGTTTCGCAAGTGTTTGTGTGTTTTCACAATGCACTTGCTGTGTATAGGTTTATGTATGATTCATAAGGGTCTCCTCACAATAACACTAACCTCTTGACATTTAGATAATGACCCTTTAACACCAGCGCATGTCCCTTTGTGCTGTTCATCAAACAAACAGTTTAGTTTACAGAGCTCTGGGTTTGTGTGTGTCTGTGTGTGTGTGTGTGTGTGTGTGTGTGTGTGTGTGTGGAATAGCTTCATGTTCATTCCTGCAGCAACATACTTTTTATGATATTGAGTAGAATACCCTTTTGGATGTGCTATGATTGTTGTTGCTGTTGTTGTGTCTGAGCTTGTTTAGTCTGGATCCAGCCAGCTCTCTCTGTAGCCGTATTGATTTCCCATAGTAAGTCGATGAGGGTTTGAGTGTGTGTCACCGGCTCTAATGGCATATCCATCCTCTCTGGGCCATGAACCACAGCTCTCTGACTGAGACCGATACACAGAGTCACTCGTCCGGCTGTACTCAACATTTACACCAACCAGACTCACTCAAAGAAATCACTGCTAACCAAATCCTTGCCCTGCAGAACAGCCGCACACAAGCTCTCATCACTCAACCAAGCTGTCATTTACCTGACATGTGCCTGAGGAAAGGTCACTATTATATTTTTCTCGCATTTTCGGGATTTGAACCCGCCGTCACTCAGACTCAGGCTATTAGTTGCGGGGCAGACAATGAGAGAGGAAGGAGGCGGGGAGCTGATGGCAGAGGCCGAGGCTGTAATTGGAAAGTAAACCACTTTGATGTGAATTAACAATGCGTCTCTGTCGTGGTGAAGACTGAGGCTTAAGGTTGTTCGGAAAAGGCCAATTTAGGGCTACATTTGAAAGTAATTGGCTTACCACTCAAGCCAAAGTCTCAGCACAAGAAAGACGTGTTTTATTTAGCAAGTTTTAGTGGAGGTGGAAGTGCGCTAATTGTGTTTGAAAAGATTTCATTGACGGTCTCTTAGTTCATCACCGTCTTTGTTATAACTTCTTCTTGAAAACTTACACATAAAATTTATGGGAAAAGAACTGTTTGTTACAAAAGTAATGAATACACAGATTGTAAGACTGCTCAGTAACAGTTCAGAACATTAATATGATGACTGGCAGTGATGCAGTTCAGGGTATACACAGGTACACAGAGTATACCCACTTTTCCAGGCACCATTACACCACTGATGATTGGCTCTCAGTTATTTAATGTATTTTCAAGGGCTGTCAAATGATTCATTTTTTTAATCGGGATCACTCATATTATTTTGCATATTGCAACAGTTTTTAAGTCCATATTAACAGTCTTATTAGTGTAACTTGATTAGGAATCAGATTCCAACCAAAGTACGTCTCCTTTGTACGTCTTGTGCAGTAACAGGGAGGACACAGGCAGAGCTTGCTCACTAGCTCAAACACTGGTAGTCAATGGGAAGTGCTAGCCTGCCCTCGCCTGAAGTTATCAGATAAACTTTCCAACAACTCTACTCAACTGTGTGCTTGTTGTGACTTGTTTATTTACCAAGTTTTTTTTTATTTCTAGACTCAGATTAGCACTTCATGTAGTTTAAATTTGAACAGATGTTTGTTTTTGTTGACCTACTTGCAAGCACATCCACTTTGGTTTGCGCATGCACCCTGCAGTTTACTTGCGGTGCATATTTGATTGTAAAATTTCTTTTAGTCATTTAATCATTTTTTTAAACTTCTGAAAATGTCAGTTGTTGAGTCGGTTCAACATTTGGCACCAGGGTCAATGATTATAAATAAAGAATCCATCTAAGAGGAGTCATAGATCCTGTCAGCAGGAGTTCCCAAACTTTCCAGCCCGCGACCCCCAAAATAACGGTGCCAGAGACCAGGGACCCCCAGTGACCCTGGACATGGCTTATAACATTGTGCACAGCAGCACATGCACTTTCATCCCTATGCAAACACGGGCATCAATACAACACAAAAGAACAACAGCCTAACAGCCATAATATTATTTTAGAGTAATTTTAAAAAGAACATGACCAGAATGTGTGCAATAATGAGTTTAATATCAAAATTCAAATTAAATTTTAAAATGTACTTGTTTTTTGGAAGGCATCTCGCAACCCCCCTTCTCTGTCTTTGGCCACCTGCAGGGGGGTCCTGACTCCCACTTTGGGAACCACTACCGTACAGAACTACTCTGTTTGAAAGTTTCTGTCTGGTTTTTACCAAGGGATCACTTCTGTAATCACACGTACTTTCTCTAGCTGCAGCAGAGTCTCTGGGGGCTGTCAAAATTCATTTTTTGAAATGTCGAAAGTCACTAACTAAATTTGATTTAGATGAGGCAGGTTGGGGGAAATTCAATATACCAAGAAATAAATTCAGGAACATCCTGGAGATATCCTGCCAATGAGCTATAACCAACACCCAAATATTAAATTTTAAAGAGGGTGAATGTGTTGCATTGATAACCAGGGGGATGGGAGAGTCCGCTTTTACACCAAAATCCTGATCAGTGCAGATTTTTAATAGACAAGTGTACTTGCAATAAAAGTCTTTATCACAATTTTTTGTTGGAATAATTCGTCACTGCTGCTGTAGGGTATGAATTAGTCATCTGATTCAGAAGAACTGAACTGAGGCTGTCTCATCTCTGTGGTCCTATGAGTCGGCTGCCCCTCTTGGATCACCCTCGAAGCTTTACGATGCAGCTCTCTGTATCTTCTCTCAGCAAGAAGTCTTGATAGAGAAGGAATGGAAAAGACTGGGCAGAGAGATGGCAAGAAAAGATGGAGATTAGAGCATGTATTGTCAAATGCAAGGAGGATCTGAATGTGACAGAGTGACAATAAGTTTCATTGTTGGCTCAGCAGGATCCATCGTTCACCCCAGTGTGTCTGTCAGGAGTAATATGCGGCTGAGAACATCTCGCACAGAGACAACACTGAAATAGAACTGCTTTATGCAAGGAAGCGCTCAGGCTGTGAACTCCTCATGCACTTCACACAGCCCCAGTCAATAATTGATAAGGCCTGAAATACCATTGTACTATAACACTTTGTGATGTGACAGTGGTAATAAGTTCTAAGGCATCTGACTGGTTTGTTGCCTGTGCTTTTGTTCCTCTGACAAGATAGGTGGTACAAGGTAAGACAAGAGGCTAATATTTGCTCTTGTCACTGTGTGAACAAGGCCCAGAGGAAGAGCACAGCATGTTTTGATTGTGCCGATAAAGAGTGTGGAGACTCATTGTCTGTCTAGGGTGTCTTTGTGTGCGGGTGTGCCCTCCTGTTGCCAAAGCCCGATCACAGAAAGTATTTTTCATTTAGAAATTCATAGTCTGGAACTTTTCTTTTTCTTGTTTTGTTTTTTTGTTTTTTCTTTTTTTTTTAAAATTTACTAAGGTTACAACCACAATAATATTTTCATTTTAAAACAGCCTGCTAAAACAATATGACCTCCGCCCAGAGAGGCACTTTAAATGCTGAAATAGAAATAATCTTCATATAGACATACTCAACTAAAAATGCATGTTACACTGGGCATGTGCAGGCAACTGTTTGTTGCTTCCCTCTTGCACATGCAAGCAGCATTCGCATGATAAAATGAAGAATTTATGAGTTTGAATTTATGCAGAAGTTACACATTTTTCATCATCCATATTGAATTAACCACTGGTTGTCAACACTTATCCATATATATATACATGCTGAAACTGACACATAATCGTGGCTTGGTAAATTTGGGACAGGCAAGAGGAAACATCCATAATCAGTTATCAACAACCTAATCAAGTAACTCCAGCTCAACGTGCCTAAGCCAACCAAGGTCCAGCCACTCAGTGGCCATCTTAGCAGTGCAACCAAGCAGTTATTTTGGGCTAACGTACCTTCCACTCCCTAAGTGAAAGACGAGAGACTCATAACTTCACATCATTTGTCTTCAAACCGGCAAATATAAAATTGATCAAATCTGTTTAAAACATACTTAAAAAGTCCGGTAACTTTGCCCCAAAATAAGGTTTAAAACACCCTTTATGCTACAAGTTACAGTTCTTCCACATATGGGAACAGTACGGGACTGATTGCTGATGTTATAAGCCTATCACACATCGGTAACCACCTATGTGTTTTTTGATAGGCACCGATGTTGAAACTGTTTTAAAGACTGGAAAAAATACCTGGATTAGTGTTTCATAATATTATAATTACATAGTTTTTTCAGCAGAGGCTGGTCATTTATTTAAAGTTGCAGTAGGTAACTTCTGCTAACAAACTAGTAAGCTATCTTAGCTGTAGCATGAGAATCGTTGGGAAACAGCTTTGCTGCAGCTGTTTGCACCGGTTCACATTTATTTCATTTGTTGTCGCTCTCTCTTCTAATTCCAGTTTGAACTGAGACTAAACAGTTGCAGGGAAAGTTGCAGTGGAGTAAACTGGTCCGTCTCAGCTTGAGCAGCGTAGACCAGCCAATCAGGACAGAGAAACACTCGTCCCAGTAGCAATGAAAATATCATGGTAAAAACAGGGCTTATTGGAGACTAATTGCACAGCAAATGGTGTCATTTTCCAACCAATATTACATTGTTTAATCAGGTTGTACATCATAATGACAAAGTTAAGCCAAAAAAAAGTTATCTAACTGATAAGCAATGCACAGCATTTTACTCTTCACAGTCAGCAGAGCAGAAATGCACTTGTTGGCATTTATACCATTGCGGTGGGTTATTGGATGATTGCAGCATTCATTTAGGCAGGCTAAACCTTTGTGCTGCAGCTCTCTGCATCAGGATCTCTTCTGTGCCAATGCGATGAAAAAGGACAAAAGGTGTTTCTTGTTTAATCTGACCATGGTCTCAATCTCCTGTCATGAGGTGGAGCAGGTTCAGTCCACATTAATCACCACATAACTAGAATAACCAACTGTAGTCGCAACTCTCATGGGTCCTGATAAATGCTGTGAGTGTGTGTAGTCCTCTGAGCGTATGTGGTGTGTGTCTGTATGTTAATACGTGGCTCGATTTGTGTCTTTGTCTTCTTAGGCTGAGCCTGTGATCCTGGACCTGCGGGACTTGTTCCAGCTCATCTATGAGATAAAGCAGAGAGAGGAGATGGAGAAGAAGGCGCAGAAAGACAAGCAGTGTGAGCAGGCGGTCTACCAGGTACACTCACCAACCGGCTGTTACCTGTTTTTCCCTTTTTTCAACCTTAACTTAATCCTTTGCCTTACGTGTGATGAGCTTCATTCGAGTCTCGACAGACAAGTCAAGCAAGACTTGAAAAGACATCAAAGTAAGCGACTGACATTCAAAGCATCATTTTGGGTTTCATCAGTTGCAACATCTGCCCATTGTGTTTTTTCACCTTCCCCTCTTCCCTTCATCTCAAGTCCTCTTCCTCTCTCTCTCATGATTGCCAAGTGATTACCTGAATTCGGGGAAGCTGCTGTGTCTCGCTGTGCTTTCCGCCTACTTCTTCTACTCCACCGGCTTAACTCTCCACCTCTTCCCCTCTCTTTCTGTCTTCTCCCCTTTGCTTCTCTCTCCTCTCCGTTTGATCTCTCCTTCTCCTTGCTGCCGCTGCTCATCCGCAGACAATACTGGAGGAGGATCTCGAGGACCCAGTCTACCAGGTAACTTCCTGACCAATCACATCATTGCTGTCACCGGCTGCATTCTAGTCAGCTTGCTCCTCTTTGTGTGCACTGTGGGGAGACAGTTCCTGTTTGGTTGCAGTGTGATAACAGCACATTATGTACAGTTTGGAGAGGTTTGTGTGTGTATGCGGAGTGAAGACACTGCGGTGTGTCTGTGTGTTATGTCTTCCAGCTGGGGTGCATGATTACCTGAGAGTTTATCTAAGTTTTTATACATTTTCTCAGCTGCTTTGGGTATTTTTGCTGCTGTAATTCTTCTCCATGTATCACTGGGATCTGTTCTTCAACTGCTTTTTAATAAGAATCTGTTGACAATTGCTGTTTGACTAATCTCGTCTGCAAACTTCCAACCCTTCTCTCTCTTTCAATTTCTTTATCTTCCAATTTCTCCTCTACTTTTTGTTTTCCTCTCCTCCCTCTGCTGCTACTGATGTTGTAGTACATTGTGTTTGAGGCGGGACATGAACCCATCCGTGACCAGTCAGAAGAGAGCATTTATCAGGTACTCACCAGCTCGTCTTGTCTGCTTGGGTCTCAGCTAGAGTGTTTAAACAGAGGAGATTAAATCCTGCAGTCGCTAGCAAATAGGTACCAGCTACATCACTCTTTAACAGGATAAGTAAATTGTAAACTGCTTACAAAATTAAAGGATTCTTTTTATTCACCCATTAAAATGCAGATACAGGAATTAAAAGACAGTAAGAATCATAGGAACAACCAGCCAAAACCTTCTAAAGGGCCCTGACAGCTAAAGCTAGCCCAGGGAGAAGAGCCTTCTTCTGGGTGCACGTCTCAGAGTCATGGCTAGACCTCCAAGGGATGAGGAGGGGGGAGGGTACAGCGAGCGTGGCAGGGATGTGGAGGTTATTCCTGGGCTGTGTGGAAGGCGGACCTCTCCTCTTTTTCCTCCTCTCCCCTCCCTCATTTTCCAGAGGAGATGAAAGAAAGCAGGGAAAAGAGAGATTAATCACCAGCCTCTCGTTTGATCTTTAAATAAAATGGATTGAAAATAGACGGAGCGCTGGCGCGTGCGCAAACATACACAAGCAGAAACACCACCACCTCCCAACAACAACACACACAACACACACACACACACATTAGGAGTAAGAGACATGAGCCTCAGCCAGCCTCTAGCCACAGAGGAACTAATGTATGAATAAAGATGGCAGCTTCTGGAAATAAACATGTGAAAGAAGCAACAAGGCGTTGAGAGGAGGAGAAAGAATGGGACAGGCTGTGCTAGATAGATATCCACATCCTTCATCAATGCTATTTTTTATTTACTGCACAGATTGATTAGAGCAAATCCAACGAGGACAGAAAAAAACTTTATTTTTGAAACACTGTGCAGCTGTAGGAGAAACAAATCCAACAGGAATCCCTGGATTCATGCAAATCAGCATTTGGCTCATTGTGTCCTCTTATTGCACACACTGTCAAATCTATCTGCCTGTGTGACATAGAGATATTACCTGTCTCCATGTGTGTGACATTCTGAGTTATTACATGTCTGTGAGTGTGATAAGCAGCCTTATCCATACTTTATTAGGGGGAGAGAGAGGCCATCACTGCAGGCCGATAGTCTACTGATTAGCCTCATAGATGAGTTCTCACTCCACAGATTTTAATTCTGATTATCCCTGCACACACACACACACACACACACACACACGCTTCACCAGTGATTGATTTGCTTCCCGAGGAGACAGGTTTCAGGGTTTTCTGTTGGTATTCAGAGTGTCGCAGTGCTGATGTGAGACGACTGTTTCATTGTTTGATTAAACTCGAGGTAACCGGCTCTCTGACTTTATTGGCTGATTGTGTAGGTTCCCACCAGTCAGCAGAAGGAAGGGGTCTATGACGTCCCAAAGCGACACCCAGTGAGTGACCGCGTTTGCCCCCCGTGTCCCACCAACCCCCTCCCCCAGCCTGCCTCCCCCTCTCAGACAAACCTCTCAGCTGTCCCACCATCACACGAGTGTAAAAAGCCTCTATCCTCGCTGCCCTCTCCTTTTGGAGCATTGTGAAGTAGGGCTGGGCGATATGGCAGAAAATATCATATCCAGATTTTTTTTGATGGCAGTATCACAATCTCGATTTTATCACATGTCTTAAGGTCAAGAGTTTTTTTTACAAGTTACAGCAAATTCAGGGCCACAGTTTTGCTTACAAACATATGGTAGGCTTAAATTTGGTTCCTGGTTCCTCAGGATTTGATTTTGATTTATGAATTATTAAATTTGAAGAATTACATGTGGAGTAAATGTGTTATGGAAACTAACTGCAGGCTCCGCAAAAGTAAACAAATTAAAACAAAAAAAAATAAAAATTGAACTCTTCAGGTGAATTCGTGTGCTGCTGTGTCGCGACAGCCAATCAGTGTCGACCTTTTCCCGACATCACTGAGGTCCTGACAGCAGGAACATCTCAAGGTGCAGATGCTGAGTCAGTGTATATCTTAACAGACCAGATGATTTTATTAACCCGCACACTATATTATTAAGTTTTCCAACCCATCTAGGACTTCCACAACTGATGTAGTGCAGCAAAAATGTTTATGCCAACCGTAGTTAATGACAAAAAATGCCAAGTCCTCCAGTCCTCTGAACAAGCTAACGCTAAATTAGCATAAGCTGAAGAAGGGGCCACGTTTGCAGTGTTTAGTTTATGAGCATGTATTTATAGGAGGCATGGAAAGGCACAGAGTAGCTACTACTGTGATGTGGTTGAGAGAAAAATGCTTCTGAGCCTAGAACTGCAACAGATAGAATGTGCACCGATGCACGACGTAGAGATCTCTATGTAACGGCGGATCGTGGACACATTCTAATCGTTCACCGTCTAATATCGTCATATCGCACACCCCTGATGTGAAGCTCTAAATTGGACAGCTCTTCCACATGATTTCTCCCTGAGAGGTTTGCTGGGAATCAGTGCTGTTGTGCGGCGTGCTGTGCTCCTCCTCTGCTTGTGCTGCAGCTGTGGTGGCTGGTGCCTGTCTCCTCGTGCCTCATGGTGCCTGCTCCTTACAGTTAACCGAGACGCTGTGTGTGAACGTGTGTGTCGTGTCAGTTTTGCTTGATAAAGCATGCCTGGCTGTGGTTTTCGCCAGTGGTAAATCCAATTCAAACCTGCATGACCTTATCCCAGATTGCACCGCACACATGTTTTGTTACTGTCACATGTTTTCCTTGATGGATACAAATGATCTGTCTGACTTGAAATGTGCATGGGCTCATGTTTGTGACTCTGTATCTCAGGATGTTTTTTCACCCTGTTCCTGCATATAAGTTAAAGGTGTGAATCATATCACTGTTTGTACATGTGTTTGCAGTGCTCGTGTGTATGTCGTATATTTTTATTAAGCCTTTGTTATTGGCTCACACGGCCAGTGGTTGGGATGAAAGATGACCTTGACCACCGTCAGCCTGCGCCATAACTCAGCTGCTCTTTTATCTGCCTATAAAGATGCTAGTTATATTCCAGCCTGATTTAATCTGCTAAAATCTTCACACTCACAATAACCGGGCTGCCTTCCTCTGTGTGTGTCCATGCGTGTGGAAGTGTGGGCATTTCTATCTGAACACTTCATCCCATGTTGCTGTTCCGCAGCTCAGTATTCCCTCAGTCCATCCAGAGCCCCTCAGCTCTGTGTGCATTCCCCTGCAGTTGGTCTTTCATCCTTAAACCGCTAAAACTGGACTCCTCCACGTCACCATTGGCGGTCACAATCCCACTCTATGAATTATGGTAGGCTTGGAATCAGTCTTGCAGTTTTCTAGCTGCATATTATCCTCAGCTTTGGTAAGAAGCTTACAGGCACCGTAGTATTTCTGTTCTCTCCTCACCCGGTCCGTAACACATGCTGCTATTTGGATTGCCTTTGTGTTGGCAGGTGTCTGAACCTGAGAAAATCCAATTTTTCTCTCTTGTTGTGCAACCAATTCCACCAGTCGTCCATTCTGGTTTAAATAAAGTGAAATTCGAGTGTTTTGTGCTTCCCAGTCAGTCAGAGTAGACTGAAACATAACTGGATTATAGAAATTTTAGAATTTGCTTTGTGAAAAACCATTTGTATGTAATTTTTAGGATAATTGAATTTGTTTCAAGAGAAGTTCAGACTCACAGAGGGCAGAAAGCTGCCGCTGTGCCGCTCGCTCAGGCTTGAATCTTTCATGTTTCACCTCAGTCAGAGAAATCACAGCAGGTCTTTTCCATCAGAAGTCAAAAAGCTGCATTCACATCATATTGCTAATATGAGCAGCCCCAAGGAGAAAAAAGGAATTCATGATAGAATCAAAATCTTACATTTACTGGAAAAGGCCGCAGGGGAGTCAAAAAACCTGATACTAAAATGGATGCAAAGCTGCAAAGTCGCTGAGAGCACAATGTCACCATGTCAGTATATTTAGCCAATTACAGAGGAGCTATTTGCCTTTTTAATAAGTTAGTTAAAAACATACATTAAGGAACTTTACCTGGTTATAAAGGAGGCCATCAGCGAGAAGATTGACTATTTCTGTACAGTTCATCTTAACACCTGCCGCTGAGTTTGAGCCCGAAAATTAAAATAATCTTTATGGCGGTGTGCTGAGGATGAATTGAAGAGTCTCACAGCTAGGGGAGAGATTATGATTAATATTGAAATTATATTAATATTATTTAAATTATGAAGACATAGTACTTCTCAGGAATGTAGACAAAATCAGTATTACTGAGGAACTTTGTCAGCTGTAGGATTATTTGTATGGATGACGACATCCTAAATAAAAGTTAACTTTATTGTGCGGTCATATTAGATGCTGCCTTCAAATGGAACTCGTAAAGTCGTGAAGTCGTGTCATAAATTCACAAACAGGAAAAGCTTGGCGTTTAAGTGGTAACCGAATAAGAACGGCGTTGCTAGGAAACGGTAATATGGACGCAATAAGATCGCTTGTTCTCCTCCAGGCTTTTTATGTGGAAAATGTTGCAGCATTGCTTTGTGTTTAAACACCACAAGGAGGATCAAGAGACGAGACGACGACATTGAAGATTTATATCTAGAATAACAACTTCATTAACAACGTCACAACTTGTGAACTCAGAGCTTTTTTGATGAATTTGACTTACGAAGTCGTGAATACAACTTGAGGGGGGCATTCACGTGGTCTCGTGTACACGGTAAACACGACCCTATTTGAAGGCACCAACAGTAGTTAATCTTATTCTGAGGTCAGACTACACAATATCAGACCAATGACAGCCTGATGACAGAGCGTTGAGTGGGCTCGGAAACTGTCAGCGAGCATGGAGCGCCACAATCGATCATTTCATCTTGTGTAATGTATCATAATGGACGACAACCGATGTCACATCCAGGACGCCTCACGACCTCATGACAGAAAGACTAGCATGTTTAATTTTTTGCTTACTTCCCACGACGGCTTGTCAGTAGAAGTAGTCAGTAGCAAGCGCCTCTTTCCCAGTGACATCACACACTTAACGCACTGTGGTCACTGTCGAGGGAGCAACATGTAGTCTGTCATGTCTCTTGGCAACGACATGGCAAGGATTTATGACCCTATGATCATCTAATCTGACGCAGTGAACATTTTAACAGACAAAAATATCTTGTAGTCTGACCCTGACATTACATAGCCACAAAGGATACAGTTTACATTTCCTCGTCTCTATGAAAACAGCAGTGTTTAAAAAAGAAAATAGTAAATAAAATATGTTGCATCTCTTTTACAGTCGCTCCTAACACAAAAGCAAGAGCCAAGTCAAGAACTTAACAACAAAATTAATGTTATTTTATGGACGTGCTTTAAGTTTAAATCTGTGCAGTCGCTTGTTCTTTATGATATTGGATACTGCAGTAAAAAATCAAAGTTGTGTTCACTGCTGCAGGAGCACAGTCCCATTTCCACTAAATAAATCACACAGAATTGGATCAGTGCATTGACTTGTGCACTTGCAGATACTCCATCCAGCATTTCAAGCTGGACTGCAGGTCAATACAGACACTGGTATCGGTATCTGCAGCCAGAGTTGTGACATTACTGATAAGGGAGCGACCAGAGGTCGCAGTTTTATCTGACCAGTGCTATTTAGAGAAGACTTACAGTTTATTTCATTGGCAGGAGAGGTTGATTGTTTTCTCAGGAGTAGGACTGACAGTGGACAGCAGCGTTAGATGAGATCACTGCCGTGTGTGCACACACTGTACGTGGAATGATATGATACCACTGTCAGAAATGTGACCTCCTGTCTAAAGCAATCTCTTCTGTTGTTTACCCTGTCGCTTTCTTAAACAAGACAAATGAATAAAACACACACAGACACGCGCAAAGGGCCATTTCAATCCGCTGATCCCATGACCCTGCGGAGACTGACTGAGTGTTGAATCAACAGAAGCCCTCAGGGTCCACATGTAGAGGCCAGCAGAGCCAGTCAAACACATCAAATCCGCTCAAACACTGGATTAGTGTCGTATATGATGTGTAAGTTTCATATCAACACAAGAGGGTCATTACTGTAAACTAAAACCTGCCCCATCTTCCTGGTTTAAATGAAGGTTGCATTAAGATAGCCCCTTTGTGTGTAGCGTTGGTTTAGGTGTGTGTGTGTGTTTGTGTTTGCATGTGGCAGTTCAGCCGTGTGTGTGATCAGTCAGACAGTAGGGGATCAGCAAAGTGGCGTTAATTGAAGGGGCTGCAATAATTGTATGCAGAACACATGTGCACAGGTAATTACTGTTTCCCTGGAGACGGCTAATTGGGAGGTGGCGGCTGTACTGATAAAGATAAAGGGCCGGGCAAAGAGATGGCGAGAGTGTGTGATGGGCACAGAAGGATAATTGGCAGGGCAAGAAAGAGAGCGATGGACAGAGAGAGAAAAAAGGAAGGCAGCAGCAGACGGTAGCTTTTAGCGAGGAGCAGGGCCCGACTGATGTGGGATTTCTGGGGCCGATACGGATATCATG
>JAQLOL010000020.1:25005900-25020945 GCA_029783665.1 Naso thynnoides
GTATATATAATATCAGCTGAATGTAATTATCAAACACTTGTGACAAATATATGTAATGAAAGCAGAATATCTTAGATTTTAACTTTATTCCAAACATCAGTGCACCAAACAAGGGTTGGGAATCACAGGGTAAATCACGGCCACGATATATTGGCATATCCACAGTTTGTCCCACCCCCACATCAAACAGTAAACACTTCATTTATTGTTATTATCTGCTGGACAGACTAAATAATTAGGACATTTTTTTTAAATCACAAGTCCAAGCACCTTTATCCAGCCTTAAAAAATAGTTTTAATATTGGCACCAGAGGTTCGACAAAGTCATTGTTGTGCAAATCACAAGGAAGTCTCTTTTCCTTCAAGTCTCGAGTTAAGTCCAAAGACCTAAAATTTGAATTTCGAGTCCTAGCAGGTCATTGGCACTTTTCTAATCAATTAAACAGACACTTAAAGCAAAGTGGATTCTTGGGGGAAAAGTGTCGATTTGCTGAGAATGAAAAGCAGTTCTCTAGTGGTTCAAGTCATTGGTGTTTGAGTCCAAGTCGAGTTGTGAGTCTGTCATGATATCGTCTGAAGTCATCAAATTTGTGACGCAAGCCCGACTCAAGTCCAAGTCATGTGACTCGAGTCCACACCTCTGATTGGCACACAATGAAAAAGTTATACGCAGATACAGATATATCTTCAATATTGCAACATCTGCCTACATGCACTTAGTAAGGATAACAATATTGTATGCTGCAGTCAGGTGTATAGAAAAAAAAATCTGGATTAGGTTCATTTCGTCAATTGGATTAATATGAACCGAGTTCAGAAAAAAAACATTCATTAAAAAAAAATCCAAACTGCTTCCAAACCTGATTATGCCAAGCTGTGATGCTTTCACTCAAAGAGAAGCAAACACTCGGCAACACTGTATTGCACTGACCGCTCTGACTTTGCCAGACCAATCTGCACATGGTGATTTGGTGCCAGCGCTGGCGAAAGGTCTGGCAGAACCCATCCTCCTTTTGCCACAGCTGGAAGAAGTACTGGAGGTCGTTTGCACGTCAGATTTTAAAGAGTGAGTGCAAAATACTTAGAAAGATCAGTTCGGCTGTAATATGTCTTTTTAGTGTAGCTCAGTTACAAACGGGCACATGTGCTGTTGGCCTCACAGACAGCATTTGTTATTAGGATAGAATCATTTTGGCTTCATTTTTTCGTGGGATCTGCTGCTGATAATAAATAATGATAAACATAACGTCGGCCTTATGCTGTAATCTTCAGATTATGATTCACTTTGATGCAGATCCAGCTGGTGATGATGCAGAGCCAGCTTGCAGGAGGGAAGCTGTTTTCTTTCCTATAACGTAACATCCCTTACAGCTCTCACATACAGCATGTTAGGTAATTGAGCACCGTCTCGCTGTGTCTGCTGCTTGTCGGTGTGTCTCACGCTGTGGTTCCTGACACAGGGGAGCAGGCTTTACAGAAACACAAAGAGGGTTTAAACCCCAGCTCACTGCTGTAGTTTAGACTAAAGGTAGGGATGATCTTTAAACCTTCTTAAATCTTCACTTCTGTTACAAGTCTGCCAAAAAAAACCTTGCTCTGTGTGTGTGTGTGTGTGTGCGTGTGTATGTGTGTGCTTCAGAACTGTGACACCTGCACATCGTCATATTCCCTCCTTAAATATCCTCATTTCACCTCACTCCTCTCTGTCTCACCCTCTCTCTTGCGTGTATGAAAAACAAATAACATGTCGGCACGTGAGCCCATTTTCATCCCACCTGCCATCTAACTCATCTAACACTGGGGTTGTGATTGCAGAACGGACATCAAAACACCCCCGACCACCATCATCATCATCATCAACAACCTGATCATAATCATGCTCAACCCCTCCAACAAGAGCAAAGTGAACGGCAGCAGGAGCAGCATTCAGTGGCAAATCTGATAGACTTAGACTGGGGAAAGGTGACTCAGGTAAGGCACCTCAGTTCTCTTGTTGTTGTGGTTCTGACAAAGCGGGGAAGTGTTTTCAGTCTTTATGAGCAAGAAAAAAACTATCCTAAAGGTTACGCGTCAGGCTACATCCACGTTGCTGTGTCCTTACGTTAAGACGGAGTCTTGAATCAAAGACATTCCCCGTCCGTATGTGCGGTTTAAGCTCCGTAGCAGCTCTACTCTCCTGCCAAACTACACACATATTACATGACCACTCAGCGTCACACAGCACGTGTTCATTCAAAGAATGTTTCCTGTGTCTGTTATCAAGTCTGTGGAATTAGCAAGCGGCTGCGCTGCATTTCTACCTCGTTGCAGCTCTCCACGGCTTCGTTGCAGGCCTCCACGGCTCCTCCAGAATCTTCCCTCGTTACTTAAGTAATGTTATTACAACGTGCAGGTCACCTTTGTGAAAACATCCACAGGCACCTGCATTTTTGTTGTTTCCTCCACATGCAGACACAGTTTTTCTTTCAGGTTGATGAGGGCCAATCTAGACTGACATGCGAAAGTTCTCCCACCATTCTTCTGAAACCATAACCTCATTTATGAAGTTGTACCAATCAATGTAGGGCTAATAGCACTGCTGAACACGAGGACTGTCACAGTTTTCTAAATAATATCTTCTTCCTGTGCATGTGAGCCATAGTCACACGATGATAAAATGCAGAATTGAACTGCACAACCGCTGCTAGCAGAGACAAAAAGGTCAGCAACGCCTGTAATTTGTTATCCATGTCGAAATAACGCCGGCTAGTCGAGGCTCACAGATACATACATGATACACACAGGTTTGTTTAATTCTGTCAAATAGTCACATGACTTAGGCGCAACCTATCACATATTGTGTCCATACCGGCATGTCTAAACCCCTCCGTCTGTGCCTGACCACAATGAGACGCCAGGACGGGGTCTTCAAAATAAAACGGGGGCTTTATTGTCTCTAAACTGCTCCATCTTTAAGCCGCTAAGATGCCAGTTAGTAAAGATCCGAGGCTAAAACGTAGCAATACTACTGCGTCTGAAATTTAGAAACAACAATGTGGATGTAGCCTCAGTCCTCATGAACTGCTTCCACAGACGAATCCTCAGATGATCCTCCTGTCTCCCGTCCTCCTCTGTACTGAAGCACTTCTCCTCTAGTCGCAAGTCACCCCAACTCTTGACCCCTGTCATTAATGAATAAAACATCAGCTTTGCTGTCGCATAGTTACCAGGCTGAGGCAGAAGCGTTCACACACCTGCATGTGTACGTGAGCGAAAGAGGGGAGGTATGGTCAAAGAAAAGGTGCCCCAGTAGTTCCAGCCGGAGGTGTTTTAAGGGCGGAGTGGACGTCAGAGAACCGGTGGGGGGTCAGGGGGGTCAGCAAACAGCGGCGGTCATCTCGCCTCCCCGACACACTCGCAGATTCAAGCTGCTCAGAGCGCATTAATAAAGCATTCATAACACTTTGATAATCGCAGCATCCTGACCCCGACGCCCGCTGCTGCACACGCACAGAATATTGAGTCAAGCGGCTTAACCGAAGGAGGACAGAAAGTCTATAAATGTCGAACTTCCTGCAATGTTTGAACACTGGCTGCAGCGACGACTCTCCCGCACCAGCAGATTTTGTTTGATGAACATACGCAACAGCTCTGTGATATCGACACAGAACCGCAGCACCCAGTAAAAACTATAGAATTTATTGTGTTTAAGTTCAAGAAGATTGATTCTTAAAGTGTGTTTTGTGGTATTAATCCCACAGACACCCTGTTATCAGTCCTTGTGGATGCACCATTTTGTGTATCTTGGATATCGGACTTATCGTCTTGTTGAGTTGATCTCTATCTGCTGCACTAGACTCCGCAGCAACACCAGCACATTGTACAGCCTCCTATCATCCTTCCCTTTTTGTAAAACACTGGTCATAGCCATCCAGACCCATGAATGTAAAACACCATGCCCACAGATCCATTTTCTGATAGACGTGAAAAGAACTCTGTGGTCTATGTGTAACCTACGAGAGGGGAGATATTCTAAGAACATTCATTATCGCAAAAGAAATTATCCGCATCCGCGATTTATGCTAATCTCTGACCATGTATTCAAGGCTTAAATTCCTTTACGACTAAAAATAGAGTTTCCTTCAGTTGCCACCGGCCTAAAGATATTATTAATGTGCAAAAGAGGGGGAGATACTAAAGAGAAGGATCATGGGGAGACTGTGAAAGGAAACAGAACGATACAGAACAAATTCAGATCAAATAGCGCGGCTGCTGTGTTTGATAGTTATTCCCTCTGAGGCGTACCACACATCCTCTACAATAGGGGAACATTAATGACTGATCCAGAAGCAGACACTGGTACGGTAATGATGCAGAGGGCGGAATGGTTTTCTCTCCGACCACCTGGTAGAAAGCATCTATATGAGATGAGATAAGGCTTATTGATCACCAGGGATCACATGCGGGTGTTGCAGCAGCACAAGGACAGAAATGCATCAGTCCAGATAATTCCAAAGAACCCAAAAGGACTCAAAAGCAATTTAGACTTAAAGTATGGGTGTAACAACTCTTAAACAGAGACTGGAGTCATGATACAAACGTCCACTGTCTCGAGCTGCTGTCCCATCACCTGAAACTGTGACGACCCCCCCCATCAACGCTCTGCCACTGCTGCTTCATCTCTCTTACTTTCACTTTAATGTGTCAGAACTGCTGTTTACCACCAGTCCTGTCACCAAAAAGAGCAAAAACTGCAAGAAAATTCCCTTAACACTAGAAATGCCAGAATTCCATACCTATGAGAGAGGCAGTGAGTGGTCATTTTGACCGCCAGATTCCAAATTCCATTATCTCTCACAATAAATACCCAATATAGAGAGAAATGTGTTTATTAGGGTATCTTTTTAAAAAATGGAATTACTGAAGATTTGCCAAGGACAAAGAGAAAATGCTCACTTTTATCAGAGTCGGTTCATTCAGATCCGCTCCCAGCTGATGCAGGTGAGCTCCGCTCTGCTGTACCGCCGTGTGCCGTGCTGCTTTGACAGACAGAAATTGTCGCTGTAAGTGGAACTCATGGCCGCTCTTGAATTTTCACTTTTGACAGAGACAATAGCAGTTTTTAACTCAGCAAAATTATATGACATATAGATGTGAAAACAGTCGAAATAAGCGTCATGGCCGTTTGAGTGTTAAACCAGACTCCCTTCCTGTCTAAAACTAGTTTTTTGAAACTGTTTGACTGTCCTCTTAACCTTTTTCACAGTTAAAAAAAATAAAAAATAAAACCTGCCTGCTGTGGGCTGCTTGTCGGTTATGAACACTGCGTTGTATTCCATTCACACCCAACCATCAAAGACTTTTTGCTTCTGGTCCTCTGCAATTTTGAAGGGCACACTTAATGTACGTGAGGTTTAAGCTGGAGCCGTTTCAACTAAAACACAGACATTACAACCTGTTCCCCTTCCAGTGTAGCCATTGGAGGTGTATGAACTTGTTGGAAACGGAGGATTTAGAAGTGAAGGAGTCGATCGAGAAGCTGCCGGAGTTTCTTTTTCCTCCACTGTCCACCGATTTTTTTTGCCCCAAAAATAACAAACAAAAACAAACTGAGGTCTGAACAAATCCCTGGATTTAGAGAATTGTTCCACGCTGACTACCCACGATCGTTGTTGTGCATGTGGAGCAGATGACAGATGTGATAACTTTGGTAGGTATGCCATCACAAACAGTCATTTCATCTCATTATCCCATCTCTCCTCACCCCTCTGTTACCTCCTCCGTGGTGCTGCCACAGTGTTCAGGTAGGTACCACAAACACACCACGCTGGTGTCGTGCTGCATGCAGTGTGTGATGCATGTTGCACTGGAATGTGAACTGGCCCAGACAGCGTATGAAGTACAACAGTGCTGTTATTGTACCTGACTGGCGGTGTGTTCTGTCTCTTATTCGCAGAATATCAACCAGTTAGAGATTTTTGGAGACATGTCCACGCCTCCTGACATCACCTCTCCATCGGTGAGTCGCCGTCGTGCATGCAGTTTGTCATTTACAGCTTGCAAAGACCCCAGTGTGTTTCCAACCAAGTGTTTTTCTCAGTGGTGAAAGACACTGAGTTCATTATTCAAGTACTGTACAATTACGATTTTAAGATACTGCACTTTATGCTACTTTATACTTCTACTCCATTACATCTCAGAGGCAAACATTGTACTTTTTAATCCACTTCATTTATCTGATAACATTATTATTACGTGTCGAAGTGTCCTTGGGCAAGACACTGAACCCCAAATTGCGTGAATGTGTGTGAATGAGTTCCTAATGAGCAGGTTGGCTCTCTGTAGAGAAGTCACCTGCACTTAGTGTGTGAATGAATGTGTGTGAATGAATGTGTGTATGCTGACTCATGTTGTAAAGCACTTAAAGCACAATAGTCGGAAAAAACTAGAAAGGCGCTTTATAAATACAGTCCATTTACCATTTATTTGCTAATTAACTCGTAAATTCATGTTCATACACTAATAGATGATGATGTAACATCATCGATTAAGATAAAACCTTGTTCTCATTTTGCAGAGAGTGTAAATAAAGCTGAAAGTAGCTCCACCTTCATTAGCTAAAACACTGAATTGATACACAAATAATTATAATCCAGTAACATATGTGTAGTACTCTGAAATGGAACGTTCCTCTTAAGGAGTAGCTAAATCCCTAAACTACTTTTTCAGCTGAAAACTGATGCTCTTAAGTATGTATTTGTATTTTCCATCGATTCAGGTCTAAATCTTGACATTTTAGTGCAAAGTATTTCAGTTCTACATATATACAAAATGCGCATAGTTCCTTCCCTCTGCTGGTTTAAACCTGCTTATTGCAATCAGATTTTCCTGTTGGTTGATCATGGGATTTTTGACGTGTCTGGTAGTCAGTTTTGTCACCAAGCAAGCCCCGCCCTCTCTAAAAAACCAACAGCTCACAATTTAGAAGACTGTGGCGAGAGGAGACACGCCCAGTCACTCTTATGTTACTCTTTCCCGCACCCCCTCACCCCACACATCGCCAAGGAAACAGCACAGGCACACAACCAATAAACACACACACAGACCGCCATAGATTAGCAAGATGAAAGCTAAATTCATGCTCAATCTGACTTCCCCAAAACCGAAACTACTGTCACTGCACCCGCTCGCTGGGCAGAGTCTCAGCTCTGCCTCTCACGTACTCGACTGAGTGAGGAGGAACGCAAACAAATAACGTTAATGCTGCAGCGACAACACAGATATGCAATCAACTAAATCTAACTGCAATCACTGTGCTCAAGCTACACAATTCTCCCCATCTTCTCTCAGCTAAGCTCCGCCTCCTAGCGCAGCCCGAATTGATACACGTTTTCATGTTCTAGATGCATTTTGAATTTCAGGAAGGATGCCTGTCAGCCAAAACTGTGGAGGTTTAGTTACCCTTAATAAGTACTTTGAGTACTTAAATTATATTTTTTGCCAATTGGTGTATACTTTCACTTAAAGGAATACTTCACCCGAAAGTGAAAATCCAGTCACTGTCTTCTCATGCTCATGCCGATAGAAGGTCAGGTGAATTTTTTCTGTCCACAAAAAGCTGCTGGAGTTTCGCTGGAAAGAGATGTTGCAATCATCTCCCAAACGTGAATGGTGACTAGGATTCAAACATTAAAAAAAAAACACATTATAAATCCACAAAATGCCTCCGTACTGCTTGTTTGAAGTAATCCAAATGTCCTGAAGCCTTGATACGTTTTGAAAAACATCACTGACGCCATGTTTTCATCCTCACGGTTCACTGAAGCCTAGATAACGACTGAATTTTCACTCCGAGGGGAACTATCCCTTTAAGTGAACATTTGAAAGCAGGACTTTTACTGGTAACAGTATTTCTGCATTGTGGTTTTTCTACTTTTACTTAAGTACGTGATCACTGTACTTGTTTGAACTGTGTTTTTGCTCTTGTTTTTCCCTCAATCGCAACCTGTGCAGACTCCCGCCTCTCCAGCCAACACCCTCGACCCCTCGCAGGGCCTGCAGCCTCCCACAGAACTATTTGCTCCCTTCAATCCTGCGTCTGTGCCCTCAGGTAGGACCTTGTTCATTTTCTGCTTAAATACACCACCGCTGCCAGCAGAAGGGAAACAAACGCAGCAGGGGGAGAGAGGGAGAGAGTTGAGGAGGAGATGAAGGGGAGCTGGAGAATTAGAGGCAGAGGGAAGAGGAGAGGAGAAGAAGAGGAAGGGGGGGGGTGTTTAGATAAATACAGTGGGATGGAATAGGATTGAAATGTAGATGAGGGGAGGGGAAAAGGTGGTAGGTGGTGTTGGTTGTGTGTCGAATATGAAATGCATCATTAGCTTGCTGCTGATTTACCTGTGGCTGAGGCTACTGTGGCAGTCCGAGGAAAGTAATAAAACATGCTGAGATGACTGTAGCTCCGACTCCTCTGTATGCACGGGGTTTCTGTGAATCAGACGTCGGTGTGCACTTCATAGTTTCTCCCCTCCTCACCCCTGTTCGCCTCCTCCCCCTCTCTCTCTGCGTGTGCATGTCAGTGAAGCAGGGCGGTGTGTAATGTCAGCTTTCTCTGCTATAGGTAACAACTGGAGACCGGAAACAGGGGACCGTCAAGTGTGTAATAGAATAAGCTTCTGCTGATGAGTATGAGTGATTTTAACGAGTGTGTGTTGAGCTCTGCCTTTTCATAATGACTCTGCCTCATTCTGGAGGTAATTATGATAGTTCACCATGACCATTAAGAGACACCAAATTATCTGCAGGCAGAAGTAGGGCAGCACTCTCTGGTGATGCATGGGTTATTATCTGTGTGTGTTTGTGCATTATTCACTGTGGGAATTTTAATTACTTCCTCTTCTCTCCTATATTTTCTGCCTTATCTATACATTTTCTCTCAGGTTATGTGACAATGGGAGCCGTTCCCCCTGGCCACTGGTCCCAGCAAGCGTTTGCCGCCCAGACGCCGCTGGCCTTCGGGGTCCAGTCTCCTCTGGGCCCGGTGGCCCAGGTGCTGCCAGGCGGCCAGCCTCTCATCTGGGGCCAGGCCAACATCTTCCCTGCCACCCAGCAGCAGTGGGCAGCCATGGCAGCCGGAGCCTTCCCCCCTACAGCCTACCTCCCTGCCCAACCTGTGGGCACTCTGCCCGCCGCCATGTTCCAGACTCTCACCCCCGTCACGACTGTGACTCCAGCCGGCGAGAGCCATTCAGGTGCTGGAGCCAGCGCCTCAGCTCACTCCCCTTCAGCGTCGTCTAGTCCGCAGCACGGGGAGAGGGCGAGGAAAATAGGCAAGGAGATGTTCAAGGTGGGGAGCTAATGAATATCACCTAAGAATTCCAGCTTGTCTTTTTGTGGGCATATTCGTTCAAAAGATCAATAAATCTGAAGCAAAACTGCAGATTTTTTAACATCAACCAGATAAAAAGAGAAGTGTTTAGCTTGTCTCTATGTATAATACTTATAAGGAGGGATGACTGTTAGACTGGATACAATATGTAACAAAGCTTTTCAACTGATCATAGAGTGGAGACATTGCAGACATGGTTGAAGCCTTAAATCGGCATTGTTATGTGTTTATTTGTGTCCTACTCCTAGAGAGCCGTGGCTTGGTACAAGTGCAAAATTGATCTGAACCAAACTAAATTCAGTATGACTCTGCAGAGTCACAGCTATTTAAGTTAAGGCCAAAGACTGAAAGAAATTTCAAATGATAGATGAAAACATCTTGAAATGATTACTGACATACCTACAATCCAGTATAGAGGGTACGCACGTGACATCATCATCGGCGGAAGTCACTGCGGATACGCCCACTGAGAGGCAGAAAGACACTGAGTGGCAGCGTTAGCGCACACTTTGTGTGCTGCCGAACACACAGAAAAACGTCTATAATGTGAAAGAGCTGTTGTGCCATTGACTGTAGGAATAGATTTGACAAAGAGTCCGAGATATTTTTTTACAGACTTTCGAAAGCCACAGAAAAAAAGGCGAATGGATCGCTGCAATTCACAGAAACAACTAAGAGAAACTTGGATTTCCAATAATGTTAGTCAGATTGAATTTTGGGTGAAATCAAACCTTAGCTCATATTCTATGTCACCGTAAAGTTCTTGTTGGCATTTATTAAAAAGGCTCCATGATGATGAGCTTTGTGCTCTACAAACAAATGGGGAATGGTGAGATGACGTTAGTGTTAGCTAACAGCCAAGACAAACCCAGTTTTCCTTTCTGAGGGGGTAACATTAATGCTGCTCCACAAAGCAAGTTTAAACTGCTTATCAGATCACTTCAAAACTTTCTATAAAGTCTGGTAAAATTGCTTTTACTAGGGTCCTGATGGATGATGTCCAAACTTTTGTATGCGTTCAGGCTTTGTGTATTTTCTCGGCATCAAAATCATGTGACAATAAATGTCAGGAAACCCAAATTCTGGCTAACTGTCGATGTCCGTTGGCCACTGGTGCTTTAGTAAGTTGTAAGAATCACTGTCGAGTCCAACTGCTGTTAATTGAAACAGATAATCGTTTGTTTTAACCCCCAGTTTTGCTGTTTCCACAGCTAAACAGTCCGGCTGGGGGGGTGGGGTTCCAGAGGGGAAGTGGAGTGTAATGCATACCTTCTATTATTCACGTGGGTCAAGTGATCTGGGTTTAATCTGTACCAGTGGGATCTCATTAAAATAATAAAGATGGGGTTATGTTTTGAATTCCCATGCAGTGCATCAAAGTGTTGAAGTCACTGCACCTACCTGACCGACTTTTGCGTCTTCCTTCAGGACTTTCAGCTGGCGAAGCCTCCGGCCATGCCATCGAAAAAGAGCGAGCAGCCCAGCTTAACGGGAACCTCAGAGGCATTCAGCAGTTACTTCAGCCGTGTGGGTACCGCCCAGGACACGGACGACTGTGACGACTTTGACATTTCTCAAATGAATCTGACACCGGTCACCTCCACGACACCGTCCACCAACTCGCGTAAGAGCTTCCGTCCGCTCGTGTTTGTCTGTTGCTGTTTCTGTAGCTTTTTCTGTCTGCGGCTCCGTCTGACTCACGCTGTCCCGTCCTGCAGCGCCCACCCCGGCTCCCAGGCAGAGCTCCCCCTCTAAGTCCTCAGCCTCCCATGTCAGTGACCCCCCCACCGACGCCACAGACCCCCCCACAGACGACTCGTTTGGGGAAGCAGAGGGCAGCCCTAGCCGCAGTGGAGAGGAGGATGCTGTAAGTTTTTTATAGTGTGTGCGTGAGGATAGTGGAATAAGTCAAGTGTGTGTGCCTTTAATAACTCACTCCTTATGCTGCTATAAGCTGCACAGCGTGTTAAGATCTGCTGATAAATAGCCTTTGTAGCTGCGCTGGCGGGCCAGGTAATCACTCTGGCTGATTAGGGGGCCGAAGCTGTTGTGTCTTAGCGTGCGAGTGCATGTGTGTGTGTTTGTGTGTGAATGTGAGCAGTAGCATGCCTGCATAAGTATGTGGCTCTGTGTGTGTGTGCGTGTGTGTGTGTGTGTGCATGGTCAACACAGCGTTAAATAAGCTGGTGGAATTGTCAGAAACATCATTAAGCCGTTATTAATACCAGCCAGGTAGCGCCCATACATCACGACTTCTGTATGGACAGACTCATCTGTGGTAAGACAGAGGAGGAATGATGCCCCGGGTCTTTTTCAAGGGTCAATTAATATTTATTTTCCCAGCAGCATCTTGATATAAGTGAAAAAGAGGGAAAAATTAAGGAAAGGCAAGAAGATAAAGAGAGACTTGAGGAAGGGGGGAGAAATTTCCTTTGCCTTTGACCAAAGTCCTCGTAGAATGAGTGACCTTCGCAGAAACAAGACTTTTCTAATACTTTTCCGGCTATTTTTCTGAGCGTTTCCTTCCCCTTTTTCTGTTTCTTTTCATGCATGCCTTTTCTTCTCCTCCGCTCTCCACTCTCCAGGCGTGAAACATTAGTTTTATGCCTCCAATCCGGCTATTATTGAAAAAAAATAGAGGACTTTCACACTGCCGAAAATGTCACCAGGCCTGAATGACACTTTCACACAACCCGGAGAAATGCGCGCTGGTGGCGGCGCCATGTGAGCGAGTGAGTGCAGTGAAAAGGTTACAAAGAAAGAAAGGACAGGAAAGATGGAGTGAAGGCAGAAAAACAGCCTCCCACTCCCTGCGGGGCGAGGTGTAAAAAGCAGGAAGTGTTGTAAGAAAAAAAGCAGCAGATCAATAGAGTGATCTCCACCGAGGTTTTCATAATAGACAACTGTAAATGAGTGTGCGTGTGTGGGTGTGTGTGTGTGTGTGTGTGTGTGTTTTAGTATGTTTGTGTGTATTTGCAAATGTCTTACTGAGCAGAGATGGCCTGTGTGGGCTGCGGTTTCTCACTCTGACGGTCCTTATTCCTCCTCCGGAGTATTGACACCTTTTCTTTTATACTTCCTGTTTACATCTGCTCTCTTCCAATCCTGCAGTCCTCCTCTCAGATTTATTCTTGTCTGTCCCTCTTTCTACTATCTAGGCTTGGGTCGGTGCACCGTTTTGTTAGTCCGTTCCGGTGTACTGGCTTAAACGGGTTTAATTTATGCAAATCAGCTAAACTTGCATTTGTCATTACATGAGATCCTGGCAAATTGAGAGCAAACATCAGCAGCAACACACACAGACATCCAACAGCTCGATGGCGTGCATAAATCGAACTCGTATTGCATTAACAACAAGCAACAAGACGGCGTGCTTGACCTATTATGATGTTGGATTTGGCTACACGTGAAAAATGGATGATAGCCACACTGTGCACACTTTTCAGTTTACACTTCAAGCTGCACAACGCTGTGTAACGTTCATATAATCATCACTTCTGTACCGTATCAGCTGGGAAAGTCCCAGAATCGCGGAAAAACTTAACGGCGTCTGTGTTTATAACTTTAGTCCGTGGAGTAATTTAACGTTGTGAAGTTTGTTGTACAGCTCCGTGGTATTCACACACAGCAACAAATGCTTTGCTCTCAAAGTCAGGATGTCATTGGCTTTGTAAGAATCTCAGCACTGATTGGCTGTAGCGACACAAACATTCAGTTGGCTGAGATGTGCGACACCTAGTGGTGAGGTCCGTTACACCGGTCCGGTCTGATATTTGGTTTCATATCAAACCGGTTTAGAAATTTTTTTACCGGCCCAACCCTGCTACTATCCCTGTACTTCCTGCTCTTATACTCCATCCACTTTTCTCTCCATACTTTTCTCTTCCTCCCCTTCCCCTCTTCCTCTCTGTAGGCGGGTGGTTCTGGGTCGCCCTGCCCCAGTGAGGCAGCAGAGCCCAGCCCAGACCAGGCCAGTCCAGAGGCTGGGAGCTAGATAGCAGCAGGGCAGGGTAGGTTTCAATACTTCTCCTCTTTTTCTCCTCCTCCTTCACCTCCTGCTTGCATCAATCCCTCTGATCTCTTCGTGCTGCATCTTTTTTCATCTCTTCCCTCCACCGTGGCATCTTTGGTCTCATTTTGTTTCTCATGCATGCTCAAAGGAGGGCATGCGTTTAACTCACTGAGTGCTTTGTCATGCGTGTCTGTCTGCGTGCATGAGTGTTTGCTGACATTTGATTTTGTGTGCTGCTCAATTTTGTCTCCAGCTTCACCTGGATTTTTTGTAAGTATCTATCTGCTGTGATGTGGCATCGTGCGTATGCGTTTCTGAAACACGCAGAGAGTTCATTGTGCATGATCACTGTGGCCATCGTGCTTTTTGCCCTCATTGTGCCCACAAAGTCACGCCCCATCCCCGTAACGCACACATCTCACAGGGCGAGAGGACAGTGTGTGACAGCCAAACAGAACCTGTGCCCTTCAAGACAGGACGTCATCTGAGATTTGTCACTGTTGTGCACAATATGCTGATCTCGGATGTTTAGCTTAATTTAAAAATGATGTGTGCTGTCATTTGAATGCATTATGTATGTTGCGAGATGTGAGGTAACTCAAATTTTGTGCATTATTGTAATGGATAAAGACAAGCTGCAACTAAAAACTCGGGGAACTGCTGATGTGTGTATGTTTCATCCTGTTGGAAAACTTTCAAGCTAATTTCTTTTGGAGAAACGTCAACGTGCGGTTTGCATACACAAGGAGACAGAAGGACGCAAACACAAACACACACACACGGACATGAAAAAGAGAGCCATTTTGATCCCTCCCTCCCTATCCGGCGTCCTCACCCACACAATTCCCGACTGTGGCTCCTTAATGATAGCTGCTGGCACTCACACAGGGAAAAATGTAATGGTTTTGTTTTCATCGGCTAATACTGGGGTGCCAAGATTAATGAGTGCCCCGACATAATTGGCATTAATTAAAATCCAAGAAGCCTTCTAGTCCTTTCCCACTCCAGGAGAGGAGGAGGGGTGGCGGTGCGTCCTCTCCCCCCTGTTGGCCGCCGTCCTTGTATTCAGACGGCCTGGAAGCTGCAGGGCAGCAGGTGGATGCGAGCTTTAAGTGGGGGGACAGATTGTAGAGTATCGAGTGGTGAATCTGGCTGCAGACTGTCTACGTTACGGCCAGAAGCACCAAGTTTTTCTTCTAAAGTAGGTGGACAGCTTTGGTCCTGGTCCAATGACGCTGCTCCCATATGGTGTTTACTTGCTCAATCACATCGACTTTAGACACCTCCCCAACACACACACCTGTGCACTAGGCCCAGTTATTCCCCAGACAAGCGCACCTGTGATCGATACAGTGGCCACCTGTGCTCATAATTGAGCCAAAAGTATGTGAGAGTGTGTTTGCTGGCGGCCATGTCCTCCCCCTCCCACCGTGTGGCACTGACAGACATGTGTTCAAGCTAGTGGGAGTGTAAGTGTTTTTTTTCTGGGGTGATCTCATCATGTCCAGCGAACGCTCCCGAGTCTCAGCCGTGAAATGGCCTGCTTCCACAGTTCACTGAGCAATCTCACATTGCTCCCCTCTGCCCAAGGCCTACCGCTCTCGCTCTCTCTCTCTCTCTCTCACACACACACACACACACACACATACACTCACATGCATGAACG
>JAQLOL010000020.1:25063055-25073234 GCA_029783665.1 Naso thynnoides
GCGCTGAATATCTTTCTCTTGTTTAGGATTTAATGCTAAATTAGAATTTTCTTTTCTTGCAATATTTATAATAGCTTCTGGCTGTCAGATTCTGGCGTCTTTAAACACGAGCGGACGAAACTTACTCGAAAATAAGTATTAAACACGAAAAAGGCGCGTTGTACATTGATTCAAAACTTCTTTTGCAGGTGAGGCCTTGACAAAACAACAACAACAACAAAACAAAACAGAGTCAAACAGCAAAATCAGGCACACAACATAAGAGCAACATCCATCACATTAGAAGCAATAATTATCTTAGAAATAGTGAACACGTGGCAGAGGCCACTTCACTGAAGTTTAGTTTGGAATCACTGACAGAGAGAAGAGTTGTAAGTTTGAGCCTGGCCTGCAGACTGGTCCCAGACTGGTCCCAGTAACACTCAGATCTTTAAACCCCCAAAACTAAAGAAAACTATAAATGCTTTGCAAAGGTCAAAGGTCAAAGTTTTTGGCTCATGTTAGCTGGAAGTTTGCTTGACATAATCTTCAAACTGCTCTTTTTTTTTCTCCGGATGAAAAATTAAAAAAAAAAAAAAAAAAAAAGTCCCCATCTTCAATAACATGCCTGCTCCGAAACGCTCCAAACCACCGAGCGCGCCTGTCGTACCTCGCGTCACCGCTGGCGGCGCTGCGGCACAGCGCTGCTCTCCGCCCCGCTGCTGGTTTCCAGTCTCAGAAAGTTTTCCATGCAGGGATGGAGGTGATTACCCACCGCTAGCAGAGGGAAGAGGGCTGTGCTGGGGGAACTGGAAGAGAGCAGGGGGAGGAGGAGAAGAAGAAGGATTGATATAACAAGAGCGGCAGTCGGTGCGCGGCGCAATTCTCGCTCACTCCAAGTGTTTGAAGCAGGGCGGCGGTAACGGGGAGCGGGCTTTCCATTCATTTCGAGCGCAGCCAACTTTACTTTCTCGAGTCCGCGGCGCGGCCGTCAGCACTCGTGTACGTTTTAATTCTGTGCGTAAAAGTGAAATACGAGACATCGGCAGATCTGAAACTTCACAGGACCTCCGAGCTGGGAAGTTTGTTCCCCGCTGACCTGCGTGACGTTTCTCTGAGGGACGGGCAGAGTTTCTTCACCTAACGCGCGGTGTGGGATTTGGAGCCGAAACGGGGACTTCTCAAATGCAAAAGTACATGTATGAGAAAGCGATGGCCCAAGAGACAAGGAACGGAGGAACCTCTACGTTAAACAACAACAACGGCGTTGACAACAGTAAGAAGAAGCTGCTGATCGCGCTCGACGTCTTCTGTCTTCTGCTTGGTGAGTTCAGGAGTCCACCTAAACTTTTTTTTTTTTTAATTTTATTTTGAATCCCTCTGCGTTATAATTTAAAGTGTTTGACATGAGCGCCTGCACAGCGGTTGGCTATAACAGCCTGGTCGTTTTAAAAGTATTGCCTGTTAACTGTGACCGCAGGACAAGTTAATCTGCGCATCTCCTTATCATCAACACACCGCCCTGTGCCGGGGAGGCGCAGGAGGAGCTCACCGCTCACAACATGGCAAGCATCACATTGTTAGGAAAAACAAAAAAAAACACAGTTTATAAGATTAAAAACAATCTAACCCAAACATGGTGAGTTCATAACCTCAAACATAACATTTAAATCGGGGCTTGGAGTCCCCACCTTACCATGTTGTCACCATGTTGTGATGTGTTGGCTTGCTGCAGGAATCGTATCTGATTTTCTCACTTTTCTGAACTGCAAATTATTTCCCCCAAAGTCAAACTCTGTTTTCCAACATGATGCTTTTTTTTCAGCTCTTCATCTCCCTTTAATTAAATTAAATTTTTACTGCATTTTGTGTTACCTCACCAGGGAGCACCGAGCACCATCTAGTGGGCTGAAAAACCGACTGGTTTTTATTATTCTATCACACAAAAAGTTGAGTTTATTTATTAAGAGTATATTTGATTAAATTGATAGGATGTATTGATTTTTCCCCCCCCTTCCTAACTTGACGTTTTGCTCATGACCCTAAAGCTGAGGCAGCTGGCATTATTTTGGTCCTTTAAGCAGCCATGGAGCATCACTGGGACCCCATCACCTGATGCTCCCGCCGCCCCCCAACGTGCTCGGGGGCATCAGTGTTTTGAAGTGTTGTAACCTGCCCTTTAAATAGCCCGTGACAGCCCTCCTGCGCCCTCATAACCTCGCTCATCTGACCCTAAACCTCCAGAGGTGCCATTCCAGCCAGAGCTGCGAGTACGGATCGAAGTGTAATTAAGGCATCGATTCATGGCTGATGAAACTGTCGTTACTGCTCTGCTGTGCTCCAGCAGGCTTGTTTGTGATGCAGAGTCCGAACTTGTTATTCAGCCAGCGTCCCGTCCAGATTCAGCATGCCGTGTTTGTGTGTGTGTGTGTGTGTGTGTGTTGCTTTGATAGCTGGTCTGTTGTTGGCTGCTGTCACTGTAGCCCCGTCCTTTTAGTTTCAAGCTCCAGCGGCCCCCCTTTCTCTTCTCTCTGTTGTCAATCCCTCCGTCTCTCCTTTCTCTCTTTTAGAAAAAGGATTATGGGAGTTGTGCTTAGACTTCCACACATTCTCTCCCAGAACCCTGCAAATCCCTGGCCAGCTGCCGCCGATCACTCCACTTCAAATTACTTTCTCCCTCCTCTCTCTCCAGTTTTTTTTTTTTTTTCTTTGGAGCACTCCTTCTCCCTCTCCGTCCAAGGGACTGTGTGGAATAATTGCTTAAGCATGTGTTGTGGCAGGGGAATGCTTCTCCGATCTGACGGAGGGAGATGGAGAGGCAGGACGCGTGGCTGACCAGGCATCAGAGGAGCAGGTGGGAGCCACACCGACGGTTTTATGTGCAGAAGCCGAAGCTTCAACAGTAGCGGTCGAAACTTGCGACATCGCCACACGGGAACAGGAACTTTTCATTACCCTGGATGTTACAAATGGTGCAAATTAACTCCATTTTCTCTTAAGTGCTGCATAGTAGAAGCAGATCTGCTTGACAGACACAAAGTTTTCCAGTGGGCTTATATTGGTTTTGCTTATTAAAGAACCTCAGACAGTGATGCTCTGTTTCATGTGCACCCGTATAAATGTAGATAAACTTTGAGCACATGTGGAGTGAATTTCCTGCATACTACCAACTTCCTTCACTGGTAAAAGCTTTACAGTCAGCTCCTGTTTGCCATGTTGGAAGCACACACACACACACACACACACACATGCATGCATGTAAAGACACACAGGCACAAATGGTCACACAGATTCTCCTTTGTCATGCTAAACACAATCTGGCTGCTCAAAGATGATTGGCTGGCCCACTTTAGTGGTGGTTGGGTTACACACGGGGGGATCAGAAGGTGGAGGGACAGGGGGGTTAAAAGAGACAAGAAGGGTGGGGTGGGGGGCTATCAGGGGGTCCTGAATGAGGAACAAGAATGTGGGTGTGTAGCGCTCAGAAGAATGCCTCATCTTCAATGGGCTTTGCTCTGCGTGCATATCAGAAAAAAGAAAGTGTTCCCTAAACAGCAAGTCGATGCATAAAAATCTCATTACCTTTAATCAGCTCCTATCTGCCAGCTGGTTCCACACACACACATACACACACACACACACACACACACACGCACGTGAGTGCACAACACCTTTCTATAGGTTGTCAATATGCCCGACAGTCACACACCCTCGGGCACGGCTAATTGTTGTGTCTGCATAAAGGCCATCTGAGGCCATCTGTAATCACACACACCAGCACATGTGCACAAAGTCAAAAAAAAAGAAGACTTTCCTCCATATGTCGCCTCTGCTCATCAAGGCTAATGATGCATAAACACAGCAGGATCAGATGTTAATAATAAAAAAAAAACACAGAAACAGACACACACGCTCAGCCAGCACTCAGCTCCTGAGTTATAGCGTCCGACTCTGGCAGCTGAGCACAAGAATCATCTGCTGATTTCACTTTGGCTCGGGTTCCACTCGCGCTGAGCTGCGGGGTTGATTTAGGGACGCCGTAAGGAGCACACACACGAACACCGTGCAGAGACCGTAAAGGCAGGAACTCGGCTGCAGGCTGCACAATTTCATTCTCATCGTTTTCTTCATCTGTGGCTCCAGGCTGCGCGACATCATCCAGTTTGAAGTGGTGTCTGCGAAAAACACTGTCACCCTGTTGAGCATCCTGAGAGAAAAAGTAGCTTCACCTAAATGCAGATAAAATTTTATACAATAAAAAAGTTTTGCACTGTGTGATTGCGCAGGTACATCCACTGGTGTGTGTGTGTGTGTGTGTGTGTGTGTGTGTGTGTGTGTGTGGTGTGTTTGGGTTTGGGTTTGAAAGCCAGTCAGAGTTTGAGCTGCAGGGGCCTTCATGCTGAATCAAATCATGGATTGTCCAGGAGGCTTTCAGTCCCGTAGGTTTATATAAAAGCAAGGTCTGTCCAGGTGTTGCTATGGTGACCAAACTCTCATACGTATTAGCTGCCAGATTGCCTAATATCTCAGAAAGTGATCTATGTTGACTGACAGCCTGTTTTTCCATCAGCATCTCAGCTTTCTTGTTATCTCTTCCGATCCGTGATACTGTCAGGTGTTTGGTGACGCGATTTTCCACCAGCGACGGACGTGGAGATTGTTATTAGTGAGGAAGAGGAGTGTAACCTTTTGGCCCCGGGGAATCAGCTTCATAACTGGCCCAGCAGCATTAACCCTATATGGCCGTGCTCCAACTCCAGCCGCCCCATTAGCTGCTATAGCATTACAGCAGTCAGTCACACAGCTTCTCATTAAAGCTGGAGAGGTTTAACCTCTACCTCTCCAGGCCTCAGCCACTTCAATGCTAAGCCGCTCTACAAATATTTTCCAGAATTTCTCGAATTCTTCTTCAGGCTGCAGAGCCTCGGCCAAAGACTCTTGATGTGACATCTGGTGTAATTTTGGGAGTGAGTGAACCAGGGGGGCATGATGTGTATGTGTGCATAGCGGTGCACAGGAAAGGGTGGGAAACGGAAAGGTAGTGTCGGTCGGAGGTAGGTGTGGTTGTGAAATGAAATCCTGTCCCTTTTTTTTTTTTCTGCCCCAGTCCATTTCCATTCTTTCCTCTCTTTCCTCCCTCACTGCTCCCTCTCCGCTTCAGCTTGTCTCCCCTCTTTTTAACTGGTTTTCTACTGGTGGAGAGAATTAGTATGAAAGGGTATCGATTGGAAAATACCGAAGCACAATAAAATACGTTTAGTTAAGTGTACGGTTGGACAATAAACAAAGATATAAGGTACTTTATTGGTTCCATATACAGTGAAATTTGGTCTCTGCATTTATCCCATCCCTGAGGAGCAGTGGACAGCCACACCGCAGCGCCTGGGGACCAGCTCCAGATTCAGAGCCATTACCTCAGTCAAGGGTACTGAGTGGAGATAGACCATGCACACATTTTTTGATGGTGGGGGGTACTGGAGCACACGGAGGAAACCCATGCGAGCACAGCACTCCACACAGCAAGGCCTGAAATCAAACCCAGGACCTTCTTGCTATGTGGCAACAGTGCTAACCACTGAGACACTGTTTCCAGTGGTAAACAGTTTCCATGCGTGTAGTAGAAAATTGCAATCAAACAGCAAGTGGCAGGCAAACACAGTTTCCCATCCAAAGTGGATTTCCCAAATCTGAGGGCAAATACCGACCGCGAGTCTGTTTGAGAAGAGCTCTGGGCTAACCGGCTAGATGAAAATGCCCAAAGAGGCTAGAAGAGGAGGGATGAAAGCTGGGGTTGCCAACATCTGGAAATCAAGCTAGCTGTAGCCTGAAGTTCCTAAGGAAGTGTCTCCCCTGTCCCCTCCCATCCCCGGTTTGGCCCCGTAGCTCTGCACTACACCTGGCCGGTGTTTTATTTTGCTTGTTGCCTCTCTCTCTTTTAGATGATCGTCTTGGTACGTTGGTCTTCCTACCTTTGTGGTTGCTTTGCCGTGTTTGCAGTTGTTGCTAAAGCTGGAGGAGCAACTTTTCTTCCCTCAGTGTATTGAGCTTTCGCTGGCTGATGGGACGTAAATGAAGCTGCATTCAGCCCAAATCAGGTGTTGTATACACCGCAGGGTTGTCCAGCGGTGGTAGAGTCACTTAATTAATAAAACAGGACCCATTATGTGATGTCAACATGCCAGATTTCTCCAGTCTCCATGAAGTCTGCCATGTCAAGGATCACTAACTCGGATATTGTAAATGTCTGCAAAGTGCATCACTTTCCACTACTTGCTAATAAGGTGCTTGTTGCATGTTCCCGGAATGACCTCCACTGAAGAGACATATTGAGGTTGTTTGCATTTTCTCTGTGTTTCAGTCGTACGATTGATGCTCCTTGTCAGTCTATTCTCCTCTTTGTCAGACGGGGTCAAAGGTCAGGCAGAAAATAGACTCATATAGGACCTGCAGCGCTCTCTCTATGACATTTCCTGCACTCATGTGCTGCCGAGGGCTCCATGCAGACTTTCACAGAAGAATATGTAGCATCAGTCTCAAGATTCAGCTCAGACAATAGTCGGATATGGTATTTATGTCGAGATTACGTCACTGTATGTATGCCTGTGAGTTATCTGTGGCTTTAGGGGGCAGCTGGTGGTGCCTGTTTACGCTGTGGCTGCAGGACGAGGCGAGGTTGCGGCAGATGACCATCGCTGTGTGATGTAAAAAGATAAAGATCAGTGGATGTTCATGACTACAGTCGTGGCCGCAGGGCTGCTGGTGCTTGAGGAATGTGTGTCATTGTAAGTGTGCATTTTTCGCGTAGAGATATATTTCTGTGTGTCCTTACGGAGGGCAGCGCCAGTATTGTGGCCAGACTTTTTGCGTGTAACATTTTCAGCCCATCACTGACAGGCAGCTGGTTTCTGCTGATGCATGAGTTAAATGACAGACCCCCAGGGTTTGTGTGTGCGTCTGGGTGAGCGTGTGCGTCTGGGTGAGCGTGTGTGCGTGTCCCCAGAGGTTTATGAGGGAGAAAGGGTGCCCAAAGCTGTCATTATCATACAGCCTGAAGGGTGAAAAAGTCTGTCTGTGTGTGTGTGGCTGGACTTGTGCGCATGTGTGTGTTTGTGTGTGTCCCATGTGGTTCCCGCGGGCGAGCCGAAGGCATCGTACTGACCGATGTGATTGTGTCTCTTTATGCTTTTATGCAAACCAGACACCATTAATCTCTTTCAACTCGTTTCCCAACACTTCCATCCCAGCAAACAACCCGATTGCACAATAAAAGACTAAAGTTTGACGACAGAAGAACAAAAGCTTGTAATTTACACTTTCACAACAATAGTGCAATAAAGCTTCTGCCTCTCCTGTCTCTCTTCTCTCTCTCTTATCTGTAATTACACCCTCAAACTGCTTATTTAGATAAATGAGGATTACTTGACTTGCCCCTACCAAGTTTTGTTTGCAGCCATTCTTGTGTGTTTAAGCTTGTGTCTTAGTTCTCAGTGGGTCATTATAAACGAACATTTTTAAGGCCCTATGATTTCTGCAATCATGGAATCGCCAGATTTGCCAATATAAACACAGAATATCACGGAAATGATCATAATTTGACTGAAATTCTTTTTTTCCAGAGAAATAGGAACATTTATAAGATGTCATTCCATAAGCACTCCCCACCCCCAGTTATTTCTTATTAAACTGTGGACATTGTATTCATTCACATTAACACACACTCTCTAATGGTAAAACTAGCTTAAAAGGTTAAAGAAATGGAATTCCAATAAATTAAAATGGGAAAAAAATGGAATTTAGAAAAAATTTAGCAGATTTCACAGGGTTCTGCATTCTTGGGAAATTCTTATGTGTGGACAGTAAACTTAATTTTAAATGCCTGATTTTCAATTTAAATGAAAATATGAACTCTGAGGTTTCTCTCTCATTGTTAGACAGTTGTCTTTCTAGGATCAGACGAATTAACACCCAGTCATCACGTGCAGTTCTTCCTTTGCGCAGCTTTAGAACCAAACAATGGTCCTGCAACTGTAATGTAAATGAGAGCGGAGGCGGCAGCAGATGATCTGATACAGCCGTGCTTCATCATGGCCAGCAGGCTGAGAGCTGGAGGCCTCATGACAACGTTACCCCGCACTGTCCTCTCCTGCATGGGCCTCCTCCCTGCTGTTACACAGGCCCCTCTGTCTGTCACTTTCTCTACTACATTTGCCCACCACAATCCTCTGTATTTGTGTGTGTGTGTGTGTGTGTGCATGCAGAGATGGGGGGTTGGGGCTCAGGGAGATTTCACTGTTTCACCAGGAACAATACCCCCTTTTGATACATCTCAGCACCCTTTGTTTCGATAATGAGGACCAATCAGCGAGTGGCCGACAGAGGGAGGTTGAAATGGAGTCAGGAAAAAAAGTGAATGAGGTGGAGACGAGAGAGCGAGAGAGAGAAACCCTTCTCTGTGAGGACTCAAGGCCACTTGATTATCTGTCAGGGGTTTACGGCTGTTGCTGCCTCCAGCGGTACTGTCGACTGGATTGTTGGCTGGAGTGCTTATCTGCTCAGCTGTGGCGAGTGCTGTTGCAGTAATCAGCTCAGCATCTTTATTGGCGCAGGCCTTATCTGTGCTGCGGCCACTGAGCCCTGTCTGTTTTACATACAGAGAGGAGGCTCAGTGCAGCAGCACTGTGAAACACCATGCAGAGCGTTCACACTGTGGCTCAAATTCAACACCTATTGTCTGCAGATAAACGTGGTCCACGATGTGTGCATAGGTGAGCAGGATGTTTAGGGAGCAGAGTGCAAGGAAGGGAGGAGAGCAGGGGCTGAAGTCGAGGGAAGCATAATCCAGACAAAGGCGTCAGGTTTCAAACGCTCCACAGCCCTCTCTTCTGCAGCCTGGCTTTTGTCCCAGCGGTAATAATGCCATTATGGCAACAACAGAGAAACGCCCAGCCAGCCAGCCAACCAACCAGCCAGCCAAGTAGCCTGTTCTGGCCTCGGGGCTCTTCTCAAATGTCCCCTTATTGGAGCAGCTGTCCATTCATCCTCCTCTTTCAACTGATTGTGGCCTAGCAAGAGGAATGTCTTGATAAATTGTAACTGATCGTTTTCAACATAATACACATATCCGGCTGCCTCCTGTACTTGAATTCCCACAAACACCGTTGCATCCAACATCCCCTCAAATGTGCCTACAAGCCGACAGCAACAGCGGCCAGCAGCAGCATTCAGAGGCTGCCCTCGCAGGTGCCTGCTGGTAAAGATCCCCCAGAGAGTGTCCCAGTGGATGCCTGTGTGTAAAAGGCATTTATTCCTGTGAATAAAATCTCTCTGAGTAAGCACATGCTTCAGCCAGCGGCCCCCCGGTCGCTGCAGCATTCACACAGAGGGGGAAAAAGGACAGGGATTCACTCTGCACACGACTCTGCTGACCTCAGCCACTCCTGTGTGTGTGTGTGTGTGTGTGTGTGTGTGCACTAATACTATCTGCATTGGCAGCTGTACACTTGCTGTGTTGAAAAACCTCAGCAGGCTCCAGTGCTGTGTGTCATAATCAAACTTTTACCTCCAAATATCAGTGTTGACACTGACCAGTAGTGGAATTTGGTGGTTGTGGCTAACAAGCCACCATTAAAAAAAAAACATTAAAAGAGAATTACAGGAACATTGTGCACTGCTTTTAGTGTTGACTTTTGAGTTTTATTACATTCAGTGAGACAAAAAAAGAGACACAAGGTTTTAAAAATTCTCAGCATCCAAGGAAACATTTCTGACAACAGAACCTCTGATTCATGCTGAGAAATGAATGAAAAAAATGAGTTTTTTCTTCAAGATAGATTCCAGAAATGCTAGATTTTTTTCCACATAATGTGTACTGTCCAGAGCATTTACATGCAAACAATTCAAACTGTCTTTGGAGGTCGTTGTAATCATAATAATTACACGAGACTCTTCAACAACAAAAATACAATAGTAGTCAGGTTTGGCAGAGACCAAAGTAGACCGGGCAGATCAGTGGCCCTCAAAGAAAAGAAAAAACAAACAATCCAAACCACTCCACGGTCTGTCTGATTGCCCCCCTGTTTTTACTTACCTAAACTTACCTATCACAATCCGTGCTCAACTTACAAAAATGCACGGATTGGGAAAAAGGAATAAACAAAAACCTTACCTGACTTACCTACTCTGACTTACCTGACCAAAACC
>JAQLOL010000020.1:25087761-25097890 GCA_029783665.1 Naso thynnoides
CAATTTGTGTGGACATAGTTTCTGGTCAGGTTGAGCAGCAGGTAAACAAGTTCGGTGTACTTCCTGTTGCTCCTCACCCTAGCTAGAAACTACGTCAACAGAAATTAGAGAAATTCAGCCATAGTTTGACTTCTGAAATTATTCCACAAACACTTGAATTTTTCTCAATAGACTGTCATCATATTTGACCTGCTTTGGGTGCACTTTGGAGTGTCAGATCAGAGTTTGGTAGCAGCTATTGCAGAAACCATTGACTTGTGCTAGCATTAGCATTAGCTTGCATTAGTTTGGACGGCAAACTCGGTACTGCGGCAGTGAACTGAAAATGGTCTCCATCAATAGGAGTAGGATTGGTTGACAATGAGGCCCTCTGTCAAAAAATTCAGGAATATCTTTTCAAAGCCTTTTCTTTTGTAATGTTAAAACTAACATAATTTTAAAAATACAAAAAATAAAGCACATAAGGCAAGTTTGTGTGTAAGGCACATTTCAGCGAGGCGGTTCAAAGTGCTTTACATTGACGGGCATTAAAACAAAATATAAAAGCAAAACATGAGAACGTAAAAAGACATTTAAAATGGAAGTAAATCTGTTAAATTGGAAGTAAAAAAAGAATCTAAATTAGAAGAAGACAACAGAATAAAAGTTGCAGTGCGTTCCAAGATTTTAACCCTAAAGCTGATTTGATAAAGGGCAGACAGAAAAGTCTTTAGCTGTGTTTTAAAAGAGCTGAGTGTTGCAGTTTCCTGCAGTTTGACTCAGATATGTGGAGCAGGAGAACCGAACCCTGCTTCTCCATGTTTCGTTTTACTCTCAAACCTGTCCCAGATGATTTGAGAGATCTAAAAGATTCGTAACATAGCGGCAAAAGTCTCATCTTCATCGTCATCTTGCTTTTTTCCCACGTCTCCTACATGGATCATGTGGTGAGGAGTCTGAGACATTAAGCTTTAGCCTCATATTTTTAAATTAAGCCATCAACTGTGTATTTTAGACCTCTTTACTGGGTTTTTTGTTTTAAAACAACTCACTTTAAAATATTGACGATATTAGCCTAATTAGCCGGCTAATTGCATCTAATGAAATCTGTTAGCGACAGTTGTCACTTCAGCTCAAAAAACAAAAAAATGAGAAGCCCGTTTTTGTCTTTTTCTCTCTAAAATTAAGTTTATTGTTTAGAAATGACTACTGTGAAGTAGTAAATCCATTACCCTTATGATACTTGACAGGCGTTGATACTAAGGGGACATAGTTGAGGATGAACTGACGACAGCTTCATTGATATCATGTCTGATCATGAATGTGTGTGATCTTGCAGATGGGTGTGTTTCTCTTTGGATGTGCCGTCAGCCAGTCATTCACAGACATCGCCAAGGTGTCTGTGGGTCGTATGAGACCTCACTTCTTAGACGTGTGTAAGCCAGATTTCTCCACCATCGACTGTTCGCTGGGATACATCACCAACTACACCTGCATCGGCGAAGAGAGCGACGTACAGGAGGCCAGGTTTGTGTAAACACACGAATACACGACGTGCAGCCTACTTTCTGCATTAAAAAATATTCTTATTTTATTCTTTAAAATTGACTGAGATTATCTCTGTCTTCACAGGAAATCTTTCTTCTCAGGACATGCATCTTTTTCTATGTTTACCATGCTCTACCTGGCTGTAAGTACCTGTTAAAATCTCTTTCACATCACTGCACGGTCGCATCCATGCAAGCACACACACGCTGGGAGCTGCACTAACAATGGTTTACAGACTGTAGAGAAGGCTGGGCCGTGATTTAGGAATTCACTGCCTGAAGAACAAACAAAACATTGTTCTTCCACTTCTCCTCCTCTTCTCTCTTAGCTTTATCTCCTGATTCAGTAATGAAGGGTCTCATTCTCCTTTTGATTCCTCCGAGAGATGGATGGATGCACTCCGCCTGTTTTCTTCAAAGCAGCTGTGTGTGCACTTCCTGTCCTCTCCTGTTTCTCTCAGTCGCTCCCTCTCATTCCACCTGTTGTGGGTGTCGGGTGGAGCTTAGCACTCGAGAGGCATTTAATACTTCAAACAGTCTAATTGCACACACACACACACACACGTAATCACACAATCACAAGCTTAAGAGGAGAGAAGAGAGTCAATGTTTTGGGTCTGGCTTGCTCGAAGGTGGTCTCAGTTCTCACGGTGATCTGAACAAAGTTTTGGTGTGTTCCAGTTTATTGTAATGCAGTGAGAATTCGCCGCGGGTATTTCCCAGCCTCTGGGTGAACCGACAGCTGCACTCTGGTCAGAATGAGGAAAAGAGATGAGAGCGAATAAAAAGCACAAGGAAAAAAGCAGAGAGGGAGCGGAGATGCGTCCAGACCACAGGGTGACACACTGGTTCGAGACCAGCGTTCCGGCTGTGGCGAGCTCAGGACTGCAGCCAGGGCAGGCTGGTGCACACAGCGAGAGAGATTCATTGGAGGAGAGGAGGAACAGTCTGTGCTCAATGTTTTGGAATACAAAACCAGCCTGAAACAAAGCCCACTGTGGAGGCAGTCCTAGTGGAAAAAGGAATCTGCAGCATGTTTTGTTTTTGCCAGCTGAAAGCCAGTCATGTGACTTCATGTTTACACTCACAGAGCCTCCCACTGGCTTGGCATCTCTTTAAATGAGTAAATAAGTTTCTCATGTGCCCTCCATGAGAGCAGATGTTACCAGTAACCACAAGTCAGATCAGCAGAATATGAAAATTAATAAAAACTCTCCAAGTTTAATGGCATAGCAAATACAAATCTAAGCTTTAATAAAATCAGTATTTATATTTGAATTTAAAATGGAGAGAAGCATTGATCTCTTAATAGTGCAAAAAGGTTCATCTAGCATCCTTGAAAGATATTTTCAGATAAGTTTTTCACATGTCATTTTAATTTTTTAACAGACGTTTTGTTCTGTTGACCTACGTACAAACACATTTGTGGTGTTTTGCGCATTCGCCCTGTGTTTTACTTTCATTAGTATTTGTTTTCAAATTTACATAAAGTGCTAATCTGACTCTAAAAATAACATGACATTGTAAATCAACAAGTCACAATAAACACACAGGACCATTCAGAGTTGTTGGAAAGTTTATCTGATGACTTTAGGCGGAGGCAGGCTAGCACTTCCCATTAAATACCAGTGTTTGAGCTAAGCTAATTAGCGGTGGGTGAGCTCATCCCGTCTCTTCCTTGTTACTGCACGCACAGTCGAAAGAATGTTATCTGTCTTCTTGTCTGGAACTTGGGGGGAAGGCAAATAACAAAAATAAAAAACAAGCCATTGAGGAGCGTATTATTGTTTTTCTTCTTCCAGTAGGTAGCAGGAAACCTCTACAGCGGCTTGACTAAGGGTGCATCGATGGAAAAAAATAACAGCACATGGTTACTACGATTAAAAAATAATAACATGTTAAATGCAGGCTTTTAATCGATCGCGATTAAGGCATTAACGCTGACAGCCCTAATTAAAAATTATTTGCCTAAAGCACAGACACGTATGGATCTTTTCTCTCAACCTCTGGACTGCTGCATTTGCTCCCTTGTCGCTCATCGCGGTGAAAGTGTCATTTCCAGCGCGTGGCTGTCACTTCGCTCTGCTTTTCATCTGCTAATGAATGCTCTTTGATTTTGAAGCACTTCATTTCCTGCGAAGCGTGCCTAAGTGCTGCCTGTCACAGATGTGGTTTGAGCTTACGCTAACAGCTCAACCTCTGAGATGGCACACGGATAACTGACACAGGCTGCATGGTAAGCATTCAGCTAAACCACAGCCGCAGATGAAGAAGTGTGTGTGTGCGCGCGCTTTCACATGTCCTGCTGAGTTATCTTTCATTTTAATGCAATGTGCACACATCTCTGCGCACATACCATCCAGTAGCAACAGACGGGGTCATTTCTATGCATTACTTGTTCCTACAGGAAGTAATACAACTAAGACAAATAGCGTTTTGTTGGTTAAATAAAAGGCATCTTGTTTGTTTGTGATCTTCAACCACAGCTATGCCTTTGTCTCAAAGCTTGGCATTAACCAGAGAACAGGAAGGGAAGGGGGCTGGTGAGTGAAACGGGCCCCCACTCTTCATTCTTTCTCACTTTGTTGTGTTTTCTTTAATTTAACAGTGACTTTGAGTCACGGCTAGAAAGACAGAGGAAGAAGATCCGACTGGAACGGGCTGAATTCCTTCAGAAACCACCAGACTTTGTGTCGCTCTCGTCTCTCTCTGTCATGGGAATCTTCTGGCAGTCCGTTTGTTGTTGTGTTTTATTGTTGTTTTCCTCAGATCTCATATTTGAGACACAGCAAATTTTTCGGTTGGACATCTGGATTGAGAAATGTAGTCTTTTTAATGGTATTATATGTAACATTTTAGCACTAATTACAGTACAATTCCTCAATTAGACTCTTATGACTTTGGTTGAGTGTGGCTAAAAAATGCGGTTAAATCTGCTTCAAATCATTTGACCCAGTCGTAATTGATGGGTCACAACAAACGTTTGTTTACAGTGTGCAGGTCCCATATAGTTTGAGGATTCCTGGTTTTCAACCAGGCGGCTAGAGTTCATCTCCCAGTATGGGAACATTTATTACAGCGCCTTGCGTTCTTGTACCTCCATAGCATAGTTTAAAGATGGAGTCAGTAGCATTTGTTCGTTTCCCTTCGTAAACACGACATTCAAGTTGAGCCCCCCCCTCTCGGCTCAGCGCACAGAAGTATCGTAACTTAGCGTGTACTACGTGTACTGTTATACTTGTGACAGCCCCTTCCCTAATGTTACACAGCAAGTTACGTAGGTATATTACATCTACATTAGCAAGCTAACAAGCTAACTGCTAGTGTTTAATACCTACTTGTCCGTCACAAAGCCGGCCAACTCCGCATCGCTCTTCCCAGCCTCTCCTTCGGTGCTCCAAAACGGCTGAAAAACAAACCGAGACTCACTTTCGCTCTGGAACGAGTTTAGGGCTGCGACAACGAATCAATAAAACTGATAAAATTGGACAATTAAAAGTATTGGCAACAAATTTAACTATCGATTTGTTGTGTCTTGTGATTATTGTGTCACGTACTGTGTCCCGGAGCTGTTTACATGCTGACAGTGTTGAGCGCAGTGAGGCAGAGTGCATACAGGGTTCAGTACGTTGACAAAAACTGTGACAAAAATGTTAGTCAGCAACCCTGTTTTCATGACGAAGGCGAGACGACGATGAGCTAAAAAAAAAGATCTTGGGTGACAAAAAACTGATGACATGGATGTTTGGATTATTTCAATTTGAATAAATGTCCTGTTTTTAAATAAAGGGGTGGAAATTAGATCTTTTTTAATCGAAAAAATAATCAACAGATTATTGGTTGTTAAAATAATTGTCAGTTGCAGCCTTAAACAAGTTTATCTGCCTGCTGTTTTGCCTCATAGGGTCATATTTCTTTTCTCCGTGCTACGTCCACATCCATAACTTTCTCCAATCTGGATGGCGTCCAGACACTGTGCTCTGTGGTACTTTCAACCTCTTTAGTAAAATCCTACTGACTCCACCTTGAAACTAGACATCCACCCTGTACATATGTCTGTTAGACTAGAAGATGAGGCAATGCATTTGACATTTTGAAGGTCATGAAGCCTCTCGGTTGCTCATCATCACTTAATGAGTGCATGCGTCTACCGAATCAGGTTTAGGCAGGTTTATTTGGGTTTACTCACCGCCCTTCAGTGAGACACGACTGAGCTGATTAGCAGGTCACCATAACTCTTTATTTTGGCTGAGTGCTAATGCTTTCTTCGAGCTGTGCCAAGGGTTTTTCGGGTTGTTGCGTTCATGGCTGCGGTACATCAGCAGACGACTTATCAGCAGTCCGTGCCCGCCACCTGAGAACCACTGTGGAGGAAGCCTGACTCTAAACATCCCTGCCAGGGAGGAGAGAACAACTGGAAGGGATGGGAGGGATCGCTTCCTCCGCTCTCGTAAGGAGGAGAACAATGACGGAGTGTCATAGGGGAAGTGCGACAGAGCTTTACGTCCACACCTACATGAGCTCGTAGTGGACAGGAGGTGGTGGGAGGTGCTGCCTCGGTCTGTAGGCATTGTTAGTCGAGCTGATTATCAGACACAACTCTGGAGGTTTTGGGTTGGGTGGACCTTGGCCGAGGCCGCCCCTCCCTGGCCCTCAGCCTCTGGGTGTGAGAGACAGGAAGTGAGGGGTTATGAGTGGTGCAGAAACACGGGATGTTTAAGGAATCTAAGCCGATCTCACCACTGTGTGCGTTAAGGTGGATAAAAGAGGAGAGACCGTGTGTGTCTTCGCACTTGTACGAACGACTGAAATTGGCCTTGGTCTCCGTTGTTCCTGTTTTGACTCTTCTCAGTTTTTATCATGACCCAGAAATGTTATTTTGGCTGCTGGCAGAGCAGAGGGGGGTGCATCCGCTTTATCTGCTATTTACTCTAATAGAGGGGAGAGAGTTCATCCCAACAAAGTGCTGAGACTTTCATGGCAGGTTATGTATACATATATGTGTTGTGTGTGTGTGTGTATCCCTGTGGTCACACTGTTTTTACAGCTGGGATGTTGAGCCGTGAATCAGTCGTGTCCGGGTCTCTGGCAGCAGAGTGTGTGTGTTGTGGAAGACGGTTTGTGATTCTTTGTGGGTTTGGCCAGCCTGCTCACTTTGATTCAGTCTAGACCTCTCACATCATAATAATACAAACATACACACACACTGCAAAAACCAACGCAACATGTATTTAAACGACTTAAATGGAAAGGCAGGTGTCAGTGAGAGAATTATTATGCCGTCAATAACAGGGTTTCTAGTCAAATTTATTCAGATTTGAATCAAGTTTGGCGAAAGAAAATGCGCATTTACGTGTGTTTCCATCCTTTGCTGTTATGCGAATGGAAGGAGTTAGTTAATCGAGATAACCAGTTGGTGGCACAAAATTTCCGGTGTCATTAGTCCACTGCAGAAGAAAAAGGACGCAGTGTAATGATGTAATCAAAGAGCGCTACTAGGGCTGGGCAGTGAATTGATTTTAAATCAAAATTAAAATTAATTTGTTTGGACAATTTTTAAAAATGAAAGTCGTGACAATCGATTTTCCCTTTAACTACGGTAAATATGGTAGCCTACAGCTAACTCTCAGCTCTGGGCTCTTACTTTTTAGAAGTATAGGTTGGTAATAGTTAGGCTGGCACTTTATTAATCCCAAATTGAGGGATTCATCTTTGTTTTAACCAAAAAAAGAAAAAAAAAAAGAATAGTTTGGTCACAGCTAGGTTTGCACAATTTTCCCAAAACTGAAATCCGTGTTTGTTTGAAATAAAAACATTTTATTTGAAATAATTCCTCTCATTTTGTAGTAAAAAAAAATCAGTTAAAAATTTAATGTGTTATGAAGAAAGTCGGGGATTTGATTTTCATGCCATATCACCCAGCTCTCAACGCAACTAAACAAACGTAAAGGAAGGACGACCAAAGGAAAACGAAATATCGAAGCGCTGTCAGCACGGAGAGTTTCTTACGTTGCTGTTTCCTCGTCACTTCACACATACCTTGTGTTTTCGTCAGGAGGTCACATTTTTGTATTTTGTTTGCCGCTGCTTCTCCGGTCAAGAGGAACGCAGAAGCTGGAGTGATGTTAAAGTCATGTGATTTACAAACGTCATCCCTTATTTCCTCTGCACCTATTCGCATTTTTACCTTTTATTGATACACTTACTTTTGCACCTTCCTCAAGCCTAAAAACTTGCAATATTTCACTGTAGTTCAATGCAATATTTCTTTTTTTTTTTTTTCTGTGTCCACTCAAGTGTTTGTATGCGTGTTTTTATGTAGCAGGGCATCACGACAGACTGATGGAAGACGGCATATTAACATGTTGTAGATAACATATTGTTCTTGTTTAAGGCTTTCTACATCAGAGCATGTGCACGATACTGTTTCATGGTAAAAAATAAATAACATTGTGTTCTTCTTCCTGCTCTCTCTTCCTCTTTCCAGTTCTATCTCCAGTCCAGATTCACATGGCGCGGCGCTCGTCTCCTCCGCCCGCTGCTCCAGTTCACCCTGTTGATGATGGCCTTTTACACCGGCCTATCCCGTGTCTCCGACCATAAGCACCACCCGACTGACGTCCTGGCAGGCTTTGTGCAGGGAGCCCTGGTGGCCTACTGCATAGTGAGTGCACACTTGTCATGCAACACACACAGTTATCTTCATATCCATGCAAACTGTATGAAAATGTGATTTTGCATGAATGCAAACATCTCAGCGCACCTTAATACTTAAATATAAGTGAGCATTTGGGATCCGTCAGACTGACCAGTCTTCAAAATAAAGTTCGCCTCCATGCAGCTCTTTGCTTTTTCTACAAAAATCGAAATGGAGCCGGTGGCAAAGTGAGCAGAATCTGATTCCCTTTAATGAGTAACACATTGCCTGGAGCCCGGCCCTGGTTCGGGAGAGTGTGTGTGTGTGTGTGTGTGAGTGTGTCCCTGCGTGTTAGTGTGAATGCATACCGTGCAAACCCTCTTCACTACTTCTGTGACATATCGTCGCAGCAGTTGCCAGATGATTTTCGTAACCGTCATCATTACAGTAAGCTGGATGGAGCCAAGGAAAATTGAATTCGGGTCAAGAGGAAAATAGAGAGAGTGTAAAAAGAGTGTGAGTAAGAGAGAGAGAGAGAGAAAGAGAGAGAGAGAGAGGATCAGCCTTTGAAACAGGAATGAGGCTCTTAATTATTTTGGGTTTTTTTATTTGGCGGCTCTGGTTCTATCGGCACAGCAGGCTGCTGCTAAACTCTGCTGCCTTCTGGGAAAAGTATGGAAAGACATGCTTACGCACACTAGCACACACACTTGCCCACACACTCACACACATGCAGCCCTTACCTTTCTACACGGTCCAGATCATGAACGTGGAAAGGATTAGATTCATAAAATTCAGCAAGACCTTAGTAGTGGCGCCTAGGCAGACCTTGGCACAGCGTAAAATGCAAAATGCACACACACACACACACACACATGCACACCAGGGTCCTTGAGTGCAATTATTATTAAAGGATCCAAAATGGACCATGAGGAGAGATTGACAATAGAGTGGAGCATTCTGGCACAATCAGCGCTCCTCCAGCAGGGTGTAGCTCCTTCATGACATCAGTTTTAAATCCGGGGAAAAAAAGAATGTTTTCAGAAATATTCCCAATGTATGAGCTTGACCTCTGAATGGGCAGATCTGGCAGGAGGAGTGAAGGGAGGGAAGTGACAGGAGAGAGGGGCCTTGTCTGCATCTTGGCTCGGGATGACCGTGGGTTTAATCCAACTCAGCCTTTCCACAAGTCTCAGAGAGAGAGAGATTAACACACACATAGACACTCTGTTCACGTCCACATTCGTACGCAATACAAACGTATGTATATATGTGCATGGTCTACACATACACTCAAAGTCAAACCCCTGCTGCTCAAGTTGGTGAGGTCGGTTTTACAATCCTTGACGCCCCTTCTTGATTTGCCTTAGCAGAAACACACATCTGTGAATACTTTAGCTCGGCTTTTTCAGCCTCTCGGTAAGCAGCCGAGCAGAAAGGACCTGACAGGAGATGAGTGGAAGCAGGTCAGAGGAGAGATGTCGCCTGTGTGTCTCAAAAAGGCCGGTAAGAAAGTGCTAAATCGAAGCGTTAACATCTGAAGATCTTAAAGGAGCATCCCAGTCTATTTCTGGCTTCTCACCACTAGCACAGTTCACCCCATCTTCTGCAAATGTTTTTAAAATTGGACCATGTGTTTACTTTAGTAGATATCAGACTCCATTTTTAAAGCCGATTCACTGCCATTCATGTTGAAACATGGTATAGAAACACTATAGGACAGGTGAAGGTTGTTATCTCACCCTTCTGAAGACAATGACTGTCTTTATTGGGTCAAAATTCGCTGTATTAGTTGCATAAAAGTCAATCAAGAAGGCACATTGATATGAATTTATCGCTGCTTTCCAGGCTAGAGGCAGTTCCTGGGTTTACTTGTTTTTTGTTTTTGTTTTTTTGGGGCTGGGGGGGTTGCTCCTGTTGGCCTTAATAGATAGCTGCTAACGTAAAGTTCAAAGCATACGTACAT
>JAQLOL010000020.1:25166976-25180459 GCA_029783665.1 Naso thynnoides
TAGCGGTGGGTGAGCTCTGCCCGTCTCTTCCTTGTTACTGCACACACAGTCCAAAGAATGGGATCTATCTTCTTGTCAGGGACTCAGGAGGGAGGCAAATAACAAAAAGAAAAGTTGTGGTATCCCTTTTAAGCAAAACTATAAACCAGGTCATATTTTACAGAGAAAATGTCCTCTGGTTTTCCCTCTGATGTCCTACGACTGCTCTGTCTGTCTGTCTGCAGCCTTTTATTTAGCCGAGCTGTCCTCAACAACAACGCGCTGCTGCAGCTGCAGCTTCAGTCTGCAGGCAGCCGACATGCTGCTTTCAGGGACCTCCGTGAATCACAGAGCTGGGGCAGAGCAGTTGCAGGGCATCAGAGGGAAAACCAGAGGACATTTTCTCTCTAAAATATGACCCGATTTCACTTAAATTGCTGTTTTATGCAGCACATTAACATGCAACATTTAGTTTCATTTTTTCGAAGTAATGGGTCGCAGCCAAAGTTACATAGTGTTGCTTTACAGCTCACTAAATAACACAAAGCATCTGGTTTGTCAAATCCAAACAAAAGTGGTGTGTGCTGCTGCACTGTTAGCCTCAGATGGAGCCAAGATGGCTGCTTCATTGTTTCCAGTCGTTATGCTAAGCTAAGCTAAGCTAAGCTTACCAGCTGCTGGCAGTTGTTTTATATTTATTGCTCTGACATCAAACTGGTTTAAATCGTTTACACAACTCTGGACATTAAACACCATTTCCCAAAATGTTAATACATTCCTTTGAATTACGCCAAAAGAATTTGCCCAAAATTTAAGCATGTAGACGTCGTTACATGATCTTTTTTTGCTTGAAGAACTTAAACTCAGGTCTGAAGACAAAAATTAAAATCACTTTAGCATCTTTGATAAATAGAATTATAGTAATTACAAAACAAACCCCACTCTGGATTCTTACCTCCCCGACCAGCATCTCATAAATAAGCACCCCGAGCCCCCACCAGTCAACTGCTCTGGTGTACGACGTGTCTGTCAGCACCTCCGGGGCCAAAAACTCAGGGGTCCCACAGAAAGTACTGGTCCTGTCCCCAAAGCCCATGCCTGGGTAAGAGAAGAAGAGGAAAGAACGGGATTCAAGGGTGAAGACAGAAGCTTACTGACTGTGGGAGTGATGAGATACGAATCAGAATCTCTACAGTGGGAACAGAGCCGGGCTGATATTAAAAATAAATAAAACACTCACTCACCTTCCTTACAGAGCCCAAAGTCTGCTATCTTCACAAAACCATCCGTGTCGAGCAGCAGGTTGTCCAACTTCAGATCCCTGACAAAGGAAAGGTAAAGGTCATGTGTCCTTCTAGTACAGTACACGTCGCGTGTGGAGGGAAAAGATGGAGACAGTAAAAGTACTTGCGTACCGATACACAATCTTGTGATCATGAAGGAACTGCAGACCCAAGACCACACACGCTGAGTAGAATCTGTCAGAAGAACAACAGAGCGTTAAACACACGCTGCAGCAGATTCGTGCTTCATACATTAATGGATGCACACACAGACACACAGACACACAGACAGAGCATGGAGCTTTCCAAGAAGGTACACACATCCTGCTTTCCTCTCTTTAACACACACGCACACACACACACGCAGCAGAACTCACACAGCACGTGGCTCTGAAAAGACGTCGGCATGTATGTGCATCATGAGGTCTCCTCCTGCCGTGTACTCCATGACAAAACACACATGTTCTGGCGTCTGGAAACATGCAAACAGGTTGACCAGGAAGGGGTGGTGGGAGCCGTTGACGGTCTCAAAGATCCGCTTCTCACACATCAGACTGGAGACAGACGGGGGGGGGTCGAGTATGAGACAGTCATTACTGTGCGAGGTGTAATTATGAGGTGAATGAGCTTCGTCGTGTCGGGCTTGAGATCATCGAGTGCTGTGTGGTCGTTCGTTACCTTTCCACTTCATCTCTTGCCACAATGTCTCCCTTCTTCAGGGCCTTGATGGCGTACAGACTGCCTGTTTGTTTGTACTCTGACAGCAACACCTGGAGAGATTCAAACTGATGTTACTGTCAGAGAATCGTGAAAGAGCAAAACCAACATGGAGTCAGTCCATCGCTCAGACTCCCACACCTCTCCTGAGGCCTAAATAAAAGCCCCCGCCAGAACCGACCCTACTGAAGATGCAGATCTTTAAAAAGCAGGTCATAACTTTACTTCTGGCCCCCGAGGGGAATCGAACCTAGGGCATTTTTGCTTGGAGGCGACAGTGCTAACCACTGATCCACCTTGCTGCCAAAAATCGTAACCCTTTCTCATATTTATATTTCAGCAGCGTCTTCCTGTCTGCGTTTGGTTAAACTTATCCAGGATGCCAAATTGTAGGTTGGCAAGATCCTCCATGATGGAGGAGAGAAGCGTTCAACAGACTGAGACGATCTTTAACGTCCCACACACTGTGTCACCGATGGAAATATGTGGCTGCTCAGCTGCTAAATGTTTCACGGCGTTCGCCAGCCAGTCACAAGTCTGTCTGCGGCAGGTGGCGTACAGTCAGACGAGCTTCCTCCTGCAGGTCTAAAACAGAACAATGCGCTGTAACAGACACACTGATGGCACTCTGCAGATCAGTGATAAATCTTTATTTTCTGTGTGTTCATGTGTTTACCATATACACGCTCTACTTGGGCTTAGTGCTGCAAACAACCATTAGTTTCATTATCGATTAATCTGCTGATTATTTTTACCATCAATGGATAAATCGTTTATTCCATGAAATGTTCACCTCAACAGCCCAAAACACTAAGACTGCTTATTTATTTTCATAAATGACACCATGTGCAGCTGAGCTCACTCACTTAAAACAGCCCACCAGGTAACAGCATAATGTTACATGCTCCATACAGTGGGTGGCAATGTGGCTTTTAGTCTGTCAGTAGAACCGACAAAGAGGAGGAGCATCCTGTTTTCTCAGAGGGAGAAAGTAAAGTGACATTACTTTAACGTTCAGACGACAGGATTTCAGCCCCGATCTTGTTATTGTCATGTCCAAGAAATTTGTATATGTACAGATTTTGTTTTGTTTCTTTGTGGTCTTGTGGCTTCCTGTTTTACTTTGAAACCTACTCTCCTCTTGTTTCAGGTCAGTTGTCACTTCCTCCCTTTGTGTGATTTCCCGCCCTTGTGATTGCCTACCTCGTCCCTGATTCGTCTCACCTGTGTTCCCTTACCTTATGTATAAATAGCCCTTGTCTCCCTTTGTCTTGTGCCAGTTCGTCTTGTTTCAGTCTGCCAGAAGCTCTTGTCTACGTTCTAGCCGAAATTCCATGTGTCAGGTTAAGCCAAGTTTGTGTTTGTTTGTTTATCCTCCTAGTGAGCGTTTTTCTTTATTTGCACTTTCTAGTTTGAGATAATTTTTTGATCCTCCTTGTGAGCGCTTTTCTTTGTTGTACTTTGATCCTCGTTGTGAGTGTTTTTTGTTGTTACCGATTCTTTACCAAGTAAAATCCTTTTGTTTTTCCTACAACTGTGTTTGAGTCGTGCATTTGAGTCCACCAGTTTCGTGTCTAAAGTTGTTACACGGAGACCATTTTCAGCTCAATGCATGCAGTAAGGAGTCGGGACGGCTCATCGTTTTGCCTCTAATGCTAATGCTAGCAATGGACCTAGCGGTAGCCACTACCGGACTCAAATTAGAAACTCCACAGTGTACCAAAGCTAACTATGACGACAGTCTACGCAAATTCAAGTGTTCGGAGAATAATTAGTCAAACTACTGTCGAATTTCTTTAATTTGTGAAAGCTAGTAGTAGCAACAGGAAGTAAAGAGTTTGGCAGCTTCCTGTCGCTGATAACACTAAGCAGAGCAACAAATTAAAGAAATTTGGCCGCAGTTTGACTTCTAAAAATATTCTGTGAACCTTCAAATTTGCTTCAATAGCCCGTTGTCCTAATTTACTTGTTTTGGCTGCACTGTGGAGTGTTTAATTGGAGTTTGGTAGTGGCTGTTGTGGAATTCATTGACTTGCACTAGCATTGGCATTAGTGGTGAAATGGCAAGCCGTCCAAATTCCATGCAATGAGCTGACAGTGGTCTCTATCAGTAGCAACGGGACTGGGTAGGTCGAAAGTATCAACAAAATATCCCTTACACAAATAAGAGTTGTGTACCTAAATAATTGGAAAAAGAAATCGCTTACACACTCACATACATGAAATAAGGAAGAAAAACCTCATATCCCCCACAGCGAGATTTGAGACCTATATGAGAGCTGGCAGGGTTATCAGGAACGTTCTGTCCTGTTACTGCTCAGCTCAGCTTTCCCGTCCACACGGCAGAGAGAGAGAGAGACAAAGCGGTAAAAGTGATCAGAGTGGGTCGACCCAAGCAAAGAAAAGCTTGAGTAACTGAAAGCAGGGAAATGGCTTGAAGGTCACTGATGAGCTGGAGGCTACAGATTTCTGTTTTCTGTGTCCCCCATTGAACATATTTTGACTCTAAAACAAAAAATAAAGAACATCGGTGTAATTCATCAATAGTCCAATGACTTCAGCCTAGTTTATGTGTTTGAAGTATCATATGCAGGCCTACATTAAATTCATTCCAGTGTCACATGGATCTTGAAATCGAAACCAGGCTCTTCTTTGGTAACACAGAGCGGCTAAATAAATGCATGGATGCAACAACACAATTTATTATACAACACAGTTGTGCGATTATACTTCCTGCGTAATACATTATTCCTGTGGTTGCAGGGCGGTTGGCAGCAAACAAAGGATAACATAATATGCACACTGAAAACAAACTTGAGAATGGCGAAACAACAAAACAGAAACTTTGGCAAAGGGATGATGGATTTTCTGAGTTGGAGAATGTTTAAATCTGTCTGTGTACACGAATGAAAGTCCATGAACATTTCTTATCAATGGTAAGCTTCATCTTGAACTGGGCGGATTGTGTGCATACACATGCAGAGATAATGTAATAAAAACTTCCCTCCACTTCCTTCCTAACTCTGTGAGATCTACAGATGCCAGCACAGGGTTTTGTTCGTGCAGTTGGTGCCCTCACAAAGAATCTCACCTGAAATCTCGCCATGTAGATCTGCACACTGGTGTGATGTCCAATAAACGTTGTGCATCAGTCAAAATTAGCTGCATTTTGGACCAACTGGAGCCGAGAGCCACGCCGAAAGCCTGGCATGGCGCCAGGATTTTTTCTCTGCTGGTGCTCAGGAGGGTGCCAAGAAAATAGGTTCATGACTTCAGAGTTGTATTATTACAATAGTTGTTTGTTTTTTTTTTTCAAAGAGACGGTATGCAAAGCAAAAAGCACAATCCTTTAAAACGGAATATTCTAGCCATTTGTAATCTTCATACCACTTACGACTGAAGCAGCAGTCCTGCTGTCCAACTTTTGGGGCTGAGTCTGGATTCTCATTTTCCTCCCTCTTGGTCAGAAACACAGCCCAGGAGGTGACATGATGTGTTTATACTTTATTAAAACACACGTTTGCCTTTCCTGTTTCACACACACATTTTATAATTCACACTTGTGGCTCACGCATGCAATTTATAGAACAAACGTCATATTTATAAAACATGTGTGCGAGTTATAAAACGTTGTGTGCATTTTAAAAAAGATGTACAACAGTCCAGGCAGCATGTACGCAACGGGCCGAGCCGATGTGTGACAACCAGTGGTGAATTCAAGAGCTCCTGGATTGTGAAGTTGTTTCAACATCAGTGTTTATGAACTTTTAAGACTTAATGTGGAAACAACATGGTCTGATTATAAGATGTTTACAACATTTAAACAAGATATTATTTCGGATGACACCTGGACGAGGGCCGCACTAATCTCTGAAGTGACTATAGCCCCCCCCCCGCCCCCAGTGCAGCACCATGCCAGATGAAAAGCGACAGTTACAGTAATCAAGACGAGAGGAAACAAAAACATGAATAAATTTTTTCCAGATCTTGCGACGATATTACAGATTTAGCTTTGGCAAAGTTTCTTACATGCAGGAAACAGGATCGAACCACTTTCTTTATGTGCCACTTAAATTTTAACAGGCATGTTTCCCAAAATGTCAAATTTTTGAGAGCTCCTTCAATCGATTTTATGGTGCCTTATTCACTCTGCAACAGTTTTCCATTGAGCTTGCAATGTGCACACAAACGCTGTATATACATACACCCGAGCCTGATGAGAAACACATGAATTTACAAGCAAACAGCAGGACAACAAAGAATATGCCATGAACAGTTTCGAGAAGGAGAGATTTTTTTATGGTAAATATTCCAGTGGAATTGACTTAACCCAGATTTTACCGCCGCTACATCGTGTGTGATCTGCATACAGATGCCAAGCGTGCAGCGTTCATTTTCTAGGTGAACCACAAAGGAGCTTAATTGAACACTCGTGCCTCAGTAAACACATAAACACATTAGCACTCACGACACAGACAAACTAATATGGATAAATGGCTGAGCAGTTTTAATACATTATGTTTAATGAAGGAATAATTAACATAATATTTTGATTCATCTAATTATGTCTTTTTAGCTGTTTCAGCTGTGAATTAAAAAAGGAAAACGACAGTTCGAAGGAGCGATCCTGTGATTTGTGTCATTCTTAACACGTATGTGATGGAGTGCCATGCATGTTTTACAGATGTGCTGCTTTGTCGTACTGCACTTTGATATCACGCTCAGTGTTTTGGTAAAGCCACTGAATGGAAAACATTATTGGACGATATTTGTCAAAGAAATTAGATCCACATGGAATCTGGATTCAATCAGAATCAAACTCTTGTTTGTTTGCACACCTACCGAGCACGACTCAAACGGCCGTCTGATTGATTATTAAGAGACTTAGTCATGTGTTCAATGAAAGTATGTGCCAGTGTGTCTGTTTGTGTGAAAGTGCAGTCTTTGTTGGGACACAGTAATGAAGTTGGCTCAACAAAGATTTCAGGTTTTCCAGCCAAGAACATAAACAAATACCGGACAGGTTGATTTTGAAATTTTTTACAATAAAAAATTAAGTTCTCACGAAATAGACCAGTGCCATTAGCAGAGGTGCACTCACCCCTCTCCCTCTCCCTCACCCTTTTCTTCCCACTCTAAACTCCTCCGCTCTCATTTGGACTTTTGATTCGGTAATGAATGCTCGCCTAACTCAACACAGATTGAGCAACACAACATACTTTTATTTTTGTGCACGGTAATGTGTGTCCCCATCACGTGTGCCAGGGCCTGTTTGTCTAACTTCATTCTATCACGACTCTGACCCAAAACGTAATTTAATTCAAAACATTCAAACAATCATCTCAGGACATAAATATGGCTCCAATGAAACCTAATTCCCTAATCCCGAAGGTAATGGTACAGTTTAGCTGAACCTTCGGCACTGTATCCACACACACACACACACACACACACACACACACTCAGGCATATGTGTGTAGAAGGTTACGGTGCGGTCTTGCCAGAGCTCCTTCTGCTCATCATGTATCTGTCAGAAAGTATCAGTCAGCAGAACATCAGATGCCAAAACTCACTGTTGCACCATCATGGATCCCACCGGGGTTACGGGCAGAGGCTCTGTAACTGGCCTGCCACAGTTTTAGCCCTCGTTGCTGCAGCAATGACAGAATGAGGTGGGATGTTTACGAACAGCAAAGCATGACCCTCCACAACCGTTCTGATCTTACATGTAAAACTTCTTTGGCAGCAGAAAAGAGGCAGCTGGCAACTCTTTGTATAGAGGTTGCGCACATGCCTCAGCCACGGGCGGCTCTCACCGCGAATACGCCCACTGAGTGGAAGCCTTAGCTTACAGTTTGTGTATAGCCAAACGCACAAAAAAATGTCTGAAATGAGAAATAAGTACATTTAACAAAGAGTTGAAGACATTTTTTCAACAAATTCCAAAAGCTACAGAAAAAAGAGGCAATTCGCAAAAACATCTACCGTTGGAGAAACATGGATTTGCGGCAGCCACTTTGATTTTTGGGTAAAATCATACCTTAACTCATATTTAGTGTAACTGTAAAGTTTTTGTTGACATATATTAAAAAGCATCCATGACAATGAGCCTTGTGATCTACAAACAAATATAGAATATTAGACAACATTAGTGTTAGCTGACAGCCAAGACAAACCTAGTTTTCCTTTCTACGGGGGTTACCGAACATTTATGATACTCCACATTAACCAGATCGCTTTAAATTTTTCCTCAAAGTCTGTTGATATTGTGTTTACCAGCGATCTCATGGGTGGCTGTCATCCAGACCCTTGTATGCTTCAGGATTTTCCAATGAAACAATAAATGTCAGGAAACCTGAATTGTGGCAAACCGTCAGTGTCCATGGACCACTGGAGCTTCAATAGCTGTAAAGATCGATGTTGAGTCCAGCTGCCGTTAGTTTGAGCAGATAATCATTTGTCTTTCTCCCGTTATCACTATTTCCACCGCTAAACACAGCCACGCTGACGGGCGTTTCGCCAGTCAGTCCAACTGTGGGGGGCGTGTTCCAGAAGGGAAGTGATGTCAACACACTCTCTCTATTGGGCAGCACAGCGACTTAATGATCACCCCACAGCCACGAGGTCCTGAGTTTGATTCCCTCATGGGGTCTGTGTGGACTTTGCATGTTTTACTCTTTCAGCTTGAGTTCCCCAAATATGAATCCAGTGCACTGTCCCACAGCTGGAGTTGGTTGCCCACACCCATCCACACATCGACGTGCAAATGCAGAGAACCAGTTTCACTCGTTATGTGTGGTTTTGCTTTGAGATGATTGAGTGAGACAATGAAGTCTTCTTCCTTTCTTCTTACTTCCTATTGATTCGAATGGATGGCTGTCTGCAGCCTTCTACCCACAGAGGGGAGTGGAAAGAAATTTGGTGAATGGGAAGCGGGTCATTTCAGACTGAAGGCATTTTCAGACCTGTGGTGTGTTTGCGCTTGTCCCAGTCAGCAAACTGGTCGGTGAACTTGCATTTTAGCCTTGGTTTGATTTATTTTCACAAAGAAATAAAGCCATGACGCGTGAGTGAGAGAGTTAACTTCACTCATTGGTTAGATGTGTCTGGGATCCCGAAACGGTCCTGCCCAAATATGAAGATGGCAGCATACATCATTTCTGGTCAAAGTTAGACCCTTCTCCAGTTTAGTGTGGTAAACCAAACCCATAATTCACTTTGCAAATAAATTCTCTTCTTGAAAAGGATCCAAGAACCCTCTCATTCGCTGCGATTTCCACTCAGCCGAAAACAGGTCGGGTCTGTCGCAACTGTTTATCATGTATGGGACGGGCTTTATGCGATGACTCGTCGAGGAAAGACTGCTTAAACATCTCTGATTGGTTGTATGTCTATCCAGTTTCCTCCATAGGCAGTTTTGTCTGTGCTCGTTGGTACTGCCGTCTGGAAAGAGATACCTGTGCCAGGCTATCTTCAGCTAGCTGTTAGCAAATATTCAAAAATGCAAAGTATGCCCGGGTCAGTTCAAGGTCAGATAACATTCACAAACAAACCATTTCAGATTTCGTTTGTGGCTGTGTGTCCCAAATTTTAATGCAATCTATACAATAGTTGTGATATGTTCACAAACACAAAAATACCAACTTCGTGGATGCAAAGGGAGAGAGGAAAAGTCGGGGGATCATCGAAGTTATTTGGATTCATATTCTAGAAACCATGAAAGTCTAAAGGAAAGTAACCAAGCATTGAGATTTTCCATTCAAAGTCGTGTTTCGACCACCCAACTGGGGAACAAAGCAACACTGGCTTGGGCGTAAAAATGCAAAAACAAAACAAGATGGGTTACAATGCCGGCAAGTTTCTGTCAAAGACAATGCAACACATGCCCCTCCACTGCTATAATATCTGATATATTTCACAAAACTAATGGGCTCACCACAAGACCAAATGTCCTCGCATCCCATATGTGACGGGCTTGCATGCATGTCCACATGTGGGCCTGTGTTTAGATGTTTCTTGCCTGTGTGTGTGTACGACTGAAACAGGAAACAGAATGAAAAAAAAAATGCCACTTTGGTCGGTCCTGCTCGAGGAGGTCGCTGACCACACAGAGACCGCAGAGTGAGAGGAGCTCGACCACAGCCTGCACGAGGAAGCAAGAGCGGTTTGAGCTGACCAGGCACTGAGCAGCCACCAGCGCTGCGACAAAGGATACGTGGCATGAGATGGATAGACTGACCGAAGCATCCACTGCTCTCATCTGCACACACTCAAACACAGCAGCCTGTGAATGCAAAGTCCTCATAAGTGCACCGGAACATTTTATTCCCTGTATTATTTGCTCCCATTCAGATAAAACCAGGATTGATATACTGCAGAGCCCCATTTTTTTTCTTAGGGAGCATACAATGGAGCAGAGGGGCCAATAATTCAAGGATTACCAAACTTTTTCTGTTCTATTAATCTTAGACAATAAAACATGATGCGCTTCCATGAGTCATTTATTACTTTATCGGATCCAATCATCAGAGGCTTTTAGGGGAGTGAGGGAAGCTGATGGAGCAAAAAAATAAAAAAGAAAGGGGAAAAAATAAGAGAGTGATCGTGAGGTGAGGGATAAGAGAGATGGCAGGATTCTCAGGAAATGAAGATACAGGCTAGAGTGGCCTGTGGAGAGAGAAAAGGGGATGATGGAGAAAGGGGGTTGAGTATCTGAGGAGGAGGGAGGCCGAAATCAAAACCATATGCAGGCTGAATCTCCAGTATTGTTCCCAACTCAAAACAGCTGTCCGCTCTTGGCTTATCCATCAAAATAAACATTTTCTCGATGGCCACGAGCTACACCGGCCTGTTAGTCATTAAAAGAGCTTTTGTTCGCCTGCAGCCCCACACTCACTCGATCACAGCACACACTGACGCACTCAGAGGTACATAGATGCAAAAATATGACCAATGCATGCATGTTTAACAGGATTTTGTCATATGCAACTGTGCACATTGTTGCTGGAACCAATTAGGTATCATGAGAAGACATATGTTTGTTTGTTTTCTCCACAGCGGCCTTGCCTCTTTTATAGCCGTTCAACCTGAGCTGACTGGCTCGAGGTCAAAGCATTCTGTAACAATTACTTCAAGGCCTTTGGAGGATGAATCACATTTGTTTTGCTCTCTGCTGGCTTCATTTCTGCCATTAAAGTTTTCATCAATTTACAAACCGCAGTGTGCACTTCAAAGGCTTCCTTCAGCGGAACATGTTCGCGCTGAGGGTCCGCGCCCAGTCTTCATGCCAAGTAACCTGCTGCCAGTGAAGTCAGTGCCGCGAATCTCAGTCACCGAGTGTCTGTGTGGCTTCTGATCCCCGAGGACGGATAAAGAGGAGGAAGAGAAGTATGAACTATGGAAGCCACTCTCATGTCTTGTTGCACCTCTTTTAATCATTTCATCATTTGAACAGTGAGCATTTGTTAACATGTGTGCTGTTTGTCAGAGGGCCAATATCACAATAGTGAATTTTTTTATATTGGTTGATAGATAATTATTGATCACGTGGGTTTTGACTGATGACTAGTTGTGCATTCTGAGGAGTGGGAGCGGCTAAGGTGATAAAATGAGTAAATATCACAATATTTTTGACCAAATATCTCGATACTGACAGTGTTGTCAGGATGACTGTTGGCAATTTTAGAAAATATTGACCCAATGACATTTTTTTATAAATAATCATCAATAATGTGGATAAGTGGGAAAAGGTAAATAAAACAAATCACAATACAACCAAAATCTGTCATGATGTCTTGTCTCATATCGCGATACAACATTGATATACTGCCCAGCCCCGTGTAGAATACTTGTTACGTTGCATTGCACGATGATTTAAACAAACTATGCGGTATAAAAACCCTCATTAGAGAATTGAGACTGCATTTAAAAGATAAATCTTTTAATAAGCCACCATGATCATTTTAAAGGGTGACAATATGGTGGCACTGAAATCCTTTTTTCTCTTCATCCACGTCTTGCCACACTGCTGCATGAAACAGGATGTTTGGGCTGGACTAAATGACCTGAGGAACTCTGTCTGAAGGTCTGAATTTGCATGAGATGAAAAGCGAATTTAAGCCATTTGAACTCCAGCCACAGCATTTCGAGAAACGGAAGACATGTTTTGTTTTGTTCTGTTCTTTCAGATTCACAAACTTTAACTCATGTTATTTCTAGTTAGCTTGAAGTCGAGGGTTTTTGACGTCTTTAAACTGTATCTCCGTATACTGCCAGCAAAAGCAGCTGAAGTGAGTAGCTCGCATTTTTAGAGGAAAAAAAAATGTTTTCTGTGGAATAACACAGGAAGGAAAAACATATTCTTCAGTTCAAGACATCTAAGGATGAGTAATTGATATAAAACTGATATATAAAAAAAAACTACAGCTCAGATTTCAAAATGTATTGTAGTGGCAGCAAATACGTGTTTACATGTTTAGCATCCAGGCTCCGACCTCATCACTCCCCACAGATGAGTTTACGTACAGATATTGAGGAGTTGTGAGCAAAACATACTGAACCCTGAACCCTGCAGTTGGAGCCAGCAGGTGGATGCTTGGGTGGTCGTGAGGCTGAAAGAACTTGCAGCTGTTGGTTTGATCAAGGGAGGAGATGAGGAGGAGTACAGGGACACTGTTGGGGACTTTGTGGACTGGTGCTTGAGCAACCAAAGACCAAAGAGATGGTTGCTGACTTTGGGATGAAGACGTCTAAACAACTCACAGTTATCAGGAGTACTGAGGCGGAGCTGGTCTCCTGTCTCAGATACCTCAGAGTGCAGCTCGACAGGAAGCTGGACTGAAAGACCCATATGGAGGCGCTGCACGAGAAGGGTCAAAACTGACATTAGCTGTTAAGAAGGCTGAGATCCTTCGACATCTGCAGGCCTCTGCTGTGAACCGTCTATCCGTCGGTCGTTGCCACTGCGCTGTTCTTTGGTGTGGTGTGCTGGAGGGTCAGACTGAATAAATCCATGAAAGTCATGAGCAGTCCAACACACCCTCTCCAGGCCTAACAGGTGTTTCAGCAAAGCACCTTCATCCACAGGCTGATCCCACCTGTGCAGGACTGAACGCAGCAGGACGTCTTTCCTGCCCACTGCCATCAGACTGTTCAGCACTGTTTCATAATTTAATTTATTATTGAGCCGCTTTTGCACATTTCCTCACCAGGTAGTTTTAACTGTTTTATTATACTCATATGTTTTTATGTGTTTCATTAGTGGACTACTTTCTTTGGGGTATTTTGAGTATGTTTTTATTGAGTACATGTTTGTAGATTTTTTTTGCTTTTTAGTCATGTCTTTCTTGTCTTCTGGGATAAGTACAGATGTGTGGTTGTCTTGTCTTGACTTTGGATGAAACTGCAGCAACAAGGTAATTTACTTTGAAAGGATCTATCTATCTATCTATCTATCTATCTATCTATCTATCTATCTATCTATCTATCTATCTATCTATCTATCT
>JAQLOL010000020.1:25214941-25228499 GCA_029783665.1 Naso thynnoides
ATACAGGTCGATGAGCGAAAAAAACTCTCTGGAGGTCTTCTTTGATGAGTGCCCGTTCAGAAAAAGACCCTGGGATCGTTTTACGCCGGATTATCCCTTTAAATGCATTATATTTTAGCTTGTAGCTTTTTAATTCAAGTGAATAGGAAGAACATTTCAAACACCTCCCCTTCATCGCAGAGTCGCAGAATCTTGGTGAGTCCATTTTAATATTTATTGAATGCACTGACAGCTAGGCTTTACGCCACATATTGAATCTTGTGAAAAAAATCTCTTTAATAGGAAATCATTGAATAGTGCAGTAACATCTGCAAAAGTGAAGGAATGCAGTGACTCAAAATGTGTTTCTTCTTATTATCCATGTGCAGAGTGTTTAGCACAGCTTGTGCCTTCATGTTCTTCTCTAATTTTAGATCAACGACATATTTTTCAAATATCATGTAAAAGTGCTCTGTAAACGAAATCCCACTGCGTGTATCAAACATACGTGCGCTGACAGACACATGCGCTGATGGCTCCGGTGCCAAAGAGTCTGAGTGTGGGTCTAATGGGGGTCTGAGAGATGCTGAGTCCATTTAGACATGGTGCCTCACATAAAAGCAAGACAACACAGGAAGTCAAAATGGGAACACAAACAACAGCGACTCACAGGGACACACCAGGACAGAACTAATATAACATTTTAACTAGGATTACACAGGACAGTTCTCAAGTGGTTCTGACTTCCTGCAGAGAAAGGATCCTCTCTCCGCTTTCTGAACCCCAGGAGCAGAGCTGGATCTGAGGCTGGAGCCAGACTCCGACACCCTGCCTGTCCCACCTGCTGGGGTCCGTCTCACATCCAGAACAACGCTGCGCCCTTGCTTTTGTGCCACAGTCCCATCTGGTCTCATTTTAGGTTTTTAATAATGGAGTGTGGACATTTTTTTTACAATCAAAATGGACTGCACTCATCTCGGCTTGGTGAAAGTGTTCCAAGAAACACATACCTGACAGATGCTGGCTTTCGGGTTTCGAGTTTCAAAGGGTGTCACATCTGACATGTAGGTTCTGTGCATGTTCTTGCAACCTCACGCGTGATGAAGGTGCGAGCAGCAGAGGGAAGTGAATAATCGTGGTGCCAAACGTTGACCTCATGTGGCTTTTCATGCCCTTCTCGTTGGAGGCATTTTTGAAGTTTTGCTCAGCGCCTCAGATCTCACATGTGGCTTATATTTGCACTGAAATACCTCCCAGATCTATTGGCTGCTTTGAAATGGATGTAAACATGTTCCTCTCAGTCATATATCTCAAACCATTTGGCTGTCTTCGTAGTGTCACTGTTTCACATGGGCAGGGGATGGTTTTTAATTCAACTTGGAGTTAAAGCTGGGCAATATGGCCAAAATATCATCCAGATTTTTTTCAGGGCAGGATCACAGTCTCGATTTTATCACAATTCTTTGGTTTTTCATATCAGTTAAAGTGAAAATAGACAACTTTGTGGCTTATTTTTGACATTATGATCTGTAACCTGATTAAACAGTGTAATAGTGGTTGAAAAATGACACCATTCACTGCTAAATTGGTCTCCAATAAGCCCTGTCATTTACCATGATGTTTTCTTTGCCACTGGAATGAGGGCTTCGCAGAAAAATAAAAATTTGGTGACGCTCTCCGTACGCTCTGTCCTAATTCGCTAGTTTACGCTGCTCATCTTAGTGACAGGTGATGTCGCTATGAGCTGATTAGCTCACTGTGCTCTGACTCGCCTCTGCCAACTGTCGGTCAGCTCGAGCTCGAGCTGAGACGGACCAGTTTACTCTGCTGCAGCTTACCCTGCAGCAGTTTGGTCTCAGTTCAAACTGGACTTAAAAGAGAGAGAGACAACAAACAAAATAAAGCGCGAGCCAAAGCAAACGGCTGCAGTGGATTTGCTTCCCAGCGAGTTTCGTGCTACAGCTAACGTTAGCTTGCTATCTCATTTGCAGAAGTTACCGAGTGCAACTTTAAGACTATTTTACAAGTTACAGCAAATACAGGGACCTACAGGCTCATGGTTATGGTTCCTCAAAGTGATTTTGTTTTGATTGAATTAATTATTTGAATGAAACTCAAAGAAATACATATTCAGTAATGTGTTTTGTAAACTAAGTGCAGGCTCTGCAAAGTAAGCAAATTAAAAATGAAAATATTGAACTTTTGAATTTGCATGACGCTGTGTCGCAACAGCCAGTCAGTGTTGATGTTCTCCCTACGTCCTTGACGTCCTAAAGGCTTGACATCCGGACATTGAATCAGTGGATAAGTGGACTAACTATAACTCATTCATGTTGCTTTTGTTTTGTATAACAAAACTAACATAATGTCGTGACAGGGAATAGTAAAAGCTGCTCAGTGTTTGCGGTGTTTAGTTTATCTTTGTGTATTTACGGGAGGCATGAATCTGAAGTAGCGATGGTTTGGTTGAGGAAAAAAAAAAGCATTTTGTGTCTAAGCCTTTAACTGCAACGGACAGAATGTGTTCTGACACACAATGTAAACACGGCACCTCATAGACACATTCTTATCATTTACGGACTAATATATTGTCAGATCACATGCCCCTACTGGGAGTGCAGCTATGGAAGGCTGTTTATCCCATAAATGTGTGTGTGTGTGTGTGTGTGTGTGTGGGTGTGGGTGTGAGAGAGAGAGAAAGACAAAGGAATAAAGAGAGATTTCACAATCCTACTAAATTTGTTGACATTTCTTAATTAAGTGAAATTCTTCTTTGACTAGGGCTGAAACACACTTTATAAATGTGGTTTAAGTGTCCTTGTTCGCTCTCATTCATGAACACAGTCGAGGAAAAGTTTCCCAAACTTCATGCTTGCCTGTCAGTTACACAACACTGCGGTGTGGCACGCTGCCCTGTTATTGTTAGCCGGCTCGGTCTCCACTTTAGACTCATGAAGAAAACAGCTCCTTGACTGCATCTGATGACGGACATGTGTTTGATACTTTCGCAGTCACATTTCTTGGAAGCTGCCGAAGTCTGTCAGACCGAATCAAAACTGAGGCCTTTATCATTACAAAAGATCTGAATTGGAATAATTTCTTTGTTCAGTTTGGGCTATTTGGTCCATTTTGCACAATCTGTATTTTAAGTTGATTGTATCTTTAAGCTCAAGCCACAGTGCAATTCAATCAAAATCATTCCTATGTAAGTGATATATGACCTGGCATTGTGTGTAACATATGTTATGATATCTCTATGCATTACCTCAGCTTATACTGGAAAGAGGGGGTGAGTCTGCGAGGTCATTTTTGGAGTATTTTTGCAGAGAACTCATTGTCTAAATAAAGTCTTCTGCCATTAGTGGTGAATCTCAGGCCTGGGAATCAGGATTCACATCGCGGATCGAGATCAAATAAAAGATAAAGGGAGTGAAAAGAAAGAGGTTCTGAGGAACAAAGGAATCTTTTTTTTTTCGTATGACAGTTAAGACAAAAATATGAGTGAAAATGCTGAAAAAATATCTTGCTGCTCAAAAATGCAGCTGAACTGTCCTCATTGTGATGTTACACGAGGTCAAATATGATCACTGACGATGGAGAAACACTACAAAGCTCAAAGTGATAAACCAAGTGGTTCCTAACGAGCCTGCAAGGTCCGACAAAACTTTCTCACCAGAATACTCCTCTGTCCTACCACGTAAACAATAATAACACAGGTGAAAAAAGACCACACTTCGAGAGTGATATTCTTTGACAGGTGTGACTGAAAGGTGATAACTTTTTCTACTTCTACATGAAATCGTCAAAGGAATAGCTTGACAACTAAACAAACATGATTCTGTGCTGTTTTGTTTCAAGATTAAATGAAAACGTATATTATGCTTGTGTCAGTTTGCTAAAAAATGAAACTGAAGGCAGCAGCTGTTAGCTTAGCTTAGCACAAAGACTGACAGTGGGTTGAATTTTTTTTTCAAAATAGAGACTTAAAAAAACACTTTGCACATCTATTTCATAGATCAGGTGTGTAGGAGGGCAATGTGTCCGTAAAAAGCTTTCAGGTAAACTCACACGCTGTCTAACTTGCAATAAGGAACAAATTTATCCGTATTTCGGTACCAGACCTCAGAGTTAAGCAGGGCAGGACATCTTAAATACGGACAGGCTGCACATCTGCAACCAATCACCATTATTATGACATCAGATCTGAATCGACAAATTAACAAACAAACAAACAAACAACATCAGCTTCCTGACTGAGAGAGTAACTATAATCAAAGAGAGGAAACTCTAAACAAATTTTCATTTTGGGGATTAAAATATCCCAAAAGTTTAGTTACAATTTAAAGACAGAAACGTAACAATCAATCAAAGAAACTAATTATTTTTAAAAAAGAATGAAAGAAAGAAATAATAATCCAAGTTTATCATTACAAGAAAAAGTCCACAAATAACCCCAAATTCAGGATAATCCCAATAAAACGATGTTGAATTATATACATATAAACAGACACAATAACAGGCCACTTGGTTAAAAAAATTAGCCTGATTATCAATGTGTTTACCTCATATGTAGTCAAAAATGTTCCAAGAATTTTTTTTTTCCAAGTTAAAGACAAAAAAGTTATTGATGTTTACCCCAAAGTTACAAACTGCAGCTTTAAGTGGTTTTCCTGCTGGTTATGTAGAGGTACTGCAGCTTGAATGCATGAATGAGCTTTACAACACAAATTATTTGATTTGAAGTGTTTATTTTAAATGTGTAAAAAGAGAAAAGAAGGAAAGCAAAATGATTATACAACTGCAGACAGACATAAAAAAAAATACATACAAAAAAAAATTTAAAAAGCAAAAACAGGAACTCCCATTGAATTGGTTTACATATTTGAAACTGAGTGGGAAGAAATACAATTTATTTAATCCCACCCTTCTCCATAAACCGATCTTTACCAAAAAACAATAATTTTAGCTGATATCTATCACATCTATATGTACAATATGTGATCATTTTTAAGATATACCATATATAATCATACATTTTTCTTATAAACCTATACATATTTACACAAATATACCAAAAGACAATCCCTTTATTTTTACACTATTATTTACATCGAAAAAACAAAACAAAACAAAAACCGAAGGTCGGCACAGCAAGACTAAATATGATATGTGGAATTAGCAACAGACCTGGACTTATTTATCACTATTTTATGGTTTAAGGTCAAACTAATTCTTCTTTAAATCAGACGCAGTTCTGCCTTTCTGCTCCACTCGTTTGTTCATCCGCCGCAGCAGCGACGCATTTCTTCTCAGCAGTTGCTCATTTTTGGTCTGCTCTTACGTTGCTGTGATTTTATCTTCCAAAAGTTTATTTTCTCTTTTAGTCCGTGGCCTTTCCTGACTAAACCCTCATTTGTTCCGGTGTTATATAAGTAGAAATCAGGAGGCAGGTGCCGTTGGCTTCAGACTTAGAGATCACATGTAAGTTTCTTGGAGCCTGCTCCAGTGAGGATTTAATGTTCAGTATCTTTTTTGAATTGGACGTAAGCACACTGTCAACAACGATTTTAAGCTCACGAGTATTTTTATAAATAAGCCTCTGGACTTTTTCTTGGCCGGGCGCAGTGACTTCCTGGCGTCTTGTTGTCCCAGTGACTCACAAGTAATTTACACTGCTTATACTGCATGACACTAAAAACACTGCATACATGCACACACAATGTACGCAGATGAAAAATCCAATCAGAACAGATTTTATATGATCAAAACCATGAAATCATTGCACGGCCGCTCATATGTTCTCACGAGCGAGGCTGTCGGATGATGCTGTAACGTTCAGTCTCCACAAACATGCATAGCAGCACATGTGAAGACTCATCCATCTGGGGATTTGTGGAGAACAGACAAAGCCGCATTCTCGCGATGACGACCATTCCCGTATAGATTAGCATAAAGACAACACTGGCTCAAGTGGCAGCGTCAAAATGATGTATATTTCTTTTGTTCACCGCTTCCTTTTCTACGCAGGCAACACCTTAGAATAACAGCCGCTTCGTTTGAAAATATGAATTCTATACGGTGGAGAGCAGATGGGAGGAAGCAAAAATGTGATGACCATTCTTCAGGCACCTTTTTTTTAGGATCATTTATGGGTCTGACTTCAAATCTGTACCCTCAAATTTTGCATCTGTACTTTTCATCCGCCTGAAAACCACTAAAACACACTTAGTACGGATTTTTAATAAGTTTTCACACCCAAACTGTATTGCTACAGTATGCTGCAGCTTTGTGGCACTCTCCAAGCTGAATAACATGAGCAGTATATTTATGTTAACTTTTCTTCTTACGATTAAACTCTATCAATAGATAAACAGCAGGTCATCCTTCTTATATGACTTGTATTGATCTATAATTGTTTTTCAGAGGAAAAAAAACCCCAATTGTATCAATATTAAGAGTTTGTGCTTTGTATTTAGATTGATTGGACGAGAGGCATTCCACGAGTGCTGACACACGACAGCACTGGGACTTTTCACCAGAGACAGTTGATAGAAAGCAAGACGTCTCGCTGACCTTCCCTGCATCAGTGTCACATGGTTTACCATTTCATACCATTTCACACCATTGGCGCAGCATACAGTGGGAGATCTTGTGTTAATTTTGACCGTCTTTGGTATTACTCCGCCTCACAGGTGATCTAATCACTAACTGTCGGTTGCTAGGTTACTTTGTGACGAACTGAACCAAAAAGATGGACGTTTTATCCAGATTGTCTCAGAGGAGGACTGAGAAATTAAAGTATGCTTACAAGCTAATGTGCATGAATATGTCAGTTGTTTGTGCAACAGTCCCGCGGCCTCGCGCCTACAACCACATCACACCAGTGATGATATTCACCACAACAGCACGATTAGCTCATGTGATATTGCTTTAATGTTATCTGGATGTATTTTTTAGCATTTATACTGCAGTTCATTCTCTGACGTTCTGCTCATGTGTTGTGTCAGCAGCGTCTCCTCAGAGAATGGTGGGTCATGGCAGTGTACTTTAGTGTATCAAGCTTCCAGTGTTTTATCTCCTCTACCCCTGCACAGAAATAGGCATTTCCTTTTCCTCTATTATTGGCCAAAAAAAAAGGTTACTGTATCGATTTCTAGTCACTGAATCGTATCAAATCGTGTCGCTCTAACTGAGCCCATGTCGTTCTTGTATCATATCGCAAACCGTGTATAGTAATAAGCATCATATCATGGTTAAAATGTATTAGTACTCACTTACTTTTTCCTCTGTACATAAATGCACCTACACACTCACGTTTTAGTTTTAAGAAAACAAACCTCAAACCATTTAATAGACCTGATTTGAGAGCCTTTGGGAATGGAGCTAACTTTATGCCCCAGGAGTCCTGGAAAAGGGCAGAGAAGCGGAGAGATGGAAGGATCAGTGCAACAGTAAATAATGTTACAGTATGAATAATGAGCTCCCTCTGCGCTGGGCCTCAACTGGACTAATGACAGAGACCTGTTTTAGATTAGCCCTTGCACAAACATACACACACATGCATACATGTGCATGACTAAAAGACACTAACCCGAGCACATTTAGGAGGGGAGGTCCTGTCAGTTTGATAATCTGTTGCTCATGGCAAAAAAGCACCGCGGGTTCTGCTTTTGGGACAGCCGGTATGAAGGAGGAAACAAAGGCGGCAGAGGGCATCGCACACATCTTTAGTCACACATTCAACCTTTCCTTTGAATTGTCAAGTGTGTCTCGTCTGTTTCCCTCTGTTGGACTCGCTCTTCCTGAAGCTTTTCTCCTCCAGAGAAGTCTGAAACTCAAACCTGCTTCAGCGGTGGATCAGTTTTTCCAGAGCTATACAATATTTGATGTATCCTCTGTGCATCGGAGTCAGCTCGCCATCACGGTGCAGGTCTGCCACCTGCTGTCTACATTAGGCTCATTTAAAGCAAACAGCCACACGATGTAATACACATCATCATTTATTTTTTTTAAAAATCCAGTTTTCAGTGTTAGTCTCCAGAGTTAAATGATACAATAATTCATTCATGTCAAACGTCTTTCATTTTAAATGACAAACATAAAACTCACTCTACAGCTGCTCTCGGCACAACGTTTTTATTGCAACAAACTATAATTTAACCAGTTTCTGTTACTGTTTACAAATGTGTCAGCAACAACGAATCCTAACGTCAGGCGCCTACGATCATCTGTCGTAAGCTCAATGCTGCATCACATGGAATCAGGCAGTCATCTTGTGAACGGCACCAGAAAATACAAACCGTCTGACAGAATGGAAGGACGGCAAAATTAGACACCCGTAAAAGTTAAATTGGAGGACAGTCAGCTTTGTGCTGATTGCCTTCTGTGTCAGCTTTTCATTTGACATCTCTGTAGGTTTTCAGGCAAATAAAACTCTGGGTATTATTGTACCGATCACCTTCTCATTGTCGAGATCGGTCATGTTTTCCCCTTGCATCAGGCATTTGGGGATTAACGCAACATCGGGTTGTAAATTCTGATGCACAGGACAGCAAAAAGTTAAAATGTTTTAACTTTTGTATGCAATGCCATCTGCCATTACTGTTGCCGGCCTCATCAAATTTTACCGTCCTGCTCTCAGCCACTTAAATCCGTTTTGCTGTCTACCATCTGCCTGATTCCATGTGAATGCAGCACAAAAAAAAAACCAAAGCATGAGGACCAGGACATGATCAAAAACAGATCTATGAGCATGCTTTTTCATATCAGAAACTTTCAATGTTACATATCCAGCTGCACAAATGCTTGTTAATTTGCTGCTTTTGTTTTCGTTTAGTTATACATTAGTGCATTCTGATTCCACCACTCAGTCACGATGGGCTGGTAATTATGCAGATTTATTCAGCAGAAAGTGTACCTGCTAAAGAACGTGGGTAAACACGCTCGGACATCTTGGCAGCACGACTGCTGCCAAAACCAGTGACATAGGAGTTAGATCTAAGCCAAGCACTGCGGTACTAATTCATGTGCCTTCAGCCGCTTCCTCCTCCGTGGTTTCTAGGTGTCTAAGTGGCTCTGACTGTTTGTTGTTTCAGTCTCAGTTCACATCCTCCCCGCAGCTCCTGGCTCCGCTGGCAAGGAGAAAGGAAGGCAAAGCTGAGCTGGGTTAAAGAAGGAGAGAAGGCCCCGTGGCTCTCAGTGCGACTCTTCTTTCCCCTCATCGCTTCTCCAGTTTTTTGAATCTGGCCTCTGTGAAGAAAAAAAAGACGGGGACTTGATCACTTGGTCACGGGAGTCAGGTAATGCTTGGCTGTCTGTGTGAGCTGAAATGTAGAAATGCTGAGGTGAAGAATCGTGTGGTGTCACAGCACCACCTGCTGGCGGACTTCATAACGCCTCTGGGCGTTTCAGCAGCACAACGCCAAACATAAAGGAACAAGACTAGGTGAAAACCTGGCGTGTGGCTGAACCACATCTGGGTAAGGTGCACAAATGTGGTTAATGGTAGCAGATTAAATGGCATCTTTATGCTGTTTATGGAAAAAAAAAAAATTAAAGATTATTAATGCAGTTGCAAGAGCAATGTAGCTTATGTATGTACACATTAGCTTATGTTGGTTTTAAAAATTGACTTTAATTCTTTAATCCAACGCATTAAAGAACAAGAAATATCACTAAAAATGACTTTGACAGCTCAGATTAAATACATCTAACCTTCGTTCCTTTTCAAAGTAGAAAGTAAAAGATGTTTAATATGGAACAGAAACATCTGACATTTTAACCCACAAAGCCTCATCACAGCACCAAAAAACAGTAATATGGCGGTATGCGGTGTCTTCGACATGAGTTTAAAAAACGCCAAACTTATATGTAGAAAAGCAGCCTCCATCCATCTGCTGTACCGATAATTCGTGCTGCTCTGCTGAGGCAACAGCGTCCGTCCTCAGCAGCAAGAGGCAGGAAGCGCCGCCGAAGGTCCCGCGTCTACTCGTGGTGATAATGTGATGTGATTTCAGGCGAAAAAAGTCTATTTAGGTGACAGCAGGCGAAACGTCTCCTGGCATCGTTCGATCATTCGCATGAATTAATATTAAAAAGGCGACAACCAGTGAGGACAGAGTGAAGACTGTCTGATCAATCCTGTAAGTTGCTCGCTCGCTCGCTCACGGACAAATATGTTTCAAGGGCTGGCCTCACGCCTGGCTGACTGTGATGGGCTTTTTTCTCAGGTAGGTGTACACACAAACTCTCTGCATACATAAACAAATGAAACGAAGGAAAAGCCATGAGCGAGTCATTAAAAATTCAATATTGTAGCACTATACTTTAGAAACGTTATCTACATATTCCATTTAGTAGGCTGAGGCAAATACTGTAGTTATTACACATAATACCCCCCAACCCTACTGATTAAAAGGCAGAAGAGAAGCTTCCTCACGCTGACTTCTTAATAAAGTCAGCGGAGATGGATTTTCTCTGAGTTCACAAGTACGAACTCTGACTGTAAGCTGAGTTTTATTATACTTTTTTAAGCAAGAGGTTAGACACGTATTAGCTCTGACACAAACACAAACACAAACATCTCACCCAGTTTCTTAGAGTACGCATCCAGCTTGTAAGCAGCCTGTTCAAGTGAAGATACTTGTTCCTCAATCTGATTTATCTGGTCCAAGTAGGGCTGTAGGCTGGCATCTGAAGCAAACACACAAACAAGCCAGATGTTTACAGTGGAGTAATAGCAGGAGTAGTGATAATTTATCCGCTAGAAATACAAAGAAATATATTAGACAATTGTTTTTATGTTAAATATTTACATACAGCGTTGGTAGTAATACATTAAAGTATTAATATCACTTTTTCCAGTAACTTGTTGTGTAACAGATTACTAATAAAACTCCAGTAATATTATTACCGTCACACCAAAATAAAATACATTGTTACAGTTTGTTCACTTGCTTCTGGTTTTTATTGACTGATTTAAATCATTTTGTAATAGTTGTGGCCAGCCACAGTGGCTGCAGCTTGCAGCGTTTCAATGTTACCGGGGAAAATTGGAGTAGGAGACGGAAACTTGGACTTTCAACGTCTGGAAATACGCCCACTATTTCAGGCAGATGAGAAAAGCCGATAAAAGTATAAATGTCGAATGTAAACTGTGTCCAGGAGGTACTAAGACTACACTGCCAAAAATGCAACCTCAAATATCCTGGAACACCCACAACGACAGCACGACACACACACACACACACACACACAAGTTGTTCAAAAGATTTTCTCTTGTTGTCAGTTTGAACCAGCTGTTCTTTTCATCTGTGTGTGTGTGGCTGTAAAAAACAACTGCTAGTTTGAAGCCTAAGCTGCAGTCAACAGCAACTACACCAACATTTACACAGAGGTGCATATGCAATGTCTGAACTTTGAGGAGAAATGACACAATTACCAACTTTACAATACATTACTTCAGTATAGAGTAATTAGTAAAGTAATGATATTTGTATTTATATTTGTTTATTAGATCCCCATTAGCTGCTGGAACTTTACAGCAGCTTCTCTTCCTTGGGTCTCACCAAATTCAGGAACAAAACATGCAGCGAACATAAAATACATTTACACTACTTTACATTCATACACATTTACATACACAACACAAGACACCTGCTCAAAACTTGATGCTATTAATACTGTAGCTCTTCATGTTATAGATTCTCTTATACCTGCTGGGTAAATAAAAATAATTTAAGCTTCTTAAAACACATAACATTGCTTAACATAACATAGCTGAGTGTAAACAGAGTGGCGAAATATACTCCATTTGGTGAAAGAAGATGTAGACCAGTCAATAGGGGGGTTGTGCAACTTTAGTCAGGGGAGATGGAGGACTACAGGAGATGTAGTTTAGAGAATGAAAAATAGTGAAATAATATCTTGGTTACCTGAGAGCTGGAGGGACATGGGAGCAGTATGGTGAGTGACATGAGCAAGTAACTGTCCAATTAAGGCAAGAACATCCTCAGGCTCAAGGAGTGTCTCGGTGGGCAAATTAGCTTGAGTACACAGTTCAGAGTAAATAAACTTGTCATCAGCTCCACAATCAACTAAAACTTGAAGAAGTAAAGAGTTCAGAGGAAACCTAAGTATACCTCACAGCTAAATCATTTAGTTCAGAATGTTAGAAGCAGCAGGATCTTGGTGATGTCCTAACAGGAGGAATAAAAAAAGACTATTTTGTTCACCAACAAATGGATGGATGCATGTTTACCGACCCGAAAAGATGGCTTGGTTAGGCTAAAGTTAGCTACATCAGCTGCTGACAGTAACATTATATTGTAGCCATTAACGTTAATCTTTCAAAACAATGTTGTGAACCAACACCTTAATGGAGACAAGTTAAACACACTCACCTACTGACTCCACCACGGTGTCGGTTCACAACATTGATTTTATTATTACAATGTTAGCCAGCTTTACATTAATGTCACCATGATCATCAGCTAATGTAGCTAACGTTAGCCCAATCAAGCCATTGGTTTGGATTGGTTAACATGCGCCTGTCCATTTGTTAGTGAACAAAACAGTCTTTTCATTCTTGACACCACCAAGATCTTGCTCCTTCTAAAGTTCTAAAGTGACATAGTAAAGTTAATGTTACACTGGAAACGAAGAGCTTCCTCCTCCTAAAGAAAATTGGCTTATAAACTATAGCCTAGATGACAAAGTTAGTTTCATCTTGGAAAGACGAAAGACATGGCGGTGTCATATCTCACCTTAGGTTAAAGTCAAACAAACTACATTCAAATTATTCCAGATTTCATGTCCACTTTAAGAAAAACACTCCGTAAAGCAATCTCATCACATCCACTCTCAGCTGTGAGAATGCAGAAATCGATGGTATATTGGGAGACCGGAGCTGAACCCTGGTGGAGGGAAAGGAGCAGATTACTGACTTCTTTACCCTGGACCGGGTGATCAACCACTTTACAAATCTCACTGACAAAGTAGTAATAAGACTGAGTGACAGCAGGGTTATTGGATAGCTAAAGCGCATGAGTAAGTCTAGTCAGACAGTGAACTCATCATAAAGGCTATTCTAGATTCATCAGTAGCATCAGTCTGGGGCTGCTAATTGAAAACTAAGGACGACTGGTGCAAAAACTGGCTACATGTTCCTAACTCATCTGAATACCTGGCTGGAGTGGGGATGTAGGGTTCATGGATCCACAAGAGAAGCCAAAATGGAGATCCAGGTGATGACCTGATGCCAGTGACTGTCAAGCCTGGAAACATTGATGGTGAGGTTCTGCAGAGTGTCCGTAATTTCATGGATTACTTTTTCCTGTTAGCCAACATGAGCACCTTGAGTTGATAAAGCTTGCCATAATCTGTCTCTGTGTGGTTCATGTTACTGGCCAGATTATTCTGTTATGTTAAAGTTTTGTGTTGGGATCCCAAAATGCAGAGACAGAGGCAGGCGAGGACAGCTTTAAGGGTGTTTATGGAAAATAGTGTCTTTATTTACAAAAAAAAAAAAAAGAAAGAAAAAAAAAAAAAGGGAAAGGCAGGTAGTGATGGCAAAGAGCTA
>JAQLOL010000020.1:25293592-25304046 GCA_029783665.1 Naso thynnoides
AAATAAAACACTTTTTTAAAAAGTTTATCGACTGTGTTTCGTCTTTTGGGGTTCATCAGACAGTTAATAAGCTCGGGGGCAGCACAAGAGTGAGGGGGGGGTGTCTCGAGATTTGAATTGAACTGGCAATGTTTTGGTTTTATGCCTAAGTAATCATTGGCCAGTCAGACTCATCTGCTTCTCTGTTAGAGAAAAAAGGATTTCACTCAGATCTTTGACATCTGGAATTCTGGAATGTCAATCACTGGTTTATTGTGACATTTAAACATAAACTAAATGAGCAGCTGAATTCAGAGCGAGGGCTTTGAAGTGAATTAGGCAACACTGGACCCCGTGAGTCCTGGCATTGGTCCCTGCTGCCCCCTTCAAACGTGGGTTACTGAAGAGGGGACGTAATGTTTTCATCGCAGTGTCGGTGAACTCGCTCACCCCACTGTCACTGAACAGTATCAACGCCAGACAGAGCGCCAGGTGGGCCCCAACTGCCCCTGCACCTCATTAATCAGGCTGGAGCCTCGCTGCCGACTGCTGGACAATGACTGAAGGTGAAATATGACGGGGAGGAGCAGGAAGTGCAGCAACGGAATCAGCAGGAACTGCAAACTAAATTCTTCATCTCACTTGAGTAAAATAAATGATTAATAAGGTATTAGCCAGATTTCTTTAATAGGACAATTAAGTACAAACATAAGTAATCAGACACTGAAAATCCAAACTGCAGTCAGCATGAATTCCTAGAACGGCGCACCGTGTGTAACAACTTCAATATAAATCCAGGACATTATTGTGACGAAGAAGAGGGATGACAGGCACAGAAGAGAGGATATGAGTTTATATCGACTATTATACAAAAAAAAGCCTTTATTCACAAAATATGCAGGAAAGTCCGACTGGTTATTTCCTCACCATGACTGGGAACAGTGGGTCAGTCAGTTATTGTACGACACAACGCTCATACGTCTGATCCTCCTGCGACTCCTCTGGACACGATGCAGGTTTCTCCTCTTGGAACTGAGAAGCTTCATGGCTCAAAACGTTCTGAAGGATTTCTTTGCTCTCACTGGGTGGCAGGTTGTAGAAAAAATACTGTGGTGCCATTTGTATGAACCTAGTCGGGGGAAAGGACGATGTTAGAGAAAAGCAAACTCAAACAGTTATAGCGAGCCAGCTAATTTGTGTGAAATGTGACTGGTACAAATTTAATTTCCATCAGCATATTTTTTCAATTTGGCTTTCGTTTTGAATGACAGGACTTGCAGTGCTTACAGAGACTTAGAGTATCTGCTCTGAATTAGTTGAACTGCAAAATTACAGTCACACATTTCGGCATGTGGAACCTAAGAGAGCATGACAAAGGCTGCAGAGCTTTCTCTCCCTCCATTAAGCTGCAGCTCGACATTCCCAGGGATCTGTGGAATCCATAATCCCCTCTCCAACCAGCTGATACTTGTGAGCAGGATTATGATACGTCCCCTCACAACCAGCACAGCTACTCTCTGCTCAGCTGGGGCTTTACATCAGGTCCAAAAAGGAAAGGGAATGTGTCTGTCTTATTACTTACATGATGTCACTAATGTAAAGATATGAGGGTGGTCGACTGGGAGACTGCAGTTTCGTTAAAACAGACCGTATAGTCAGCTGTGTGACTGCAAAATGAGTGCACAGTTTAAATATGCAAATAAAAAATTGTTTACAAGGCCGAGACTTACTGCTCTGGCTTTATGTGGGTTACAGTGCGGAGGCAGTTGTCCTCAGAGAAGGTGTGCTCGTGGAACAACACCCACTCAGGCAGGCCCAGTTTTGGGCTCTTGGCTCCGTAGCCAGAGAGAGGATGGATCTGTGCCACGTGCTTATGAGTCAGAATGAAGTAGTTTCCCGATCCGTCCACGTCTCGTGCCACCTGAGGGACATTAAAGCCAGACACAGTGAGACACACTTCCACATGAGGCAAAAAAACAAAAAACACTTGAGAACTTCTTTACGTAAACAAGACAGAAGCATCTAGATACAAAATAAATCTGTCAAGACAGATTTTTCACTTTAACAACAAACCAAATATGGAGCATGAAAAAGCATAAAAAGAAAGAAAATTCACTTGTACCGGCTACAAAAAAAGCAGAATCATTTAAAACAGCTGAAATGCTGAAATAGTAGTAGCTGAAGAGGCAGTTAATACGTATATACTGAAAAAAGTTGAAATGGCAGTTAAAATAGGAAAGCTGACAGAAGTTAAAAGAGTCAAAGTGTAGGCAGCTTGAAGGGTTAGTTAGTCAAAATACTAACTAAAAAATGTAAAGTTAATATTCAAGCGATGAATTATGAGTGACTAACAGGAAGTTTAAGGTGAAGTGGATGTCCTGAATTAAAATGGCGGAGGCTAAAGTGATGTCTGTGTGTCAGTGTAAGTGGAAAAACTGGAACAGATGGAGATTATGAAGAAATTAAGACAGTTGTGGAAATTAGAGAAGTAAGAAAAGTTTTGCTGGTGTTTAGAGGTGACGGCTTGACACCCGAAAGGACATTAAGTGTCAGTTAATTATAAGTATTAAAAGGATTAAAAATGGCGGTTTAACAGAAAAGACATAAATGCTGTTCAAATGTCACTTGCTGTGTAGATGAAGTACAGAATAAGAGATGAAAGCATCGAAATGTCAGATCTGTGAGCAGTTAAAAAATCTGACCTGCATGAAGAAACCCGCCAGCAGGGCTCTCTTAATGTTGAGTGTGTTGTTCCTGGAGCCGAAGGCGGGCACTGAGACGGGCAGCTCGATCCTTTTCAGAGTATCGACGAGTTCAGTACGCAGAGCGTCGGCCATCAACAGAGCGGCGTGGTTCAGGTAGAAATCCCGACACCACTTCTCCACGTTACAGCCTGACAGAAGGAAGAAAGAAAGTGATTTAAGTATCACTCTCATTATAATTTCTTGTGCATAAAGTTCAAATCTGAGTCTAAAAATAATATAATGTGGTAAATAAACAAGTCACAACAAACACATAGGACCGTTTAGAGTTGTTGGAAAGTTTATCTGATAACTAGCTAGGCTAGCACTTCCCATTGACTACCAGTGTTTGAGCTAAGCTAATTAGCGGTGGGCGAGCTCTGCCCGTCACTTCCTTGTTACTGCACACACAGTAGAAAAAATGGGATCTATGTTCTTGTCTGGAACTCGGGAAGGAGGCAAATAACAAAAAAAAAAAAAAGGAGTATCCCTTTAAGAAAGCTGGAGTTCATCTTTAATCACATTATGGGGGCAAAATGTCTTAGCTGAATTCAAAAATTGTCCCCCAAGTGTACTGAACACACACACACTCTCTCTCTCTCTGTCTTCCCCTCTCTAGTATGGGAAACAGTGCCATCTCCTGGAACTAATAAGCAACACACACACCTTTATGTAAAAAACAAACAAACTGTTGATTCGCCATTAGTCACTTCAATTAAGAAATAAATAATCAAAGAGCATCACTGTGAGTGACCCAGTCGGAGGATCTCGTCACCGTCCTGAGTGTTTTGATTGTTCCTCCGTTGATGGCGTCCCTCCCTCAGACCAGGTGCAGCGTGGGACAGCTGTGACACCGGCTCCTTTGGGCCTCAGGAGGAAATGTGCTGCTACTCCACTTCTGGCCACAGAAACCTGGCAGAGCCCCAACATGCCTAATATAAATCAAGAGGCGGAGGGTGGAGGAGGAGGGGGAGACAGAAATAGAAGTTGAGTTCTAGCTTTTTGTCCTCATTTTCATACTTTTTTTTTTTTTAATCCGGGGGAGGGTTTTGCTGAGCATGCATGTCTTTATCTGATTGCTGAACATTCATGCAGCTGTAAATGCACGCAGGAGCTGCAAAGCACTGCGTCCCTATTTCACCCGCTGGCCATGATACTAACTGGAGCTCAAGTGCTTTGATCAAGGGAGCATTAATGGTCCTTCTGGAGGGAGTGAGGAGAGTTACTCATTCACTGTCTCCTTACTTCTTCTTCCAGCCGACCTGCCCCTTTCAGGCCAGAACTGCTCCTTATTCCTCTTTTCCACTTCACCCCCTGCCATAGCTTCTCCATTACATCCCCATTAATTTTCCTATAAAGTAATAAAATTTGTATCTACAGTGGATTAGTGCAGATACTTCCTCCCTCAGACACATTTAACTGCTGCTGTCGCCATTTTGCCCACTGGATGATGATCACTGAGCATCCCGAGACTCACAGACAGACCACAAGGAATCATTAAGGCCTGAACGAACACCTACTTGTCTGTGGACCATTTGGACAGTGTGTGTGTGTGTGTGTGTGAGTGTGTGAGACAGTACCTTTCGTTTAATGCTCCAGCTTCAGGAAACACTAGCGCCTCAAAACCTTTTTGCTGAATTTCAGGAGCCAAAATGACCTGACAAACACACGCACTTCGTTACAAAATCTCTGTCTGAGGTGCAGCGACACGTTTTTTCTCTTGAGTGTGTATCTACCTTTGGGTAGCACTGGCAGAGGCTCCACACTGTTCCGACACACACCATGCTGATGCCCAGAGCGCATATGGTGGCATAGATGTGTGGCCGTTCCTGAGTCATGATGAAGAGGCCGACCGCGGCCACGCACAGCCCTGCCGCTATCAGCCCGTACCGATACGGTTTTCCTTCAACCATCGCTGCGACTGCTGAGCTAATGAAGCTCTTATTGGTTTGAACTAACTAAAGCACAACGCGAAAAGCTCGGGTGTTGTTCGTGTTCGGTTGCTTGAAGGTGAGGGTGGAGAAAGCACAGTTAGGGTTCCACTCTGCTGGTTATTACAGCCTGCAGACAGCCTGTTCAGGTCAGGTGTAAAATTGCAGGTGTGTGTGTGTGTACCTGATAGGTCACCTTGCCTCAAGCTGCTGGCAAACAAGGAGACTCGCAGCGAAGCTTCTGAGCAGAGATGAGTGAGTGTTTATGTTTGGTTTGGACAGTTCTCCTCCCAGCCTTTTCAGGGGGGGTTTCCGTCTTTTGAATAAACAACCCATTATTTCTAAAGGCAACACCACCCACAGAGAGCTCTGAAGCCGTATTCAATAACTCAAGTTTATAATAACATCACAGCATAGCACTAACAGTAGATGTTCTGCAAACACGGGGTACAAAGCTGAAAGATAAATACCAATGTGCTGTTGACATTCTGCTGTCCCTGGTTAAGGCACTTTGCATAGGAGTAAGCTTTTAATGGATCACGTACAAAGTTAGGACAGGAAAAAGTGCAGATACAAAGAGGAGCCGTGTAGCTGTGAAGAAAGTTCTTATCGTGCTGAGCAGCCACAGTAGTAGGTCACATAAATTCAGGCAGGCCAATAAAATATCCTAATTAGATGTCTACAGGAAGTTTACTGCCAAACTTTTGACGGGAATACCTTAACTTTGTAGTAAAAGTTACATAACACTGGTCTCAAGAAAGGCCCTCAGCTGTAGTGATCATTTCAATTCCTTTCACAATCAATCACAGCGCACACTTTTAGTAGACACATAGGCCACACTTGGGCACAGTCTGCACAAATATGAAGTCTTTAACCAGCTGCGGTCTCTTCTGTGTCTTGGCTTGTGCTTGGGTTCAGGGCGGCTGTCTTAAGGCACAGAAGAGGCCGGCGAGTTCATCCGTAGCACCAACTGTTCATTCCAAAAAGGCACTGACACACATTAGATGTCCACTGGAGCGAGAGGTTAAAGCTGCTCACTGCGCTCCTGACTCTTCATCACTGTGTCGTAGGATGGAGGCGGCTCCATAGTCCAAGGTGGCGGCGTGGCTGGTAGGGAGGCTTCGGGCTCCGGTATCCTGCTGACAGAGTCCTCTGACATCTCCCGCCGAATCCGGTCTAACCTCCTACAGAGAGAGGAGAGGGGGGCGATAAAAAGTGCATTCAACTATTTTTCCAGTGTTTACACTTGAACTTAAACTTCAGCTCTTTATACTGTTATTTTGCACCTAGCACTATGTGGTCACACATGAACTTAGGCTGTTTTTCACACATGACAATCGGGGGGGTCTTGGCTCGACGCAGGGGTGCAACTGCAACATTACTGCACTTTCATTTGGTTTAGTTCGCTTTCACACTGCACTTTCTCAAACAAACTAAACCTTCTGAGCAACATCACACAGTTGTAATGACCGCTCGTCTGTGGTGAACCAATAAACACCAAAGAAGAAGAAACAAAACGCTCGTTTACTGGATGGAACATAAAAAGGGAATCTGTCGCCTTAGAATAAAGGCATTTATTTTGATAGATGAGCCATATGTTACTTTGCAAACAAAGAATTAAATGATCCATGTATTATTTTTCATTTACTTGGGTGAAATCAAAGCGTAGCAACGAGCGAAACAACGTAGGTCCGCCCTTTTTGAATGCATGCGTGCTCCAGTGGTGTGGGACACACCTCCTCTCAGGTGGTAACTACCTTGGCACAACACCAGCTCAATTTTTGTCACACGTGTGCTGTTTGTTGTGCCTCCTCTTACCCATGATACACTGCGTTTTGCTTTACTCCCCACTTTTGGTTTATAGCTTGGTACGCTTTACTTTCACACCACAAACAAATTGCACCGGGGTTCACTTGGAAGCGAACCGAGAACCCCGTTTTCAGGCGGACCACGGTTCGAATGAATGAGTGAATGAATAAATGGACGGAGGGACAGACTTTTTTTTGTCCCAGTGGGAAATTTGTCCTGGACTTTATAGTGTCTCTTGTATAGAACAGCATAAATAGTAACAACAGTACATTCATCCCAAACACAGTAAATATTAATTTAAAAACAATAAGATTTGTCCATCACTCCAATCAACTGCACATCGTGAATGAGCTTTCACACGACCCAAAACGTAACAGACTATCTGAGGAAACGTTTAAATTGGGCCAAACAGCTCTGGTGTGAAAGCGACCTTACACTTCAACTGAGAATCATCCATTCACCAACCACAATGGATGTCACACCTCAACTCCTTTCAGCGCATACGCATGAAGTGTCAACTTCTGTAAGTGGTGACACTTCAGCTCATTTCTGTGTTTACACTGCACCCAGCACCATAACTTCCATCACTGTTTGTATGTTTACGCGTTAGCTGATACCTCAACTCTTTAAGTGCTTACACTTTAACTTAAAACTGATTTTACTGAATCAGTGTATATTTACACTTACACTTTAACCCATTTTAGTGCCATACATTTCAATTAACAGTAACGTCTTTCAGCAACCACACTATGTTACGCACCTCGACTCCTTTCAGCACTTACATTTAAACTAATAGTTATCTCCTGTCAGTGGGGACATTTTTACTTCCACTTCAATTCATTTTAGTTCTTTCAACTTCAATCAACAATCAACTCCTATTAGCAACTGCAGTTTATGTTACAACTCAGCTCCTTTCAGTGCCTCCACTTGAATTGATAGTTTAACCTCTTCAAGTGCTGACACTTACACTTCAAGTCACTTCAGTGTCTTACACTTCGGTTGACAGTCAATTCCTATCAGCGACCACAATGTATGTTACATCTCATCTCCTTTCAGTGAGTGCACTGGAACTGATGATGAAGTCATTTAAGTGGTGACACTCTTACACTTCAACTCATTTCAGTATTTACATTGCACCTAGCACCATAACGTCTATCACTGCTTATGTGGCTAGACTTTAACTTACACTTCAACTAATTTTGGTGCATTGCACTTCACCCGACAGTCAACTCCTTTCAGAAATAACACTTTATCTTACACCTCAAGTCCTTTCAGCACCTACACTTAAGCCAATAATCAACTCCTTAAGTGATGACACCCCGAATTTACACCCCAGCTCCTTTCAGCATGTGCACTTCAACTCATTTCAGTGCCATACACTTCAGCTGTCAGTCAGCTCCTTTCATCTAAGACACTTTGTAACACCTCAACTCCTTTCAGTGCTTTGGGGTAGCAGCTGATCAGTCTGAGGGGACTTGGCTTTGGATTCAGAGGGTGTCCAGTTAAAGTCAAGCACAGACAGTTGTCTTCGGTGCACTGCACTTCAGATCCCTGCATTCACACCACATTTCCTTTGGGAAATGCCTTCTGTTTACATTTTAACTTCCTGAGATCATTTTATGTCATCGTTCTCTAATCCCTGAAACACTTCAGTTCTACAACGTCTGCGTCTCACATAGCTCAGGTTTAGAATTACCGATCAGTCTGACTTTCATCAGCGTCTGGACGTAGAGAAAGCCTTGATGATGTAAACTGTGCTCCTGACATCTGCCTTCTTCACTGCTGGACAATAAGCAGAGCGCGTCTTGTTTAAATTCGCAGGCTATCGTAGATTACCTCAGACAGGAGGAGTCTGTCAGCCACATGCATATGTGTGGCTGCTGTTTTCTCCATGACCTACTTCCATAATCAGCTCATAATCCAAAAATCTGATGCCTTCCAATTCAAAGTGTCACAATTCCAGTAATTTTCAAATTCCTAATTTGCTTCACTGCTCTTTGTCAGACTGTTCACTGTAACTAATGCTAGCTGATGAATCCAAGAGATCTGTTAACAAAAAGGCTGTTTGTCAGCTCAGCTCCCTGGAAGTGTTCTGGCATTTTCTTTATGTGTGTTTAGTCATCTTGAACAAAACAAGGCAAGCCTTAAAAGTTCTTTTTCCAGTGTTTTGGACCAAACAGAGTCATGTCAACAACTATTAGATGGATTGCCATGTAATTCAATACAGACATTCATGATTCCCAGAGGATGATTCCTGATGACTTTGTTGATCTCCCAACTATTTTTTTTCCAGCACACCATGAGGCCGACTTGTGGTTTTGAGTGAAATATCTTAACAACTTTTGGATCTGGTAGCCTACCAAGAAATCTGGCACACACTCTGGATGAAATGTAGTGTCTTTTGTGATCCTTTCATTCTTTATCTAGACCCATCATCAGGTCAGAATTTCCTCTTTGCCCAATACTTTGTTTTATGACCAAATATTTGGAACACTATGTAGTGACGTTTCCAGCAGGCTCAGCTATATTTTTTGTTAAGTGCTAGCATGCTAACGTGCTAGTAAAGGATGATAAACCTGCTGAGCGTTGTCACTGTGAGCATGTTTGAATGCTGATATCAGCATTCAGCTCAAAGCTTTAAATGTGCCATTAACCTCACTATGCTCTTAGCATTGAAGCAGATTCTTAGGCTGCATTAAGACCGAGTCAGGGCGTGCAGTGATTAACGTGGGGTTGAGCAGCAGCGCGGGAGTGAACTTGGATGTCCAGAATGCAGCAATGCTGAATAGTACAATGCCCGTCAGATGGCCCACGCAGCCTGACGTTGGGATGCACTTCACTAAAGCTGACTCTATTTTAACTGCACACTGCAGGATGGCTATGGGTTTGTTTGTTTTTTCAGCGTCCCCCTGTGATCCAAACCACGAGAGTCAAAAAGCACTACCTACATTAAAACTAATGGGCGAACTGGCATTTCAGCTGCAACGCCTCATTTAGTCTGAACACAGTCAGGGTCACATGTTGCATTAAGTCTTTTTGAATACTTGTTTGAGGCATGAAAATGCGAAACTAAACATAACATCATCCTAAGCAGAGATTGGAAAAAAACAAAAAACAACTTTTAAGTAAATATAAGTGCAACTGACCCCATAGAGGGGTCCCAACCCCTGGAACCACGGCTCCATGCGGTCTAAATAAACCCAAAACATTCTGCATCTAAAGCCGTGTGGTGTTCTCATCTTTGCGCGTCCTCCTCTGTGCATGTGTACCTTTGTATAGCCAGGGCCTGCTGTGGGCTGAAGCGCGTGCCTGTGCGGGGGTGCAGGAGGAAGTGTCCAGGCACTGCTACCTGAAGATTCTTCATGGCCATGCAGAGTCCACTGACCAGCAGGCCCACGCCCCCCAGGCCCAGGAACAGCCCGACTCCAAACAGAGGGGCCGAGTGTTGGGGCAGGCCCACGCACAGGGCCATGACCCCTCCAGCAATCACCAGCAGCATGCCCAGACAGAGCATCATGCCCTGGGGGAGCGGCATCTCCGGAGCCCCTGCCTTCCAGGAGTTGACTTCTTTCAGCTACGACTGCACCTCCACCTCAGCAGCCAGTCTGCAGGGGAGAGAAGAGGGAGCTCAGATACACAGCATCCACTACAGCTGCGAGTGTGTGTGTGTGTGTGTGTGCGTGTGTGTGTGTGCGTGTTGCGATAAACATCGATCTTCTCTCTACCTGACAGGAAGTCGCTGTTCAGCAGATGCGTGGACTGAAAGCTTCACCATGTCTTCCCTCCTCTTCATCAACTTTCCCTCGGCGTCCACCCTGAAAACAAAAACAAAAACACCAAGAAACTCCAACAACAGTCTCTCCGCTTCGGTCCGTGTGCCCTGCGCCGCCTCCACCGCGCCTCGCTCATTCTGTGCCCCTCTGCCGCGTCGCTTTCCTTCCTCGCTGAGGAAGCATATCCGGTTTTTTTTTGGGGGGGGGGGGGGCGATTAATG
>JAQLOL010000020.1:25413488-25441218 GCA_029783665.1 Naso thynnoides
AGTTGAAAATATCCCGCCCACCACGATGCAAACGTTTCTCAATGGAGAGTGGCCAGACGCTTCTCACAAAGTGAAACCATGTGGAAGCGGATGGTTAACGCAGGCTACATAGTTTACTGAAAATGTAAAAACAGCTGAAATACAAGTACGATCTTGGTAGTCTTAATGCATCAAATTCTATGTTATGTATGCTATTGTTTTGACTCACTACAAAGTGAGTCAAAACAATTTAATCCGAAATTTCCTTTCCAGTTTTTTTTTATTGTATTGGCAAATGTCTGAACACACTGATGTAGCTGCCACAACATCAGAATGCATAAGCGTTCGTTTAGTGTCACTGAACTTCAGGGCTGGGTTTGGACAAGGACTTCACAGCGCGACATGGTACGCATCACGATACATGGGCCACGATACAATGCCGTATATCATGAAAATAAAAAACTCACATTTATTGCCGAACCAATTTTTAAGCACAGCCCTATTGTATTGCTTAGTGCCAGACTAATTACAACCCATTACATCGACGGTATCACCTGATGTGTCACTTAGCTTGCCCGCGTGCAATATTCTCAGCAAAATTCAACTAGTCACAAAGTCAGTCTTATGTTTCATTGTGTGGTGGCTGTGTAACGTAAATAAACCTAACACAGTAGAATTAGTGGTTCCATAACCTTCCAAACCGTGCACATGCGTATGTGCATCTAGATGTGCCGTGTTTCAGCAACAGCACTTCAACTCTGCTCACTTTGCTTTAATTTTAACTCATAATACACTTTTCAAACAAATGTGCAATAATCAAACGCAGCAAAATACGCTAAACCCGGAGCCTCGGGCTCCTTAAGTGGATTCCAAATAAATCAGCCAATACTTGAACCTTACGTGTGTTATTAATCACTCTCTTACTGCTTAGGGAATGCAGGCTGCAATTTTCTCTGTAGCTTATGGCACCTCACCGTGTAATTTCTGTGTCATTCAGCGTACCTTCTTCCTGTGAATCAGTGCTTATCTGATACTTCAGTATCCAGAATGAATACTTACTGTGCAGAGAGATTGGGATGAATTCAGATAGGAAAGAAGGACAGTATCCTGGTAAATCTGAGGAAAGAGTTGTATTATTAAATTTGGATGAAATATTATCAATTTTTTTCAGCAGCGGAAGGCAAGAAAAATGTTCACATGAAGGAAGAGGTAGATCCTGAAGGAGGGGGAGGAACCAGCCTGTCTGTGGTGTTTAACAGAAAGCTTGTGGTTCTTTTGGTCATTTTTGGTCATTAAAAATGGATTAAAATGAAGGGAATGGACCCAAAATGTGGATTTCTGCTTTACTTTTCTGACTGTTCTCTTCAGATGTCTTCAGTCTGCATTTATCAGGAGGTAGCAGATGAGAGAGACCTGATGGTGTATGGAGCTGTTGCATCTGGTGCAGAAAAAAAAAAACCTGATCTTTCAGCTAGTTTACAGGATCATTGGAGTTGAAGAAGGGGGGAAAAAGTGTGAATAATGGGAGCAAGAGTGCACCGTGCACTGTGAAATGTAATCCAATTACATGTAAAATTATTCTTAAAAAGAACTGCAGTACTCCCAGCACAACCTGTGAGCCCAGGGAGATTTAAGGAATGATAATGAGGAGAACAAAGCTCTATCAGAGGCCGGCAGTCACTGGGTTTAATCCAGGTGTCGGTTAATATTAAGAAATCCAGATTGTAAAATGAGACTTTGCGACTATAAAAGTCTTGTTTAGCAGAGATCTTGTGTTACACAGCCGAGTCTCCGCTGGTGCGCAATATTTGACTGGGACTACAGTTGTCATGGAGATCTGAGTCAAGCTGTTTGATATAAGAGCGGGCTGACAACGTTAGGCAAGTTTTGGTGGCCTGTTGTGGATTAGAGCAGGGATAAGATGGACATGAGGAGGACCAGGCTCTGACGATCAGGAGACAACTTTTTCCTGGCCGAGAGAGGACCAGAAGGGCACTTAGAGGAAAAATAATTTCATGCCTGGCCATTAAACAAAGGCTGAAAAGGCCACAGCATGGATGAGTTTGGATGTTAGTCGCTGTGAATAAAGTCAGACTGCAGCTCTGTTGTGCTTCATCACCACCACATCGAATGGATTGGAAAATCAAGTTGAAGACACAGGCATTCTGTTATAGTTCTTCTTCTTCTCCTTGTTACTATAATCATTAACAACAACAACAATAACAACAGGATGTCATCATTCATGATCGGCTGTTCAGCTTTAGCAGTTTTATACCACATAGGTACCCAGCACTCATGAAAATACTCATAGTATAATTTATATCTCCTTATCTCTGAAAGTCTTGTTCCATTTTACCTACAGTAAAGTTTTAACACATGTAGTGATTCATTTAAAAAGTTTTACAACACAATTTTAAGTGTGTAGGGCCCGACCGATATATCAGTTTGCCGATGTTATCGGCCAGTATTGGCACATCACAGGTATGCTGGGATCAGCGGTACATGCTCTCCAATATGCACCAATATTAAAACTGTTTTTTTAAGGCCAGAAAATGCTTAGGATTTTAAATTGTGTAATTTGTTCAGCAGAGGGTCCAGTATTTAATAATTAACAAGTGTTTACTGTTCAGTGCACTGATGTCTGGAATAAAGTTTGTTAGAATGTAAAATATTCTGCCTCTATTTAACATCTTTGTCACACGTGTTTGATCAGATCAGATCAGATCCGATCCGATCAGACAACTTTTTTAATCCCACCAGGGGAAAATTTGTTGGAGCAGCGGACATACTGACATGCACTAACACGTAGACACATAGATAAATAAAAATCAGTCACGCCAAGGAGTTCAGTGGAGTTAGAATCTCTAAATAGAAGAAGGATTTAATAAATAGTTTGGTCAATAAAATAAAATTTTAAAAAGACAATAAAATAAGTAAATAAAAATGGTTACAAGGAATTTAAAAGACACATCCATGACAGCCACATCCAGATACACATCCCTGATCAATTGCATGCCTCACTGAAGCATTCCTCTGCTAATAATTTGTTTGTTTGTTTTAACTTTTACCAAATTGTAGCACATATAATTTAAAATTTAAGGAGCCCGGGAGGTGACATGAACGTGTTTGTTATTTTTAAATGTTTTTTTATTTTGCACACACATTTTATAAATCGCACACATGTTTTATTCCTATTTAGCGTGTCCGTTTTGTTAAAACGCACATGTGATTCACAAAACGTCTGCGCGAAAAACAGAAGACGCATGCATTAGATTGTTGTTATTAAAGCAACAGCCTGGCTTATTTGAAATATTTTATACAGTACATGTTATGATATTTGTAATGTGTTTTTTGGATGTTTTTAGAATTGTCTGTCATAGGTTATGTTTATATTTATTTCCTCTGTGAATGTATTCAACATTTGTGTACACAGAGAATGAGTGAAGGGTGGTGTGTTTGTGTTGCAGGTCATCTCCCAGACGATGATCTTCATGATCAGTTTCGTCAGCACGGTGTTCTGTGGTCACCTGGGGAAAACTGAGCTCGCAGGCGTATCCTTATCGATTGCGGTGAGGAGACTTGCGTGACTCCTATCTGTGTTTAGACTGGTGTCTCAGATTGTCAGTATGGGCTTTGAATTATCTGTCCTTTAATATTTACAGTATGTTTTTTTTCTCTGAGTTTTGATTTTTTTCATTGCAGGTGGTTAATGTCACCGGTGTTTCCATTGGCACTGGTTTGTCGTTAACTTGTGATACCCTCATATCTCAGGTAGTCCTCGCCAGAGGTTCTTTCACTTTATTTATCTACCCCAAGTTCCCAGGTTGTCCTGGGGTTTCCTTTAAAACAACTCAACAATGAGCTTTTGTATCAAGTTAGTTTTCTTTGACTAGTCATACCTTGGTTGTAGGTGTGATTAGTGTTTTCAAGCTGTGCTTCTTTATCTGTCCACCTGTTTCACGCAGACGTATGGGAGCGGTAACTTGAAACGTGTGGGTGTGATTCTCCAGAGGGGGATTCTCATTCTGCTGCTGGCCTGTTTCCCCTGCTGGGCCGTCCTCATCAACACGGAACCCCTCCTTCTCGCCGTCAAACAGAGCCCAGAGGTCGCCAGGTCAGCCGTCATCAACGGAAAGACACATTTCACAACTCATTTACTGAGCGCTGAGCACGTTTTTCTTGACAGGCAGTCTGTTTAGAAATTCTGACATGGAATGAATGGAATAGATGGAATAGAATGAGCCGATATTTGGGTGAGAATTTACACTCATCGGTTACTAAGTCTCAGTTCAATTGAAAGCATTACCAGAGTAAAATATTAGTCCAGAACACATTGTTACATCCAAAAAATACACAAAGAATGCTGCTTGAACAGCTGCTGTAGCTAAATGTTTTCTTCATTTTGTTTTTTATGTGTTTTTATGTGTGTATTTTATGTGTTACTATGTTGTAAATATTTGCTCTTGGGCTGTAAGCTGATCCTATGACACGAGTTGCAATCCATTGTGCAACTTTGGAAAATAGGGAATTTGCCGTTGAAAGTTGGGGTAGGCATTTACCTTTAGTGTCATTGCACTAAAATTCCATTTGTACCTTTTATCACTTTGTAATTCAGGTGGTCTGAAGAACAGCACACCTCTGCTCCTCTTTTTGTGCTCGTTATTCGGACCATTACAAAGTCCTTTAGGCCGATCACGGTAATTTCAGAGAGCACGATTTCCTATTGGCTGCTCTACGCTGCAACAACAGGTGACGTCGCTACAAGCTGATTGGCTGTTGAAACAAGTAACGTACCTTACGTTTTAAAACTCACCTCTCTCGACAATTGTGACTGCAGGCGACACCGTCAGCTGTCAGCAGACCAGTTTGCACCGCTGAGACTTTCCCTGCAACCGTTTCGCCTCGTTGTGACTCTTTGGTGTAAAGAAGAAAGAAAGAAATTAAGATATGATATTTTTAAATACAGTAAATCGTCTTTTTTTAGTTTAGTTTATTTTTAGTTTAGTAGTTCATTTGACAGTGATCATGTACAACACAACTGTTGAGCCAGCGTTAGCTATGAAGCTAATTTACAACAGTGGTCTCTGGGCAGGGAATCTTTAATTAAAACAAACAAACAAACAAAAAAAAACATACCATACGAACAATTAAGAACAACTAAGAACAATGTGCAAACAATTTTAGAAGATTTTAGAAGAATCTTAGAAGAAAAACATGTAAAATATTCATTTTGTGTGATATTTTTGTCATTTTTTTATTGACACTGGCATAAATATGGCTTCGTGCTGTTACAGGCGTCTTTTGAAGCTAATAACTTCGAGCTATAGGCATTTGCAGGCATCACTCTGGAAATATAAAATTAGACCTAAATAAAATTAATTATTTTCCAGTGTGTTTAGACTTATGCTTATTAATGCTAGCAGCCTGTTTAGTGATTCTAAATTCAGAATTTAGCTTCAGTCTCATCTTATTTAGTCTAATTTTACAGTGCTTGTTGCAACCCACAGTTTTTTTTTTTTAGTTTTTTATCTCAGTTTTAACTTCTGAGACTTATTTATTCCGATTCATGTTCTGAATTACATGTAGACCCAACATTTTTACCAGAGATTGACTCCTAATGGCTCTGAATCTCAATTTTTTATATATCCAGACCGTTACATGTTCAGTCATTTGTTTCAAGAGCAAGTTTTCACTTGCATATTTGTTTGTTGTGTCTCTGCATGAAGTCTAACGCAGCTGTATGTAAAGATCTTCATGCCCGCTCTGCCGGTGAGTTCAGTGCATTTCACACCCAGCGTGTGAAGATAATGATACAGTACATACAAATATCAGTTTTGATGATCTCTTATGCTCTAATCGTGTAACATTTATGCTGAAGTGACATTGATTCCCTCTTCAGGCTGCTTTTATGTACCAGTTGCAAGGGAGGTATCTTCAAAATCAGGTACAGTAATTTCAACACTCACGTCTGGATTTTTGGCTGCACCATAGACAGTAAAATTAGTGTTAACATCAGGGTTTTGCTGTGGTTTGCAGGGAATCATATGGCCTCAGGTTGTAACTGGAGCTATTGGAAATGTCTCAAATGCAATCATCAACTACGTCTTCCTGTTTCAACTGGATTTGGGCGTTGCGTAAGTTTTCCGACAGTTTTTTCTTGTGGAGCTTTAAAATTCTATGCAAATTCTAAGAACACTGTGACGTACATTCACGTCTCTGTATAACAATTCACATGTTATGTCACTGAATTGAAGTTGAGGTGTGTCAAATATGTTGTATGCGTCACACTGTGTGACCAAAATAAACATTGGCCCGTCAGTCTGTCTGTGTAAGCCAGGAAGGACGATGCCAATCCAGTATAACAAGACAACAAATGCATTCCAGATTCAGTCGAACAAATATCCAATTCAACTGTTATTAACAATTTTCATTTTCACAAATGTAAGGTTTATATCTGGATTGTTGTACAGAGGCGTCAGTTTATCTTGTGCCTTCATCTTTCATAAGCGCCTGAATGAACATCTGGACACACAATGTATATAAGCTTCTTATAGCCATGAACAGCTGTCAAGTCAGAGGGAATATCTGTCCCAGTCAAGTGCTTTCTGCTGTTTTTTCTTTTGCCCTTTGCTCTAAAATTTCAAATCTACATGTTCTTTCTTAAAGTGGCTCAGCAGCAGCCAATGCTATCTCACAGTACATGCTGGCTGTGTTCTTGTACATTTACATCTGCTGCAGGGGTTTGCACAAGGCCACATGGGCAGGTCAGTAATTTTCTTAATTTCTTTAAAGATACTCAACCACAATATAACAATAGTTTATTATTTATGGTCGACTGTGTTAATGAATTGCTCTTGTTCTAACCAATAATTGCATCTTTTTTCATCATTCAAGTGAGTCTTTCTTAACTTTGAAACCGGTTGTCTGCTGTGAACTTTCCTGTGTGTACTGTTTGACCAAACTAGTTACACTCTGTAACTGTGTAATGAAATGTAGAGGAGATGTCACAGCAGTGAAGCAGCTGAGCCAAGTCAGTATTTACTTTTAAGTTCTTGAGATGTCAGACAGCTGTGAAATGAGCAATAATTTACCAGCAGTTATTCTGGCCTTTTTTTGAATTCAACTACGCATTTGCACAATCATTATATATTGGGGATGTAAGATAATAAGTAATACTTTGGTATCATGTCCAGGATACGGTATTTATTGTGGTATTTTTAAAAAAACAAAACCAAATTGAGACTTGGGAAAAAATGCTGCTCATTATTATCCTTTTTTTTTACTTTAATTGCTTTGTTTCCTGTATAATCATGTGTAAACAATTGACATATTTATATTTCAAGGGAGAAAAGTGAACATTGAACAACAATTTACAAATGACCCAGCTCGTACCCTGTGCTATTTTCTTTATTCTGCACTCATAAGTGAACTGTTCACTTTGACTGACAAACTCATTTTGCTGCTTGGCCTTGGCAATACAGCTGAAAAACCTATCACGATAGTGAAGTTTCATATCGGTCAGTATTGATAATTAATTGATCATGTAGGTTGTGACTGACTGATTCTAAGGGGTGGGAGCAGCTCAGGTTAAAATGGGTAAATATCGCAATATTTTTGACCAAATACCTCGACATTGAGACAGTATTGTGAGGATGACTATTGGTGATTTCACAGAATATTAACCCAATGACATTTTATGATAAATAATCATCGGTAATGTGGATAAGTGGGTAAAGGTAAATTAAAAAAAACCTGTTAAGTTCAGAAAATCACTACACTTTACTGTAACGAAGCTTTTTCAACCAGGAAAAGACAACACATATGTTTTATCACGATGTAATGATATCCAAACTCTGTCACCATATTTTGTCTCATATCACAGCACAACACAGTATCGATATATTGCCCAGCTCTATTTGGTGCCTTTAAACAATGTCGCGTTTACCGTGTTCGTGAGAAGAGACCGTATGAACGCCCCCCTCTGGTCAAATTCAGGACGTCATAAGTCGAATTTATCAGAAAGCTTCAAGTTCACGAGTTGTGACGTGTTTGCTGACTTTTTCAGAAATGGCAGAGCACATATTGGACCAAAAGTACGTGTCGAGAAATTGTTAATCTGGACACAAACTGCCACCTCTCGTCTCTTGTTCCTCCACGAGGCTTTTCATCACAAGTGTAAAATTTCCACACAGAAAGTCATGAGGAGAATAAGCAATCTCTTGGCATCCATATTACTGTTTCCTAGCAACACTGTTCTTATGCGGTTACGACTTGAATGCCAAGCCTTTCCTGTATACGACTTCACGAGATCCATTTGAAGACAGCAAATTTCTACTTGTAACGTCTTTTTGGCCATTCCATGAGTCAAAGAAGCATTTTTTCTTTTTTTCGCTCCTCTTCCCTGAGCTGACTGAGTGTGTTTGTCTGCTGAGACGATGAGTTTTTTACACACAGATCAGCTGGTCTCTTGCTAAAGAGTTTTGTTTTTCTTTCTTTGCACAGCTGTGCGCTGCCGCAGAAGAGAAAGCAAAAGTAAACTCCGGCTGGCTGTTTGTTTTTTTTCGTTAACACGCGTGAGTTTAACTCAACACCGAAGTTTTAGAGAACGCCTCGTACATGCAATGTCCTTCACTGCAGCCTGCCTCTGTCTTGTTAAAAAGAGCTCCAGTCTGTGATTCGGATTGTTTTGCGTCCTCAGCGTGCGATGAGGAAACCACCACAATAGTTGATGGTTTTTGTAGTTCCCAGTTCCCTCCGCTCTGCTTCACTGCAGCTAAAACAAAACTTTTTTCTCCAGAAGATCTGTCGTGAGATCACATGTCGTCACATGTCCACGATGGTAGTGAGACATTTTCAAATACCACAAAATTAACGATAGTTACATCCCTGTTATACGTTGAGTGAAAATGGGCTCTGTCATACTTGAAGCCAACTTCTCAAACGCACCTGCAGTATTTGAGTGATTTCAAATGATAAACTCATATGGATGGTTTTAATCATGTATAAATCTCACGTCAGAAGTTGTCCTCTCACTCTCACAGGAGATAGTTCGAGCCTAACCTGAAGCTTAACGCACACACCTCTGACCCACAGGTTGGTCACTGGACTGTCTGCAGGAGTGGGGCCCCTTTGTAAAACTGGCCATCCCCAGCATGCTCATGCTTTGTCTGGAGTGGTGGATGTTTGAAATAGGAGGATTCCTGGCCGGAGTGATTAGTGAGGCTGAGCTGGGAGCACAGTCCATAGCATATGAGCTGTCGGTTATAGCTTACATGGTAACTCCTAGAAATGTTGTTCATTCAGTGTTGTATTGTTCTGTATGTATGCTGTTATATATTGTAAACGCTAAACCCCTGCTTATGTGTTGGTTATTGCTCCAGTGACATCATAGTTATGAAACAAAGGAGTTTTAATACTCTTTTTGTAGTTAATATACTCTATTTTTCCCCACAGTTCCCATTGGGATTCTCCGCTGCTGCCAGTGTTCGGGTTGGGAACGCTCTTGGTGCAGGAAACATAGAGCAGGCCAAGCTGTCCAGCAAAGTCCCCATCGTTTGTGCTTGTAAGAACCAATGCTTGCATTGCAGGTTGCCCAAAACACCTTTTGTCACAGTGTGCCTCATAAACACAAAACCCCTCCAAACATAGCAACACAGACATTATTTGTCAGCTTTCTCTGCCTGTGATAGTTCCGATAAATTTGGAAACATCTTGTCATCTCTAAAAAATTAAGCAAATATCTGGTCCAGTTACCAATAGATCATCCATGGTTGAAACTTTAAATGACCACTCGTCTCCTCTGGTCCTTTACCATGTCTGCAGATGCAACAATTAGTCACAATTATCTGAGAGAATCCAAATGCCTCAATTTCCTCTGACTGTGATTTTTTTGGTAAGCAGTGCAGATGTTTTCAAAGCTCTGCTGAGGGTAAAGTTTGCAAAAACAGTGGCGTAGATGATCTTGATCTCTTATTCACGTAAGTGTCCCCTTGAACTTCTGTCCCATTACTAGAGGTCTGAAAGTTGTATTTTCTCAGATTAAAATAAAAGACAATGCAGCAGTAAAAACAATTTCCTTTTAAATGAACACAAAGCTTCCAGTTTCGAAAAATAAACCACAGCTTTAAGCAGCAAACTAAATCTCACAAATGAAACATCCATTTAAAACACACACTTCTTGTGTTCTTCACTGGGTTGCAGTTAGAATATAAGCACCTGTCAACTCAGTTTATTAACAGCTGTGTTTCTTTTTCTCGTGGCAGTCATAATTGCATGTTTTGTTGGAGGCAGCCTCAGCATTGCCAGAAACGTCATTGGACGGATTTTCACCTCAGACGCGTGAGTAAAATCTTTCACACGACACCCTCCACTTTGTTACACTGAGAGTTTTTCTGATAATTCATTTACGTTCAGTTGCAGTCCATGTGCCACAGCAGGCTTAGTTTCATATTTCTGTTCAGACTCTCACACATTAAATAAGTTCAACATCTGGCATCCCATTCGTCAGAGGCTGCCATGTAGTATCTGTAGCCTGGTTTGTTCCGTTCAGTTAATCCAAACAAACCATATTCATTTCAAATGATTCCATCAGGTCAGCAACATACATAACATTTTTTAGCCATGATCATCTAGTTTACGTAAAGTGTCACTAAGTGTTTGCTGTTTTGTATGCAGTTACCTCAGTAAGTTTTCACCTCTGACAGAACTCATTTCCGTCACACTGCCAGAAGATTTTTTCTTGTCCATCAAGAATCTTTGTCCGCGTGTTTTTCAGGGAAATCTTACAGCGGGTTTCTAACGTCATGCTGGTATTTTGTTTCCTGCATCTTGCGGATGCTGTTGCGGTGAGAAACAATTTCATGCCAGTAATAATCAGGATTTCAGACCAATAATGACACATACAGAATGTAATCTGACCACATCTCTGTTTGATACCGTCAGGGTGTTGCTGGAGGGGTTCTCAGAGGAACAGGAAACCAGATGATAGGTGCTCTGTGTAACCTTGTGGGATACTACATCATTGGTTTCCCTATTGGTGTATCCCTAATGTTTGCAGCAAATATGGGCATTGTGGGTAAGAACAGAGCATTAATGGTAAGTTCTGCAACTTCCGTTGGTAGTACGGAGTACGCCTTTAAAGTCTCTCCCGTCTTTGTAACAGGACTATGGACAGGACTTACCATCTGTGTGTTAATGCAGTCCACTTTCTTCATCATATTCATTTACAGACTCAATTGGAAGAAGAGCGCTGAAGAGGTACGTACCTACATCAGAGTCCTGCGCTGGGTCGGGTAACCCACAGGAATTGGACGGGTAACATACAAATAGGCTGCGTAACTGATGAAGAATTGTACGTAATAAATTCACGGATACGAGCTCGGATAAAAATGAACTACATGCAGGTTGGCAGCGGGTGGGAAGCAAAATGTGTTTTTTGTTTTCAGAATAAACAAATGACTAAGATGTGCAAAATAAATCACTATGATCCAGGCACAACTGCTTTTATTTGGGGGCAGCACACTGGCTCAGTTGTCAGCACTGTTGCCTCACAGCAAGAAGATCCTCGGTTTGAAACCAGGTCTGCTCGTCTAAGATCAAGAGGGTCCTGGATACGTCCTGGCTGGGGTAGGACCTTTTGGTGTGGAGTTTGCATGTTCTCCCCATTTCTGCATGGGTTTCCTCCCACCATCAAAACATGCATGTTAGGCACATGTGGCGGTGCGTTTAGTCACAGCGGCTCAGGACCAACCCTTCACTCTAACCTCGCAATTTCATCGTACAATTCATTGTATAATGACAATAAATCTACTTTACCTTTACCTTTATTTTGGAAATTTGTTGACGAATGGTGGCCCTTGACCTCCTCTTCATCAATTTCATCACTGATCATCACTGACAGAGATGTAGCTAGCCGCTAGCCAGTAGCTGCTGCTAGTTTGTACTTCATAGTGTTCCATCAAAATGGACGACATAAAGGCAAAATTAGCCAGTGGAGAAAACCAGCTTGTGGATAAGACATCGTCAAGGAGTAAGCCAGACATTTGGGATAAGTTTGGTGTAATAATAGAGCGAAAGTTTTAACCCTGAACATGCACTGAGCTCCGCAGAGCAGGCTGAGTCTCAGGTGAGGCTCGTGTGATAAGAGATGACAGGACAGTGAAAGGAAGTACGTCAGCATCAACGACGAGCACTACGCCGGTTGCGTCACGAGGCTTTTTTGAACAGATACAGGCGGCACGACTTTGCCGTAGACATAATGTCAGGTAATGAGTCGTTTTGGTACGGAGTTTTACGGGTATGGGTGGGTGAGTTTTAAAAAATGGACCCATGCAGGACTCTGACCTACATCACGTGACTGATCAAAATTCTGCTTCTCCCTTTAAAATATGTTGAAAGATAAAACTTGCAACTAACAACGATCTTAAATGACTCTGATCAGGCTCTCGTGAGAGCAGGAGTCCGGGTGAAAGACGAAAAAGAGATGGTCAGCATGGAAAATACAGGTAAGGTCCCACACGAGAACAGAAACATTCTTGTTTGACAGTATCATTGCTAAAGGTCCCCCCTTCAAACCTTTAGACTCGAATCAGAACCAGGCTCAGGCCGGCGCTGCTGCATCTGGTGGTGAGAGTCCAGAGGAGAACCACAATCTCCAGGAGGAGCATCACCCAGACCACAACAAAACCACCACCACCACAGTGGGAGATGTCCTGTCAGTAACACAGCTAGTTTTACGCCGCGGCCTCACATTGGTGGTCATGATCGTCATCCTTGTCGCTGGGATCTTAATTAATGAGTTTCTCATGGGGCTGCTGAAATGATTTTCCTGATGATGTAAAGCTGGCAGTCACACTGATGATTGTCAGGACTGACTGAAAGTTCCATCAAACAATTTCTTCCTGTTAAAGCTGGGGTAGGCAGTTTATCTATGCATCATCAGGCAAAAATCCCATAATAATCTTTTAGCATTTTGTAATTCAGGTGGTCTGAAAGAACATTAGACATCTGCACCTCTCTTTGGCACTGTATTAAGAATGAGGACCATTACGGACACTTTTCGGCCAATCATGGGTCTTTTTATAGAACACATGTTCCTATTGGCTGCTTTACACTGCACTTCTTATGCCGAGGTCAGACCACAAGATATTTTTGTCTGTTAAAACGTTCACTGTGTCAGATTGGGCCATTAAAGAGTCATAAATTCTTGCCGTGTCGTGGCCAACAGACATGACAGACCACCCGTTGCTACCCTGATCAGTCATCGTTTGCCGTTTTCGACATGTGTGACATCACCAGCAAGAAAGCGCACAGTACTTACTACTATTACTACTGACAAGCCATTGTGGGAGGTAAACAAAAATTCAAACATGCTAGTCTTTCTGTTGTGAGGTTGTGAGGCGTCCTAGATGCGGCGTCGGTTGTCGTCCATTATGACGCACTACGAGAGATGAAACGATCAGTTGTCCTGCCCGATGCTCATTCATCCGAGCCCACCCACCCAAAGCTCTGTGTCCTCCTGGTTCTGCTGTTATCAGGCTGATTTTGTTTAGTCTGACCCCAGTATTAGCAACAGGTGACGTTGCTACGAGTCCACCGGCTGTAGAAACGAGTGAAGTGCCTTGCGTTTTAAAACTGACCTCAGGCGACTTAACAAACTGAAACCAAACAGTCGGCTGACTTGAGTCGAGCTGAGACTGACTGGTTTACACTGCTGCAACTTTCCCTGCAACCGTTTGGTCTCGTTTGGTGCAAACTGGACCTAAAAGAAAGCGCAACAACAACGAAATAAAACAGGGAGGGGAGGGTGTCGCGGAGTTGCTTCCTTAGGAGTCTCATGCTACAGCTAGCTTGATTTCCGGACATTGCCTACCCCAGCTTTAATGCTGCATCACCTTGACAGGGATACTTGTGAGGATCAAACTTCAGTCTGCAGCTTTTATCAGCTTTAAACAACCCTGTCACATAAAACTGGACACACACTATGACACAGAGACGAACTTTAACAAGGTCACAGTGCAATGACTGATGTTTTTTTGGAGAATGAGTGATCTGAAGCAGGGGCGAAATATTGTTCAGTTCAGTTTCTCCGTCTTCAAGCACCAGTAGCGAAGGTAGAGTAAAAAATAATTCCATGATGGTTTGTTTAAGAGATTCTGAGATGTTTACACACTGCAGTGGATTCAATTATATATGTTATTCAATATAAAGTACAGATGTTATTAGGTGAGAGTATTTTTATAGGTTATTTGTGACATCACATCCTCCACAATGGGACAGCTGAGAGTCCTTGTTACACTGTCAGACATAACTGCTTATTTAGACATCAGAAACTTATTGCAAGACTGCTTTCTATTTCATGCCTTTTTTTCAGCACTGGTGATTGTTTTGCCACTTAATACCAAAGGCTGTAATCAATGTGAAAATCAGCTATTTCAAAGAAGTCATATAAGCAATACACGGAAAGTATTTTATACAATAGGTTGTACTGTCATCATTGTCCTCTCACAATAAAAATAATTCAGTGGTTGATATAAACTGTTGTTTTTTTTCATGAGTATTAAATAGAACCTCAAACTACTCCATTCAATTAACGCTGAAGTGCCATTGCTTTATCACAGTATTTTATGATTTAGATTGTAAATTGACAAAGTACAAAAACTAAAAAAAACAACATTAAGTCATTGGTATTTAATTACTGTTTGTAATTATCATGATTTTGTGGTTATACTGCTTGAATATGAAGCTATGAAAATTGCTCTAATCACAATTTACTAGTTCGTCATTTACTATATTTATATTATTATACAATTCTAAACCTTGTCATTATCTGCCTTTTGTTGGTACTGAATCTTTTTATACACACACACACACACACACACACACACACACACATTGTAGTGTCAGTTTTCCTGTGGTGATAAAAATGCCACTTTTAGGTGTAGGAGTAAATCCTTTGCCTCTATGACGTATGTCCACTGTCCACAATATAATAAATACTGTACTACTCACAGGTCTGTTGCAGTGGATTTTATTTGACAGTTGAAGATCCAAATTTATAATCCACAAAAGCAAGGTAAAAAAAAAACACAGTCAAAAAACATTTGGCCTGATGCTCCTGCCACCTTCCACGGCCAGACAAAGAAAAACCAAAATCACCACCTGTGCAAAGGCTGTCTCTGATTTCCAAACTCCACCCATAACTGCAATATTTTCTAAATACAAAAATTGATTCACGTACTAAATAATATCCATTCTTCTTTTTAATTCAGTATATTCATAACCTGTACTCTCATTTTAATTACCCAAGTCATAATTTTACATTACATTACCAAAGAATAAAAATCCCACACAAAATGAAAATAAAATAGACCATGCTTTAAATGGCCTCTGCTCATGTTCTTTTCTTGTGTGGGTGAGGGAAACTTCTGTATACTGTTACTTTAAATAGCTTCTCAGTTTGTGCATGAGAGGGACAATGCAACACACTAACATTTGGACATTTAAATGACTTGACCAGACAGCAATGAGTGCGTCTGACACTGTTTATGTTGCTGAATGTAGGTTTGACTTTACGCCCGAGTCTGTGAGCCACTGTTAAAAACAGACAACAACAAATCAAGAGAGGAAAAGGAAGAAGAAAATTTTTGATGCTATAACACAGATGATTTTATTTTGCATGCGTCTTCCTGTAGGCTATACTAATATCAAACACACTGCCGGTTTGACTTCTTCAGGTTGGCAAGTTGATCAGGTTGTGCACAACACCAAACATCCCCTGACAAATACTTTCCACGCACCTTCCTTTGTAATAAGACATCGTGTCCTCAGAGTCAATAAGAACCGTAGCCTGTTCAATTACAGTAACTTATTGTTCTGTCGCTTTTCATCTGGTTACAGAGCCAGCCATGTACTGTAGCATCCAGATGCAATATCAGGTTCAAGGAAGTATGTGAGTTTGGTTCATGCCACATTAAATTATTGTTGTCCTCTATTCTCAGTGAGATTTGCTTATTTTATTTTTCCATATTTCAGCATTTCATTGATGTTATTTGTCTTGTAAAATAATTTTTGTTTCACTTTTGCTTTAAATTTGAACTTCTTAGCTCTGCTGCATGACACACCTATTTAAGTATTAAACACGCTTATGTGTGCAGATATGTAATATTGTGTTCCTGAGCTGATGCTATGACCTGTTAGATGGACCTTTCTCACACAGCCAGCGCCGCTTCGCTCCACAGGGCGCGTCGTTCCAGCTGGCCAGCACTGTGTTGAAGTGGTACCACTCCACACAGTCCTCTCTGTTCTTGGGACCACCATGATCCGGCTGGCCATTCTGCCAAAATCTGCAGTTATGTGATGAAAAAACAGAGAAAGGTCTTTCAAGTATTCGTATTGGACTGCTGGACTGAAAGCACTTTATGCAGTTTAGCCACCATCAGTAATGTTTGTTGGCTCTGTAATGATTTGGTACCATTAGTTAGCTAGCTAATGTGAGCATCTGCTAGCGAGCTAATATTCTCCTAGCTACGGCGGCAAAGTTTTTCAAATATTTGTGATTGTTTGTCCCACCATCTGTTTGCTACTCACTGTTAAAAAAGAAGCAGAAGAGGAAGAGGGTGTTAAAAACAAAAAAAACAACAACCCATCATCACCTCTGGCAGTGCAAAATGGCAGCGCGCGTTTTGTTACATTACCCTAATCACAATAAGTGTACTGCCTTGTAGTGTACTGCAATGAAGTATACCAAGTATGCAATTTGGAACACAGCTATTGATTTTTCTTTTTTTCAAAACTGGGAAAAGATTCAAGTTCAACGGTGTGCAATATGAGTTTTTTTAGTTTAATTTAGGAATTCTACATCGATTATAGACTCGGGTTTGCGTTGGTTTCCCATTGGTCTGTTTCTGATCCAGTCTAAAATTTTGGACCTATGAAGATTTCTAGAGCTGAGCACTGCCTACGCAGCATTTATGTATTTGATACCAAGGTCTTGTTTTCAATCAAACTGCCTGGCAGAAAAATTCAGTTAGATGAAGGCCTTACGATTTCTCCAGCACAGATCCATCCACCCATTTGAAGGTCCCTGCTGTGTCGTTCAGACCAATCCAGAACAAGAGCTCGGAGTTCCCGTTCAGTCGATACAAAGCCCTCTGTTGATCGAGATCATAGAAATGAAACCAACTTCAAAAGTTCTCCTTTAAAGTGAAACTAGACAATTTCTTTTTGGCCTAACTTTGTCATTATGATGTATAACCTGATTAAACAGTGTAATAGTGGTGGGAAAATGACACCATTTGCTGCTAAATTGGTCTCCAATAAGTCCTGTTTTTACCATGATATATACTTTGCCATTGGGACAAGGGTTTACTACATTTACGTTTGGTCTCAGTTCAAACTGGACTTAAAGGAGAGAGAGACAACAAATGGAACAAAGCGCAAGCCGGAGCAAACGGTTGCAGTGTATTTGCCTCTCAGTGAGTCTCATGCTACAGCTAACGTTAGCTTGCTAGCTTGTTTACAGAAGTTATCTACTGCAACTTTCAAGGATGGCACGCACACCCACATGCACACATACCCACAGATTTAGGGCACTTTACCTGTTCCCGCTCACTGTCAATCACCACCAGGTCAGCACCTTCACTCTGGCAGGATTCTCTGCTCTCTTGCCATGTTTTACTCTCAGTGGAGAGGAAGTAACATCTGCCGTTGATCTCCTTCCAATCTGGAGGACACCTCCGAGAGGTCACACAACTACTAATCTCTGGACAAAAAGAAAGAAAGAAACTTCACAGATTAGAATCTTGGACATTTGGGTGAAGCGTTATAAGTACAAATAAAACTCCAAATTTGACATCCATGATCCGTAGAGGAATGTAAAAACCCTGCACAGGTGATGACGTGTTGGTATAGTCAAGGTCTGACATTTTAGGGGGGACATGAACACAAGAAGGGGGCATTAATAAATTTAATGGTGTCATTGTGGCTACATTACTACATACACAGATAAAGGGCAGATTAATATGTAAGAAAGAAAGAATTAATATGTAATGAAGAGGAACAGAAAATGAGACCAACAGACTTTGATTTTTGCTCACCCCTCAGATTAATTTTCAGCCTGTTTCTCTCCTCCTCCAGGTTGTTTATCGTGTTGTTGAGTTCACTAATTTGATTTTCAAGCCGGTTTTTCTCTCTTGTCAGGGCGTTGAATTTCTCTTGCAGTCTGTTGCAATGACCGGGCCGCCTTTGCTCACAGTCCTGCATCACCTTCACCGGATTTTTGCCACCAAAATTAGATGCGTTGCTGTCTGGGAGGCTTGAGTCTTTGCTTGAGTACGCTGATAGTTAATAAAAAGTCACTTTGAAGTTAGTGTGAAAAGGAATTTCAGTGGAAAATATGACAGCAAATTATGCAATAAATTTTGACAGCAACACGTCAAATTGCTCAAAGTGTGTGTATTTGCAATAGTGTGGTTTCGTCTATGCAACTGTGTTAGCAAATTGTAGTTACACAATGCAAGGGCATACTCACCTGTCAGGCGTAGACAAACATTGAGAGTGGCTTGAATGATACACAGCGAACCAAAGCATAGGAACAACAGCTGATGAAGTCTTCTCTCTGGAAAATAAACATTCATAAGTTAATAATAATGATTAACGTTCAAGACTATAGTAGCAGCTATGTGATGCTGTAAATGTAGTTAATAAAAGTTAATAAAATTACCATCTGTTAACACACTAAAATCTGAGATATAGTCCCACAAATTTCCAAAGAGAAAAGGTCAATGACAAGAGGAAACCATTCGTTTATTGTGTAGTGATTTATTCAGTTCCATGCATACATTTAAAAAAGTGTGTTTCAGCAGGGGGCTGATAACACACAAACACCAGGGCTGCAATTCCATCACAAATTGTCTGCATATGAGACATACAGCCTCCACAAATGTGGCAATAATAATTATCACAATATGTTTACTCACACATCATATCAAGGAAGTAACAAATTGCAATGAACAATTAATCAAAATGTATACTGTGATAAACTGGACCCCCAAATAAGCTGCCAAAAGCTTTTTGGAGGGAGCCCAAGAACGTAGAACATATGACAAGAAAATAAAAAGACACTAGAACAATATTACACACAACAGAGACATTACAGGCAGCATGCTACAGATGGAACGATCCCAAGAGCAATATACAAATAAATTATGAATGAACAAATGATTAATTATATGTTACTAGTTTTTCCTTTAAATTCTTTTCATAGATGGAGGCAGATTGTGTCAATTTTAGGCTCGTTCCAGATCTGTGGTCTCCTGCTCACAACACTCAAGTGCACAACAGCAGCTTGTGCACTTGAGCCTTTGTGTTTTTTCGCCAGTAATGAGATGTTTTACCCTCTTGTCATGGAGTGCATAAGTCACGCCCCTCTACCTCTGGGTCATGGGACCTTAATTAGGAAAAAATATGAACGGTCGTCAATGGAGAGGGACAAATTATTTTTTTGATCCCGTTTGGCTTGTGCCCTGAATTACACATGATGGCAATTTGAAAGATTTTTTTCATGTAATGAAAACCAAATTTTGTCAAACAGTAAAGTAAAAGTTTTTTTGTAAGACAGCTCTGTGAACTACACGATTGAACTGGACTGAATGTCTCGTCTCGGACAGTGTACGTCAGCAACACAGACATGGCCGTCAGCTTGGCAGATTTCACAGCATTTCACAGCAGGATGGGTGGAAAAGTACTAAAAGAGATGAAAACCTTTACAAACCGGGTCGTGTTGAGAGCTGCAGCTACTTGAAGGGGGGAGTTTGGCATCTTGCTTGTCAGAGGAGGTAAAATGTCATGACATCAGTCACACAACTGCTGTTGTATTCTATATAATTACGTATATTCACAAGCTAATACGTCGACTGTTTGATGACAAACAGACGTTTTTTCACATGAAAAATTATCATTTAAACTGAAAAACATCACGTGTAATTCAGGCCACAAGTCAAACCGGATCAAAAGAAAAATATTTCCTTTCCCCATTGACTACCGTTCATATTTTTTCTGTTTTAAGGTCTCATGAGGTCCACTGGAGGGGACGTGACTTAGTCACTCTGTAGGTATGCTGGGGATGGCAGATTGGAGCAAAGTCACACAATCTGTCGTTTAACCTACAAACAACCTGAAACAACTTGCAGGCATTATGAAAAACAGACTCAGAGAGCCTCAGTAGGCCAAGATGATGAAACACAGGATGAATAAAAGCAGGACACATATGACTTTTTTCTGAAGAGCCTGTACTTTTTTTTAAATAAGTGGGAGATGTGTTACACCATATGACATTACGGAAGTTTAAGTGGGGCTCAAATAGAGTTTAATATAAGGTAAGAAGTGCTGAGAGTGGGAGATTCATTTGAAAACTAGTCCAACATATTTAGATAATGTTTTTGTTAGAATATGACATAATGACACTTGAAATTCAAACATTCATCAATGTATGAATTTCATAGCTTTTTACTCTTTCAATATCTTGCCCATTTATTTTAAGACAAACATGGTCATTATTAATTATTAATTAGATTTTAGTTGGAACAAAACACAATGTAGTGTCTTATTGATGTTAAGAGATAGTTTATTCCCCTCAGGTTGTACCAGTGACACAAATCTGTGTCCTGGCTCGTGGACCACAGACAGAACACGTCAGGTGACAAGTTTGCCAGGCATGTTCATGTTTGCGGCAAACATTGCAGGAGACAAAAACTTCCTTAAAAGGAAATCTGGCGCTGCTGCTGCTGCAGTGACAAGGAAGGGATTGTGTGTGCTTTGCTGACCATGCCAGTTGTGCTAGATAGTTTTTCCCTGTAACTTACTGTGACAACATCTGTGTGTGAGTCTATATGTATTTTTGCCTCTATATTATGATATTTTATTCTTAAAATGTGTATTGGTTGTGTGACTATTACTGCAAATCAAAATGCCCCTTGAGGATTATATAGACTTTCGAATCTAATCTAATCAAATGACACTAATTGTTGACACTTCTGCTTTTACATTTTTGGTTTAGCTTGTTGTCAACACTGATGGTCTTCAACCAAACTAATAAAAATACAGATAACACCCTCATAAAAGCTCAACTGTGACGCAGCATGACAAACTTTACATTTTAGAGTTGAACACTACTAAAAAAAACATTATACCAGTAATGTGACAATAGGCTTCAAGGTGTCATTATGGGAAATCACTGCACTATGATGTAGTTTCTGCAACATATAGACTTTGACATAAGAGTTAACTGGTTAAGTATGAAGTTTTTGATTCAATATTGAAAAGTCAGCATGCTCTGTCTCCTGCTTCAAGTCAACATTGACTTATTCAGTATCTAAAAAGCTAAATCTTAACCCTACTAACTGCCTCTAGTGAGTAAATATATCTATAACCACTATATTGCTAAAAGCAAGCAAACATTTAGGTATTATATAGACACGTTTATTAAATAGTTGCCCCATTGTGTTATCCTTATTTTGATTGTTTGTTGTTTTTTAAACAGAATTTGGAAAATGTTATGTTTCTCTTAAATGCACAGTACATTTATAATGTAAAGGTTTGTGTTATTATTACCTGTTTGAGCTGCATCCTCACCACGTTTCTGTCCACGTCTCCGTGGCTCATTAATGTAATCGGCTGTCTCCATTCGCTGCTTCCGCTGGATGCCTGACGACTCGGTCAAACGTTCTGTGGAGTTGTCTGAGAAGTGAACTTTGTTCTCTCTTTCAGTGCAACAGTGAGTCAAGACACCCATTACATCATGTTTACATCATGGTGAGATAAGAAAGAGGAAGAAACACATCTGTGGAAATAGAGCCTGATTGTGTTACTTGACTTAGACAATACATACGTGATGACATACATCATGTATTGATGATCACTGTAAAAACTTCAGGCTCCACACTGTGCCAGGTGAGACTGTAACTTTGGTGCAGTCCAAATTTTAAGTGTGATAGTTTTGAGATATCAAAGTTACGTAAAGGATGAAGAGGCTGCTCTGCAAATGTGAGAGTTCAGTTCATCTGCCGAAGTTCATTCATAATCAAAAACTGCTCATAAAGGAAAACTGTATGAAAATGTGCTTGTTTCAAAGGATAAACTTTGTGTGAATTTTTTTTGTGGTGGTGTGTCCAATTTTCCCGATTATCTATGCACATTTTTTCTATACAAAAGTACTTATATACTTTTATCTATGTTTTAGAGTAACTTTTTTCATTTCTTTGCTGCTAGCATTTTTAATTATTGTCTTTTCCACGTTTTTATTATGCTGCTTTTATTGTGTTGTCTTTAATTTTTAATCACTGTCAGCACTTCTTTCTATCAGTTGACTCTGTGAGCTACACATACAACAATACTTTTATTCTGCATCTTTCTAAAAATTCTGTGGATGTGGGTTTTTTAACTATTATTATTATAGCTATATATAAATGTTCCTAATATAAGCTTCAAAGAGTATAGTTCATTTTTACTTAAATGGTCATTCTGGTCATTTTAAGGTCTGAGCCAGTTGATAAAATATGATTAATGGGTGGGTGGGGTTTTTTCGTCTACTTTGCAGATAACCAGGCTGTAGCTGCAGCAATGGTCCAAGGTTTTACTAAGTCATGAAAAGAAAGAGGAAGACCAAAAACATTCAGAACTTTAAAAGAGGAAGTGGATTATACATCAGTGTCATTTTTCAAAAACACATTCCCTGTCACCATTGTAACTAGGTGGTTAAAATACTGTGAGTTTTCTCCGTAAGTCAGTTAGAGATCACTATGGTCTACGTAAATATACCTGATGCCTCGGCGCGGAGTGATGCCCTGAGAAGCCGTTCTGGAGTGGATGGTAGAGTGACTGCTGCTGTGCCAGGTGAGACAGAAAACCTACAACTTCACACACATTTTCACTTTTAACCCTTAGCACAACATGGATTGGAACATGTACATTTGAAACGTAAACTTCAGAATTTCAGAAAATAAAGTGTGTTGAAAAGCTAAGGAAAATATATTTCTCTGTCATTTTTTGTTTACATGTGAAAAAATATATAACTTTTTTTAACATGATATGCTTCACTTTGAAAAATATACATAGTAGCTTACTGAAATTATGGATCTAATAAAGCTTAATTTTTAAAATTTCTATGATTTCTGAGAATTTGGCGAGGATTTGTGTGGTTGTAAAACACAGATGCCAGTGCTGACAGATCTTTTGTCTTTTCTCAAAAAGCCAAGAGAACAAAATAATCAGATTACTGTTGCCAAACCCCATTTCACCCCTCGCTCCTACGACTGGCCCTACCCCTCCATTTTGTATGTTCACATTTAGTCCCAGGGGTGTCCCTATTCTTGTTGAGATTGACGGGTAGGGTGAAGTCTTCATGGTCCTTCTAACGAAGATTTTCCAGGGGCACATTTCAAACAGAGAGTCATGAGATTTGCCTGGCGAATCACTGGCAAGACTGCTGCAGGAGCAACGAAGGCGACCAAAGAAACTCACAAATCAGGGCTTTAACAAATGCGACAACCATTGTATACTCCACCCTAACCCATAATTTCACGAGTGAAAGAGATACACACAGCTTGCTTATGTTAGATCATAAAGAGGAGGGAAGGGGCTTTGTACTCTTTGTCATTAACTATGGCTGATATAACCATTTTTGCTGCGCTGTATCACCTGTGGAAGTCCTAGACATGTTGGAAAACTTAACAACGCTTTGAGTTTGAGTTCATAACATCATTTGGAGGTGCATAAAGTTGTGTTGCACCGCCTCAGCAAAAACATATGTCGCACCTTCTGTGAAATTTCGACCACTACCCCTTGTAACTTTGCTCCAAGGGGCAAGAGGCAAGGAGTAGGCGAAGGGGTAGGGGTAAAAATGAGAAAAGGGATTGGGTCTTTTGTCAGCCTTTTTCTTGGAAAAAGCCACCAAACACTTATTTTGTATTCCTGTCTGTCTGATTTCTACATCCAGAGAGAAAACTCTACAGACTTGTGGCTGTGAGCGTCGGACTCATGTGTATCCTACAAGCTGCTCTCAACGTATCCCTGCGTCTCGCTCTCTGTAAGACATTTTGAACTGTGTCTCTTTGCCCTGTGGTTTTATGATTTCATTAGATTCCTATTTATGGAACCAGATATGGAACTTTTAATTGCAAAAAAATTTTTTTGGGGAAGTTCAATTCGATGCAATCATGAGGCATGATAACAGCGAAAAGCTGACGTATTCCTGAAGGTGATGGGACTTTCCAGTGAGTTCAGGCTTCATATTTACACATTAAATCACATGGGCGCTACAGATTTGCCTCTTGTTTTGTTCTCCAGTGTCCACATGTCCAAGAGCACGAGACTGAACTACTTGTTGCTCTTAATTCATGTGAGGAGAACTTATCTGATGTAAACACATGTATTCTAGCTGAAGTGTTTTGGCTCTTTCAGACAATTCTAACAGTACAACACCAGATAGAGAGGCCAGCTGCAAAAACCTGACTGATGAGACTGACGAGCTGACGAGAAAGCTGATGACCTTTGGTAAGTCTGGAGACAGTCAACAAAAATGAACATTATAGGCATCATGTAATGGGCAGACACGTCAGTGAAAGGAGTAACTATGAGTAATTTTAGAGATTACTCTATAATAAAAGTCTCTATAATTAAAGTATGTGAATAAGTCATTTTTCCAGGGAAAAACTCCAGAGTTGTTTTCTGAGGAAATAAAATACCCTTTGCTGTTATCCATAACAGATCGCTATTCCCGACAAGGATGGGTGTATTTTCATCCCAGTTTTTATTACATTTCTGCTGTCAAGAAATCCTGGAGAGAAAGTCGCAGTGACTGTCTGAGAAGAGGTGCAAACCTGATTATTATTGACAACAAAAAAGAACAGGTGCGTGTGTTTCTCTGTGTGATAAAGGCTAATTCCAGTATTTTCACGTGTTGGTGTGCAAATAAGTGGCACTTGTTTTGCAAATTTTGTGACATGAGACTGTGACATGGCTGCATTGCCTTTAAAAACGCACAGAAATGGAAAAACAATTTCATTCCACTGTGGGTCTTAAAATTAGTGTAATCACTCATCTATGAGTACGATGATGTAACTCAAACTTTGTGCAAAATTCTACTTTTGAGTAAATCCGGTTTCAAAGTGGGTTATTTTTTTCGCCTTCGACAGTGCAGGCGCATGATTAAATGCGTCACCTACTACACTTCCATCAGCCAGTGATAACGGCTGTACACCTAGAGCCCCTGCCTCTACTTCCTCGTGCTCATCGTCTTCCTCAAATTCCTGGAATTCGGTACCTTCTTCAAAGTAAGAGGGGTTCAATGGAGGAGACTCGTCCACCACCACCGACACAAAACTCTCCTCTGCCTCTCCTACAATCTCCTCCACCTGATCCCTGCGGTCCATAGCCATAATTTAGCTTACTAGCTAACAGTTAGCTACAAAACACACGGAGCTGGACAACATCCAATCAAATTCCTTCGAAACACTCAGTGTCCCGCCCCAAACATCGAATATCCCGTCCACTGGATAACACCCAGTCAAATTTGTTTTCCTTACTTGCGTAAACTCGTGCTTTCACTCAGGTAGAGTCGGGGAAGGAGACGGTACAAACAGCCATTTCTGAATGTCTTTAATGAACATCTCCCGTAATTAATTGATCCATCCATCCATCTGTATATTTATTCACTCTCTCATAAGAACAGTAAAGAGCGAATTTCCCGTTGTGCCTCTCTTGTGTCTCAGGCCTCACTTTTCTCTCGACATCAAGACCAAGTCGTCCAAAGGGTTGATCCTCCACGTCGCAGGGAGAGGAGTCGTCCCTCTGCTGGCTTTGTACTTGGCCAGTGGCAAGATCAAGATGTCTCTTGGGCAAAACAGAATCATCCAGCACAAGCAGAAGAGCAATGACGGCAACTGGCACAGAGTACCTGATCATTTGCTAAGTCCTGCTCACCTAGTTACTTTTGCTTTCCTTTTTTGCCTGATGAAACAAATTTACCACTAGAAATCTGCAGTAATTTGGCGTCTTATTTTACTCATAAAAGCAGATAAAAGTAGAATTTGATGCACATGATGGCTACACCCATGAAAATGATGAGTTTGGCAAACACGGTGATGTCTATTGCAGATTTAGTTGGGGAAGCTGTTCTTAAACCAAATAAAGACAAGGAAAGAGCTGCTAACATGTTAGTAATGTTAGAAAAGGTTAAATCCAGCCCTTCATGCTTGTTATTGTATTTTTTTTTTGTTTTAACTCTTAAAAACTCCATGAACTACCTACCTAAATGAGTAGACAGACCTTTCTGCCTAGTTACGGTTGGTAAACTATGATATTTTCTATTCAGGAGCGAGGTGTAGTGAACGCAAACAACTGTACATGTAAGTGCACATTGCTCAGCCTCAGATACTACTAACTAAAATGCTGGCTCAGGTATCGACAATTACACAACTCCACATCTGTTTGATACTGTGTAATTTATCAGTCAAATATTCATAAAAGTCAAGTGACTCGTGGAACTTAAAGCACATGTATTACATGGCATTCATAGAATTAGTTGATTGGTATCATGTTTGTCTCAAAGCACAAAATTAGTATCAGAATCTAGATGAGCAAGGAAGAATGGTATTGGTATCTTTATCTACGACACTTAACAGTTATGAATCACCTTTTAAATCTCCTGTAGTGATAGTGACATACAGTAAGATCTGTTTGTCTGAGGTCATTCGGTCATCTGTGTGTGTGCAGGTCGAGTTCAGCGTGGAGAAGAGCAATTTTCATCTGCTGGTTGACGGAGTCCGTGTGACAGACGGACATCTACCAAACAATGAGGGATCGTCTTTAGACCTGCTCAGCCCCGTGTATCTGGGAGGTGACCCGAAAAGCAAAACCACAAAAGTCTGTTTCACACCTCAGTCATTATTTGACAGCTGATATATATATTTTTTGCATGCAATTGACCCTCATCTCATCCTCCTTGTTCCCTTAGGGACACAACATTCCCATGAACAGTATTATTGGATGTATTCGGGATTTCAAAATTCACGAGGAACTGATTGGGAAACCTGAGGCCAGCCACAAAACCCCACCTTGCTTTGACAGAGTCACTGAGATGGGGACGTATTTTGGTGGCGGTTATATCATCCTAGGTTTGCAAAAATATGGGACCATAATATTTCTTTGTTGTCTGTGAATGGGTGCATGTTACAACAGACGCTGACCTCAGACCTGCTGAAAAATATTTCTGGTTTTAGATAATTACTTTGCCGTTGGCTCCCAGTTTGTGTTGGCCTTTGAGCTGCGTCCACAACGCCTGACAGGTCTTCTCTTCCATGTTCGAAGTCGCAAAACCAGCTTTAATGTGTTTTTAATGGAAACCAAGGTGACACCTCTTATTTTTAAAATGACTAATGACAGCTCATCTGGCAGTGATTTGAAAGAAAAATGCTCACATCATTACGTTAAATGGCTGTAACCTTTTACCAGGTGGGTGTCACAGTGGATGATGGTAACGGCGCTGTCAGTGTCTCAGTGACTCCTCCTCGAAGTCTCTGTGACGGGAAGTTTCACCTTGTTACAGGTACAGCTTCTCAAGCTGATGGCGCAGTTCTGAGAGCTGACGTCACCGCTAGCTGAAAACAACGGAAGTGAATGGGTCCATCGAAAAACACAATAAATGCTTGTTTTAAAAGGCAGGAAAACTGCAAAATGTTTACTGGTGTGGTCTCAT
>JAQLOL010000020.1:25472832-25489843 GCA_029783665.1 Naso thynnoides
GTGTTTGAGCTAAGCTAATTAGCGGTGGGTGAGCTCTGCCCGTCTCTTCCTTGTTACTGCACGCACAGTTGAAAGAACAGTGTTTATCTTCTTGTTGGGAGCTCAGAAGGGAGTAAAAATAACAAACAAAAAAATATTGGTGCATCCCTTTAATTTCTCATATTTTCATAATGGTAATGTAATGAAAAAGTTTTTAATTTTTTCATTTTCTTTTGCCGAAAACTCAGTTAAAATTTGCATGAAATCAAATGTGGAACGTAACCTGGCTGTTGTACTTGTTAGAGATGTTGCAATAAATACAAATCGGAAGTTTTTTAATCTCTTTTCAGAATAGAGTAAGAATAAAATGTCTTCCTTTCTTTGTCAGTTCAGTAGTTTCTTTAAATAGTTTTGACGGTTTAATTTGAGGTAGAGGTAAAACGTTCTTGAAGAGTTCAAAGTGTTTACGTGCAATGTGAGCAGTTTTCTCAAAGGCGTGTGTGTGTGTGTGTGTGTGTGTGTGTGATCAGCTGTCACAGGTTTATTTAGCCGCCGCTCTGCTGCTTCTCATGACCTCCGGACGCCTTAAATAAGTGACCTGTGACACAGCACCGTGTTAAACATGGGGTGTGAGTGAGTGTCATTTAACAAAAAGATGCATCACGGCTGTAATTCATCCTCATCCTCGTCTTCGTCGAAACTGTCTCATCTGCTGAAGATCAATGAGATATTCATTCAGGACTCGTGGTGAGAAGAAATGCTCGTGTGTGAGCGAGCCTGTTTGTGTGCCCCTTCTTTTGTGTGTGTGTGTGTGTGTGTGTGTGTGTGTGTGTGTGTGTGTGTGTGTTAAGATGTAATGTACGCTCCTGTGTGTACGTGTGTGTCCCATATGACCCCAGCCTCACCCTCTCCAGTTAAATAGTTCGGCTCTTTGGTCTTTTTTTAGGGCGCAAACGTCGTCTCTGTCTCATGAGAGCTGAGCCTCTAGCTGACCTTTGACCTTGAATAACCGCCCCTGCAGATGACAGAAGGATTCGCTGGTTTTTGTTTAATTTATGCTGTTTCATCCTAAACTGTTACTGATGTGAAGCTTCGTTGTTTTGGCAGCATCGTTCACCTTAATTATTGAAGAGGAGGCGACATCAAACACAGGTTGGATTTGACGTGGAAGTGTTGCGAGCTTGTACTTCGTTCATATTTCAGGCTCGATGATCTGATCCAAACTGACTTGAGCAGGAAAGCAGCACACGGGCTGTTGATGGACACCCGCCGCCTGTTGTGGGAATTGAACCTGAGACCTTCTGTGCTGCAAGACAGAGCCTTTCGCAAATGACTTTTGTTGAAGGTGAAGAAGCCTGAAAAACTTAAGCGTGACTGTTTTTTGCTTTGTTTGGAATAGGGCTGCAGCTAATGGCCGTTGTCGTTATCAGTTAATCTGTTGATTTTTTTCCAGGATTAATCGATTAATCACTTGTTTCATGAAATGTAGGCTAAAAAAAAATGTGAGAAATGCTCATGTCAATTTCCCTGAGCCCAGTGTGACGCCTTTAAATTGCTTCTTATGTCCAAACAGCCCGAAACACAAAAACGCCACAGAAGGAGGGTAAGAGTGTGATCCAGAAAATACTTTTATTTTTTGATTTAAAAAACGACTGAAACGATTCATCGGTAATCAAAATAGTTGCCAATTAATTTTCTCTTTTGATTAATCATTGCAGCTTTAGTTTGGAACAAACTGTTGTAGACAATAGAGGGGCCGTAGTAAATTGATGAAGGTCTCAGCACTGCAGGAACTCGCTAAATGCCGCTAAGCCGGGCATTTTGAATCAGTATCAACGTGATGCAGGGTCTCCAGACATGTTTGCACGAATAAATGCTGAACTGAAGAGTAAATTTTCTTTAATCTCAGGGACAGACACAAGCAGACGATACCTGATCGTTTTGCTGGAGACGTCGTCCGCTCTACATGAGTGTAACTGGAGCTGTCAGGGTCTTTAACCTTGTAATACGGTTTGTTAGCTCTTGATTCAATTTGGCAATTAGGAGTGATTTTCCAATCGCCGCTCGTCCCGTCGGCTGGATGAGCTCCAGCCTTTGTCCTGAGTGTTTCCCAGAATGCTCTCCGTCCAGGTCGTTTCTCTTCATCTTTTTGTCTGGAGCTTCCTGTAATGCAGCTTCTGACTGGAAGGAATTTGCAGACATTTTGAATGATGACCGAGATTTCTGTTTAAATGTGGAGTTTTTTAGGGAACTTCCTGTGCATCTATCACTTGTTTTTGAGGCCAAGACAACCTTTCATTAATAAATTCAGCACCCTTATGTCTTCTTTTTCCTCGCCTCTCTTTAATATTCTATCTGCCACCTGCTCTGTCCCCTAAAATTCACCCACATATGGAGTCTCTTCATCTTCTGTTCTGCAGCTTCAATAGTGTAATAAATTTACTTAGTACCTTTACGGACACACAGACAAATTTACATGAAGAATCCTTTCTACTAACGTTAAAAAACAATATACATTTTTATTCAATGGGAATATTCAAACTGAAACTGAAGATTTTAGAGTGGAAGCTAACACACACACACACACACAGACATGCGTTTTTATGAGGATTAGCTGAAATGTTCTCGCAGCCTCCGTGAGGTCGAGAGCTCTGCCTCTCCATTGAAGGTCAACAGCGTCGTTGACCCACTAAATCCGGGCAATTAGACCAATCGCAGCACTGTGGCTGGTTAGATGATAGCGGTGTGTCGAGTGTGCGGCTGGTGTGTCGAGTCGACATCCAAGCTGGATTTTTATGCCATTAGCTGGATGCGTTTTCTCCCAAACTGCTTATAGTGACATCTGAAGTATAGGCAAACAGTCAGGAATCAGTTTATTAATTAAACAGACAGTACATAAATGTAAATAAGCACTAATATGGTCAACAAATCAATCATATTTGCTCAATAGATGCATAAGATGCCATCGTCGGTCCAGAATATTATGAACTTCCACGATGGAGATGATTTAAAAAGAGGAAAAATGAATCTTAAAGGTGTAAAAAAGCATTAAAATTTGGGTTTTATACCTTCACTCCTTTACAACTCGCTCCTCCTCTTCACTGTTTCCCACGGCAACCCTGCATCCAGCCCTCATTACATCCTCCGCTGCAGAACATTATTGCCAGCTTTATCTTCATCCTCACCATAAATGTTCCGGCAGACTCCATTTGTCTTTTGGGTTGCTCTCGTTTTAAGCAAATTGGCCGGTTCAGTGTCTGAACTTCGCCGAGTGCATTAGCAGAAAAGATGTTTTCTTCCTGTTCAGGTTTTTCTTTTCTGGTACAAATGTCAACACCTGGACTGAAAGTATCCGCTGATTGCAACACTGATCCCAAACCAGCGTTTTCCAATAAGCTCAGGTATGAATTAAAATGATCATTTTTGCTCCAGCTCGTGTTTTATTTTGTTTGTTGTCCAGTTTGCACCAAAGATTCACGAGGAGACCAAACAGTTGTAGGGAAAGTTGCAGCGGTGTAAACTGGTCTCAAGCCGGCTGACGGTGTCGCCTGCAGCTCAGCTTGTCAAGTCGCCAGAGGCCAGTTTTCAAACACGAGACACATCACTCGTTTCAACAGCCAATCAGCTCATAGTGACATTGCTAAGCATCGACAGAGGAGCCAATAGGAACACACGCTCTCTGAAATGACTGTGAACGGCCGAAAGTCACGTCACAGTCTGAATACAGAGCTAAGGAGAGGTGCAGAAGTCTGGTGTACATTCAGACCAGCTGAACTGCAAAATGCGAAACAGGTGTTATGAAATTTTTTGCCTGATGGCCCGAAAGAAAAACTGCTTGACTCAGCTTTAATGAAAAGAAGCACACAATGGCCTTTAAGCCTTTTTTAAAAATTTAGTTCACCCAGATAGCAACTGTACAACCTCATAATTCATTTTGCATCTTTTTGACTAACATTACATTTACTTAGACTGCACCTTATGTACATATTTTACTTATAATAACAAAATAACAAAACAACCTACACATGCACAGCTCTGGCCAAGACTGTCGCCAGTACGGAGGCATAAAAAGCTGCACAGACAGGACAAATGTGTTGCATATGAATAAAACATCAAAAGAAATTTTCGGCATACATGTGTACAGTAACATCTACTCATTCTTTATCACAATACAGCATATGCAGCTTCAGCAAAATGTTAAAGTTTTGAGTATTTGTGCTATAACCTGGTAATGACTCAGACCACCAAACATATTACATCATTTGCTTGAGGTTTTTTTACTTGCAGCAGGGACTCAAATTGCAACATGAGTTGTTTTTGTTGAGAATCATTTCTCAATTTGCCTGCATTATCTCCGTCTGTAATTGATCGGGTTCTCTCAGCCACCACAGATAACAACTCCCAGACTTTACCTTAAAGAGAAGTCCTTCGTACTTCTTGACATGGCGGGTCATACCCTGACAGCGACACAGATAAGAAGCGTGAACAAAGTCAAATTCAATTAAAGAGCAAAACAAAGTAACTTTTGGAGGCTGGCGGTCAGCTGAGGACTCACTCGATGAATGCTGCCTTCAAGGACCTGCTTCATTGGTGCATCACTAGCCAGGTCGAAAGCCGTCTGGCCTGTAATTTATGGATAAACAAGATAATTTAGGCTTCAGTACAACACAATGCACACAGAGGGAAAAAAAAATTGTGATTTTCTGCTTACACTTGGTTTTTGGTTACATTTTGTGTTGATAATTACATTCGTCATGGAAATTACCACAAAAATAATTAGTGGTTAATCTTAAGACATATTTACAGGTGTAATAGCTGTTTATTCAGTGTGTTGCTGAATTTGTTGTTGTCAGACCCTGTAAAAGGACTGAAAATTCTCTTTCACTCAGCAAAAAATTGAGTATAAAAAAAAAGAATGATATATTATTATTATTATTATTAATATAAGCAGTTGTTTTGAAGAAATATGGAGAGCTATGGTTCGTAAGAGGATAAGACTGGTTAAAGTGTATAGTCTTTTAACTTGGATTTTATTTTACTGATTCATTACAAGTACATTACAGTTTTCTTATTGTAAAAATACAACTGTAAACAGAATCATTCATAATTGCTGGTCTGATGGGTCTTACCATTCTTGTTCTTGACGTTGGGACTGGCTCCACTCTTGAGCAGTTTCTGGGCACACAGCTTCTGGCCGCGATAGGCTGCAGAGTGCAGCGGAGTGTTACCCAGCAGATCTGTGCAGTTGATATCTGGAGGCTTTTTCCTGCTGAGCTGCAGCAAATGCACACGACACAAGCAGATGGGTGGTCTGGTCCCAAATGTCCTGCAGGTGTTTATTATTCTGCTAAGAACAGAAGCATGACTATTTGATTTCTCACTCTGTGCCAAGAGCTGGAGTAATCAAAAGTTGTTTTTTTTTTGCTTTTCACAACTTACCTGCCAGGGCTCATTTTGTGTGTTGGCAAATATTGCAAGTAGTTTTTTTGTAATTTCACAACTTTTACCAACAGGTTTTATAGAAAACAAATTGAAAGGGCGTACTTGTCTGATCTTGTGAACATGTGAAGACAGGTAAAAGTGTAACTGTCATGTTTAGGTGGAAAAAAAAGTCAACAAGCTAACATGGTCAGTGGCAAAAGCCATGCTAACAGTTCTTTGTTGCTATAGTAAATATCATTATTTACCATTTTACAATGTATTGAAGTGTGTTTGCATGCTACCGTTAGCTAATTGTCACAAAGTGGAGCTGAAACACAGAAACAACAAAAATCGGTCCAAGTTAACTGAGTCCAGTCCACACTATTACTGATCAAAATGAAAGATTAGAGCACGTTTTAGGCTTTAGCTTCATATCTTTGGGAGATTCGGATCAAGCGTCAACATCTGGCAAAACATCTGTCACGTACCAGTTGAGTTAAAGTTGAAAGGTCTCCTTCTCGTGCAGCTTCCAAAAGCTTCTCCTCCAGCTTCCTCTCCTCTGTTCTCTCAGCCGCTGGTATCGGTCGAAGGATGAGATTTATGAGAAAAAAACTACACGTTAAATAAAAAACTTGGACGAATGAATAATTAAAACGTTCAACGTGGAGTTTGATAAATATGCTTCTGTGAAATCTCTTAAACAACATCAGGTCTCTCTCACCTTCCAGCATGCTTCTGATCTCTGGATTTTGAGTGACATCTTTGGGAATCTGTGCTGTCCCATTGATGACAGTAGCACATGCATCATAGTGCAGCAGCAGCATGACAACCTCCTGATCAATACGTGATTGATTGATTGATAAAATGACTGAATGGATGAACAAATGCATGCAAATAACCATACTATCAACAAAGAGACAAGAGCAGAGAGGAACTAAACTCTAAAAAATTGAAAAAGCTGAAAGCACCTTTCTTCCTGTGAAGGCGGCTTTGTGCAGCGGAGTGTCTCCAATATTATTGGGCAAATTAACATCTGCGCCTGCCTGCAGGGTGTTACAACAAACACACACACACACACACATACGTATAAGCTGTGTAGAAAATCCAAAACAAAAATCTTTTAAGTCTTAAATTATACCTTCAGTAATTCCTCCACAACATCTTTGTGTCCGAAGTAACAGGCCAGGTGAAGAGGCGTCCATCCCAGGTTCGACTTTTTCTTACCTGAGAAAACAACACATACCGCATTACACCACACACTTGGATTTGTTCAAACAATCCCTGTGTGTTACTCATGTACCTTTGCAGTTTATGTTGATTTGCATCTCCTCCCTTATCTTGGACATGAGGAGCCTCTGAATCCCCGGCAGATCTCCGTTTCGGGCGAACTGCAGGAACTGCTCCTCCGGCTCCAGCCTCTCCATGGACCCCTGCCGAGGAAAGGCAGAGAAAATTCTTTTCACTTCTGTGACTCGACTGTAATTAACAGATGCTTTCAGAAGCACACGTGCTCTGAGTTTTTAAGAAGAAATCCCGATGGTATAGAATGTTTCTGCTTATTACTAAATAATTAGAGCTTTAAGCTACATAGCAAGGTTTATCAGACTTGTTTTTGAGGCTACATTTGAGTAAATAGTTAAATAAATACACAGATATATATTTAAATATGTAAATGAGAGGGATGATTCGTACATGGAGAACAGAAGGCTCACACTCACAACTAAAAAGGCAGATAGAGACCAGCGGTGGCAAGAGTACACACAATCTTTACTTCAGTAGAAGTACAGATACTTGAGAAAAAAAGACTGGTAAAAGTAGAAGCACTGACTCGACTTCTTTACTCAAGTGAAAGTAATAAAATACAGGTTGTGAAATGTCCTCAAAGCATAAAATTAAACTGTTTCTGAAGAACATTTCTTTCTCTATTTCTGTGCAAAGCTAACTGAACCTCACGTCGCAGTAATAAAATGCCAAAAAACTATTAAACGTAAAGGTAGAATCAGTAGAATCTGTCCGAGCTGTTCCTAAACGCACCAGAAAATGAGATGATTGGTAAGTCTCGTTCCCAGAATGTCAAATAGAGACATTTTGGGTTTTTAAAGCGTCCTGAGCACAGCCAAAAACACAAAAGCATTCAAACTAAAGTACGAGCCTGTCTGGAAAATGTAACCAGGAGAAAGTTCAGATATTTGTGTTCAAATGGAGGGAGCTGTCAGAAAAATACATACTCAAGTGAAGCACAGATACCTGAAAAATCTACCTGAAAAAAGTATTTGTACTTTGTAACTTAGTTCCCGCCTCTGTTATTTACAAATTGATGCTTAAAAAGCCACAAAGTTAACAGACTCACAAACAAGAGTCTACAGCTGAACTGATCGCATTAGCATGTTAGCATTGTGCCGTTAGCATTGAAACATACTTACAATACAATGCTAACATGCTGGTGTTAAGCAGGTACAGTTTAATGTTTTTGCAGGTTTTTGATATAAATCGTCATCTGTATCAAATGTTTGACCTGATGATGGCGCTCGACCAAAGTTCAGAGACAACTGAAATTACTAAAAATCACTCTCAGAGGCTCAAGAATGTGTGTTCAAGGTTTTTTTGGTAAATTTGTTCTTTATTCAGCAGTAGTGGTCGAGACAGAGGTGGTTAATAGAAAGCGAGACCTCCCACTGATGGTTCATTTCCTGTATCAGTGTCACATGGTTTTCGCCATGGCCCCGCCCCTTTAGGAGACTAGAAGCAGTCTTGAGTCCATTCTTTCTTTTGGGAGAAATGAACGTGATCACAGGTTTTGACCAACCCTTTCGCCCCATCGTCACCATGATACATACTGGACCCATTTTTTAGAAGACACAAATCTTCCGAACATTCTGACACTTAAAATGTCATTTTTCAGACACAGAAATTTTCTTGGTGTTTTTCTTTTCTTTTTTCTTATCTTATTTCTAACTAACTTTAAAAAAAAAAAACTGTAGACAGGTGTTGCAAATCAACATTTTGCTGTCAACATCGAGTGCAGTGCATCTGGGATTTGTACATGGTTCAGTGTTACAGCACCAATGTCACTGTGTGTCCGTGCTAAACCAATAAATAAATAAATGCCGCTAGTCTGTATTGCGCTGATATTGCTCTTTTTATTGCGCGTTGTACACAGTTTAATTCAGCATTTGTGAGAGATTTTAGGCTAATAAACTGGATGAGATTATACATTTTCCTCTCTCTGATATCCATCCAGTGATTTTGGCCAATGACACTAAATATCACACTGGCTCATTTTTACCTTGTGGCTTTAAACACACTTGTTGGGCCCGACCAATATGGGAGTTTTGGGACTGATGCAGGTAGCGATATCTGGGAGCAGGAAAATTCTGATATCAGATATATCTGTAGATATTCTATGTATATATATATATATATATATACATATGAATATATATATATATATATATGTATTAGTGCTGTCAATCGATTAAAATGTTTAATCGCAATTAATTGCATGATTTCCATAGTTAAATTGCGATTAATTGCAAATTAATTGCACCGTTTTTAATTGTCGGTTCTAAATGTACATTGTTTTCAATACTCTTATCGACATGAGAGTAGGAAAATATTATTGCTTTATACAAACGTATGTTTATTATTATTGCAGCAATCCAAATCAATGAAAAATACTGTGATATATATTTGATTGAGCACTCTGTGCTCAGAAACTTTAGTAGCGTATATGCGAATTAGCCATGTGCTGCATAATGACTGACAGAAATGCAGGTCAGAGGTCATCATTACTGGATGGGAATATTAATTTTGTTGGTGAGCAAACAAACTATTCAGACTATTTTGCTTGCTAACTGTCGTGCTGGTGAAGCTGAACCTGCAGGACAAACTGTGATTGAGAAGTTGAACGTTAATCAGGTCAAAGTAAGTAAATGTTGTCTTAGTCTGTAACATGATTTGAGCTGTTGACTCTATTTTTATCTCACTGTAACTTAACTGCAAACACGGGCTGTTCATTCATGAGCTAGCAGGATTACGGTTGGTTTTTTTTTAGGAAAAAATTAGTTGTAATTATTGCTGTCAAACTTAACGCAAATTAATTTAACCCCCTTAATTTTTTTAACGAGCGATTAATGCGTGCAGTGCGTTACAATTTGTAATGCATTGACGAATCCTTTTTTTACCCAGCCTAGAAAGAACGTGCACATGTTTATATGGAGATTTTTATCAACTAGCACCACCTAACTGTGTGTTCCTCAGACTGGAAGGCACCTAAAATATGTTCCATATACTAATTTCTTATTTTTTCTGTTTTTGTAAATAAAAAAATCTGAAAAATTCAGTGTTTGATTTACCTTTTTCAATGATTTAGATTCACATTATAACTTTGTTACACGGCACAGGAGACATTGTTGAGTTACCTCTTTCTCCTGCCACTGCTGTCCTGAATCCACAGAGGTGCAGGACTTCATACTGCAGCAAAAAATGAGCTTGCAGTGGATGCAAAAAAACGACCAAAGACCGCTCGGGATTCTGAGGGTTAATATATCTGTGATATCGGCCAAAAATATCAGCAAACCAACATATCAGTCATGCTCTGTACATTTAATTAGAGTTTTAAGCCTTCAGTAAACCACTGTTGAAAATGCTCAAATTATTTTATGGATTAATTCATAATTCTTGTCAGCAGACAGCCGTTATGAGTGTTGTTGCTGTGTTATTGTTTCCTCTCGTCTAGATTGAAGAGGTCGAGGCTCTGTCCTCCATCTACGGGGATGAGTGGTGTGTTATCGATGAAGCGTCCCGAATATTTTGCATCAAAATATCCGACGACCTGGAGGAGCCGAGACTGACAGCCTGTTTGCAGGTAGAGGAAAAACAAAATCTTGCATATTAATCACAAGTGTCTGTAAATGCAGTTTTGCTCACGATCCCACTTGTGAATCTTTCTTTTTGATCAGATAATTCTCCCTCCTGATTATCCAAGTGCATCGCCCCCCATCTACCAGATCAAGTGAGTATATTTGCCTTTCAAATTTAATTTTGCAATGATGTGCTGAATTGGTAGAGCAGCGTCGCGCTCAAAATACCCACTCCTTGTCCTACTCAATAACCCTCTGTTTGTTCTCGGCTTTTGTAGTGCGGCGTGGTTGCGGGGCCTCGAGAGGGCCAAATTGGCAAACAGCCTGGAAGACATCTATGTGTGAGTGCTTCTCGTAATTTCTGACTTCACAAGGAGTTACTGTCGAGTGACATTAGCCACAACAAAAGCTTTTCATGGCGGTTTCCACTGTAAAATTTCTTTGTAGTCTTTGTCTCCCAAAGAATCCACCTTCAAATGGAAATATTCAAATTTCTACAGGGAGCACATCGGCGAGAGCATCCTCTACCTGTGGGTGGAAAAAATACGGGAATTCCTTGTGGAGAAATCCCAGAGCTCCGAAACAGGTGAGGTGTGAAAACTTAAAAAAAAAAAAAAAATCATGCTGAAAGACCGCATGTAGTCAAGCACAAGCATTTTATAATGACTTTAGACAAGACTTGAATTATTTATCAGTCCTGAAGAGTTTACTTTAAAACACGACAAGAGCAGGTTTTTTTTTTTTTCTGGCCCCTTTTAGTTTCTGTTACTGCACCTGTCGAATGTTTCGTTCTTACGTGGAGGATCGAAAACCTCCGTAAGATGACAGGTTGTGTGAATTATGTGGACCAGGAGAAATTAAGAACAAGTCACATTTTCTTCTGCATAGTCCTTTTTATGACGCTGTAGGGCTGTACCACATTTGATTTTCGATTTTAAGTGACTTTTTTTAAACTACAAAAGACAAAGGAATTCTTTAAAAAATTGACACTGTGTTTTTATTTCAAACGGACGCAAAATTCCCTACTGGAAATGAAGTGCTAACCTAGCTTTAATCAACCTAAACCTTGTTTTTTAAAAACCTTTTTGAACCTTTAAAAAACCAAAACAAAACAAAAAACTTCACTTTTAAAAAATAAGAGCCCAGAGCTGAGAGGTTACCATAGTTACCCTAGTTAAAGGGAAAATCGATTTTCACAATTTTCATTTTTTAATGTTGTTGAAACAAATTAATTGGAATGTTGGTTTAAAATAGATTTATTGGCCAGCCCTGTGATGATGTAAGAAAAAAATATTTAAAGGACAATTCTGCTGATTTTCCACTTTATCTCTGTCTATGTGAAGTAGTGATATAATGTGAAACCCCAAAATATCTATTTTTTCAATGTTCTCTGTGTCTCTGGGACACAGATTCAAAATCTCTCGTTCTTCCTGGAACCAGTGACCTCACCGTTTCCAGGAAGAACTACAAACTGTTTCCCCCTCGCCTTTCCCCTCGCACTCCAAACAAGCCAACCATGACCGAAAACCCCTCAATACTGAAAACTACGCAATATTAAATTTAAGAAATGTTCTGATGCGGTGGATAACAACCTTGGAGACCCAGAGAGTACTGGGTTTTTTTTGTGATGCAATGCATCCTGGTACATGTAGGCACTGGAAGAACGGCTGTGTGAGCAGGACAACTCAGTAAACTCAGCTTTCTCTGTCAATGCAGCACAAACTGAGAAACTGTTTGCTTCATTCGACTACAGTTACCGTCCGGATGCTTTATTTGTTTAGTATTCTTTATAATGTACTGCTCTGGTTCCTAGTATGTTGTTTTCTCTGAGTCATGTTCTCTTTGTTGGCCTGTTTGCACATTGTTTGCACATGACACAATAATAAAAAAGTCAATCAATCATGTGTGGCACACACACACTTCAGTGATAACAGAGACAAGATTGTATCACTTGAAGTTCAGCGTAGTTTCTGAAGTAATGAGTCATTTAACTTTTTGCCTGAGTGACCAAAACCAGCTTTATCATTTCCAGCCGATGTCTATTCATTATGTCAGCTGACAGCTGCAGATAGCTAGCATGAGTGATTGCTAACGGTAAAACTCACTGAGTAAGTTCAGAAGCGTCTCCAGCGTTTCTAGATGATTCTCTTCAAAATTAAAAGTAAAAAGATCCTAAAAATGCACAAATTAGTAAGTACACGATAAGCTTAAAGAAGCTAAAGCTACATTTTCAGAATAAATATCATCGCCATCACCTATGTTTTCAGCGGTATGAGTACTTCGTGGTGAGATAACAGTCTCGAACGGCGCCATGCATGAGAAAAACACCAGAGCTTGACTGACCTGTCGTGCCAGTTGCTGAACTGCGACTGGACAATCTCATTTTTGGGGGGTGGGGTTTAACAAAGAGTCAATTCCGCGCTGTGCAAGAAGCTAGCCTACAAGACGACATCCACACATGTTTTTAAAGGGTCAATCATGAGAGTATTTTTTCATAATCAGACGTATCAAAGGACCAGAGGAGTCTACTTCCCGACCTGAAGTCTTCTCTTAACACACATCTGAAGTCTTCTCTGAGTACATCTTCTGCTGAGATGCTCCTCCACGAGTAATACAAGCATGTGATGTGGTCTGAAGTTGCGATAAGATGAACACAAAAGCCTGACGGGGCGTTAAAAAAACCCATCTGTGTCTGACTTTGAGTGACAGCATTGAATTAAGATCGATATCTGTGTAATGCCCTCTGTTACCTTGGCGGAGTCTTTTGAGGTGTAAAACGAGTCAAAGATACCCAAATGAAAGATTTTCCACAAGTGTCACCGTCCACCAGGTTTTCTCGGGGAGTCTGATCTGTCTCGGTTTTCTATAGCCGAGCCCGGCAGCGTCTATTATCCAGTCAGACGGCCTATTTTGACCAACGAGGCTGAAAAATATTAACTGCCCTCCCCATTGTTGTGCGGCATAAATTGTTCTCTCTGTGCATTTCATGTGGTAATAAGTATAAATGGTCTCAGCACTTAAGCTCAGAGGAGCAGGATTGACGGCTTATTCCCATTCAGATGACAGGGAGAGAGGGTGAAAAGAGAAGAGGAAGTGATAAGGCTGAAGATGCACATTTCACGGAAAAAAAGGAAATGAAAAGCAAATAAACATCACAGAGGGGATATAAAGAGTGAAGAGAAAAAACGGTCTCACGATGAAGTTTGGCTGAATGAGAGCAGCTGCAAAAAAGGCTGAAAATCATCACGGACCAAACGTTTGTTCATTTGAATAAGAATCCCTTTCTGCCAAAATGAATTAAAAGTAATTCACTTTGGCTGCCTGTATGTGCGTACACATACAGGCACAGAGTAAATATGACAGGCATTACACACCTCGCTGCTGCCGCCTTTCAGCATTGATCAGTGTTTCTATAGTGATCTTGAATTTAGCTAGGTTTTACTTTCTTGAAAAAAGTCTTATCCACTTACAAAGAACATCAAGTCTAATGTTATTTTTTATTATCACTAGAGCTGCAACGATTTATTGATCAATAGAAAGTTAGTCGCCAACTATTCAGAGAACCGTTTTAATCATTTCAGTCATTTTTCAATTAAAAAAGCACAAAGAATCCTGATGCCTAATTTGTACGTTTTATTGTCTTCAACTGTTTTATAACGTCAGTTGTAACTGTTTTATGTACTGCTGCCTGTCTCGGCCAGGACACACTTGTAAAAGAGATTTTTAACCTCGGTGTGGCTTTCCTGGTGAAACAAAGGTTAAATAAAAAATATTAAGTTTCACTGTCGGTGAGACTGTGGGCTCGAGGCTGAGAGCCACAGACAGGCTGTGGAGGCGGGACAGGAATTAAAGCTGGACCAACACATCGTTGGTTTCGGTATTCTTATGGGAATTCTCAACAAAAACAAAAATACAGAATTTTAGCCGCCTTCTCCTTTAACACGTACAGCTTTGGTGCTGTATGTTTGGCAGAATGTTTGAACCTGGCTGATGCTGAACAGGGCTGATATCAGCTCTGTCTGTATTATTGGTACATAGAGTCACTATTGTGAAGGTACAGAACACGCTGCAGTAAAACTCACCACCATTACATAACTTTAGTTGTCGCACCTTTGTTTATATACAGTACATGTACATAGAATTTAGGCTGTGCTCCCACAAAGGGTCCCTTTGTTTCCATAACAACAGTGAAATTATCTCAGCTCACCTGTTGATCTTTGTGGCATCTAATCACACGGCAGTAGCATGCAGAGCATACTGGACATGAACAACATTCACACACTGACACGGCCAGTTTCTGCACCGGCTGTTCAGGAATGTGAAACTCAGCGTCAGATGCTGTGATTAACCATCTGAGGAAAAAAAATCAAATTAATGTCGCTCAGCTGAAGTCTTTCTTACTTACTAATGACATTCTGCTCATTTTGTGTTTGTGTTATTCTTGCTAAAAATCTCATTAGCATCCCTTTTGGTCCCCAAAAATCAAATACAAGTCAGGCCCAAGTCATTGGTATCAGCCACGGTGACTTGTTTGTCATGAAACCATGTTAATGTCAGAAAGATCTGTAGAGGAGCCACAACTTTCTCTTTAAAGAAGCAAACGTTTCTCAAATGTCTGGTTTCAGTCGATCAACCAGCAGAGGTGAACATGACGGCTGAGGAGGAAGTGGACGATGATGAAGAAATACCAGACTTCAGGACTTTCAAACTGAGCGCAGAAAACGAACATCTCTTCATGGATCACGCGAACGGTACCGCTCTTCGAAGTCTGACGGACTTTGTCGCACTCGGTGGTTGAATGAAACACAGCTTATTCTGATTAATGATGTGGAACATTTTATCCTGCAGGTGAAGAAATCCCTCCTATAAAACACGGAAATACCATCACAGACCGACGCAGCACCTTCCAGCCGCACTTAGCACCCGTGGTGACTCCCAAACAGGTAGAGGACATGCATGACATGTTTTAATTTTGCATTACCACACAATACAGCAAGTAAAGCTTCTTTTAACAAGTGTGAATCCGCAAAAGCTGCGACCTGCAGCTGGAAATGTTGCAGTCTTCTTGCAGAGTAACCTGTAGAACTGCTGGTTGCAGACAAAAATTAACAAAAGGAATAAACCTTTATTTTTCCTCATACCATGAAAACAAGTTGCAAACGACAGCTCATACAAGTTTTCAGTAGGAATTTCTCAACCAGGTTCTTGGAGAGCAGAGCAAAGAAATGTGCTCACTTTGCGGTAATTTGACAAAATGAAACATCATCTGGCTCGTTCCTTTATGCTAATCTCACTCTCTGGCTCTCAGGTAGCACAGCCACTCGTCTTAAAAGCCTCCGCCTGCTGTGAAGCACGATTTAGGCAAAATATTTACAGACACAGCTGTCCTCCAGAGAGCAGGTGAAATAAATACGCTGACACCTGTGCACCATTTACATATTTTCTTCTAATAGTGTGGAAATGTTCAGTTCAGTCGAGGACAGCATTGAGAAAATGACTAAGATCTGTTTCGCTAAGAGCAAACAGCAGTTTGTATCTGGTGCAGCTTTGTGTGTTTGTTTGTAACAGGAACTTCATGGAGCCCCAAAGTGTTAAATGTTCAGTGAATTAATTTTAACAAGCTGTGCGTACTACGTAGATAAACCAAAAATTACAGCAAAAATCATTTTTAAAAAAGGATGACTATTGCATTAAAAAGATTCATTAGACTTTAAAGGTAAAGTCAGTAGCATTGGTTGGTTGTATATGTCTGTACTACATGTACTGCTATAGCGCTTACCTAAAGTTACACAGCAAGCTACATTGGAATATTACATTTGTTTAATGGATATGTCTATAATTTAGCGAGCTAACAAGCTAACTGCCAGTGTTTAGCACCTACCTGTCCGTCACAAAGCAGCCCAACTCTGCATCGCTCTCCCCAGCCTCTCCTTCAGTGCTCCAAAACGGCTGAAAGCCAAACTGAGACTCACTCTCACTCTGGAACAAGTTTCATCCGCTTGCTCACTAGAGCTGTATTTCTTTTTCTTTGCGCTACGTCCACATTCGTAACTTTCTCCGGTCTGGATGGTGTCCGTCCAGCTGTGCTCCGCTGATCTAATCCTCACCTGTGCGCTGTCACTGGCTGGGAGAAACGCACCAGTTCACTGTGGTCACGCCATCTAGGCTTTGGAGAAGCGCGGTTGCACTATCATTACCTAAAAATTGATTGCGCATCTACATCACTCTTTACAATGACTCATCCGGAGCAGGTACTGAGTCAGCCAAAACATCAAAATACAGCCAGAGGGCGGTGTGTCTCCGTACACAGTCACCAACACACATACAAAGAGGCCCAGTGATGATTGAGCAGCATTACTTTAGTAAAATCCTACTGACTCCGCCTTTAACTTTCTTGCAAGTAGCTCAACTCACTAACTGTGTGATCGTTATAGTTTCACAACAAGGATGCAGGTTAAAACTGAGGTAGGCGACATCTGGAAATCAGGTTAGCTGTAGCATGAGACTCCTTTGGAAGCATTCAGCCGCACCCTCCCCTCCCCTCCCTGTTTTTGTTTTTGTTCTGTTTTCGTTTGTTGTCGCTCTCTCTTTCAAGTCCAGTTTGGGCCAAAGATTCACGACGAGACCAAACGTCCGTCTCAGCTCGACTCAAGCCGGCTGACGGTGTAATCAAGTCGCCAGAGGCCAGTTTAGTAACATAAGGCACGCCACTTGTTTCAACAGCCGATCAGCTCATAGCAACATCACCT
>JAQLOL010000020.1:25496128-25509596 GCA_029783665.1 Naso thynnoides
TTGTTGCCTGGTCAGGGGTGTCGATCCCACTGACCAATGGTAACTCACAGCTGGGTCTCTGACATGTCTTCACACCTGGGCATAAAGATCTGGAGGACTGTAGGGGATGAGCTCAGTCCATAACTTCCCTTGTGGCAGATGAATAAGCATATTTATTCAAAAACAGTCCTTATGAAATCTCTAAAATGATCGTCTTCATCTGTGGATCCCAACAGGTGTCACATTTTCTGTAGTTTAATCTTGATTTTGCATGAATAAATCATTAGAACAGGATAGACACTGTGATCCGATTAAGCGGGACTTCTTAACTGTGCAGCAGGCTCTTCTAAAACTGAAAAACAGACCTTATTAATGTGGGCTTAACTTGTGCAAACTGACTGCTACTGATTATGTGGATTTAATTTGACAATAACGATGCACCATAGTTCAGACATTGTAGATTTGAATCACGTTTGTCCTTAAAATCAAAGCTGTCAATACTTCCTCTGCCCAAAGTTTTCATATCCTTACCTCCATCAGTCCATAGTGGGTTACTTGCTGCTTTGTGTGCACAAGGGGACACTGAGATTCTGTGTCTGCAAGACAAGAAAACATTGATTCCAAAGAATAAAAGCTGCGAGGCAGAGAAAAGCCAGCGATCCCACAGAATGGGGACCATTGATGACCGCAAAAAGTATCCTGGCAATCCATCCAACAGGTGTTTTTTTTTTTTCTTTGTTCAGTGAATTTGTTTTTGGGAGGGAGACTTTAAAAAAATATTTTGCATTATTTTGCAATTACCTTAAAACTATTAAAATATGGATACATGACAGATGCATATTGGGACTAGAAGTTATAGATCAGCAATCGAACAGTCTTTTAAGCATCATTTTCGTAATGCTTTTATTGGTCAAAAGAGTGATGACATTGATGACATAAAGGCACAAAACAGACACGAATCATGGACATTGTGTCGATGGTGGGAGCTTTAACCCCCGGCCCACCAGGGGGTCCCAGTCCTTCTGATCCAGTTGTTAAGTCAAATATAACGAAATCTAAAACTTTCAGTTGTCCGCATTGAGAAAAAATTCACTGCAGGTCAGATCCTGAAATGTATTCTTTATTAAAAACAGCAACAAGGCCACTTTCTGTGGCTAAAGCTGCAGGAAACTAAAATCTAAAAAGGAGCAGGATCGTTTTTTTCATGGTAATTATGGGTACAACCCAAATTTTTTTAACTTTTGAAGAGTGATTGTTTTATGCACCTATTGCAAACACCACATGAGATATGAAGCGGCTGCATGCGTATTAAAATCATCCACATTTGCCACTCAGCTTCATTAAACTGAATTATCATTTGTTCTTGCCTTTTGTCCAAACAGTTAAAGTGTTGGGAGATCTACAAGTTGGCAGCTTGGACTGTCAGAGAAAATAATTAGCGGAAGATGTTTTATAAGAGTACTCAAGAATGCAATGTTTAGTTTGATGCAATTATTGGAATACATTAAAACAGTATGGTGCATGCCAATCAGTACATTGTAATTTGCACATTTTAGTGAGGCAGCGAAACGCAGCAGGCGTCCAGGCAAAAAATGTCTGTCACAATTTTAAAAACAGCACTCACATTAAACATGGAAAAGCTCTGGCACCGTTTAGTGGGGAGCTAATGTAGGATAATCATTAGTCTGTTCATGCTCTAATCCTTTCCTCTTGTTTCACAGGATGAAAAATCCGGAGCGAAGACCAAAAGGCCGAAGAGCAAGAAACCAAAATGAAAACAAAAGACTTTTAATGAACAGATTTTTTTCGTGTTGTGAAAAGCTAATTTGTTGTGTCTTAATACAGTGAGCAGAACAAGAAAGCAGGAAATCCCTGCAATTAAAAAATAATTTATTAAAAAAAACTACATTATCAAAAAGTCGTCATTGTCAGATTGTTATTCATGTAACTTTTTTTGACTGAAGAACCCTAAAAAGTAATGTTTACACCATGAGATTTGTGCAGAAAATATCATTTTGATTTTCCATCAGCCCCTCACTGGAGTTATTGATCCACTTTATTAGAAAACAACATCATCATAACACACTTGAATGAACCATTGTTAGAAGAAGAAAAAAATGATCGTTTTACCATTTATTTTAAATGGTAATGCTCCATCTGTCCCTTGTCTGTGCAAATGAAATTCACACACAATTCATTCAGTGTGTCCGAGAAATATGATCCGACATCGCAGCACAACAAAATGAAGTTCACTCAGTTTCACTGACACAAACACTCTTCGCACTCGCTCACGTAATTCACATCTGTTTTTCCCCAGTGCATTCGACTTCCACTTGAAACCTGCTAAATATTCAGCTCTTCACAGTTGTGCATCCTCTCAGAGCATGTACCTCACGTTGCTCCTGTGGGGTTTTGCCTAACCTCTCCGTTTTGGTGTCACTCGATCCCAGGAAAGACACGGTCTGCATATTAACCACTCCGGGGGTTGGCTTCAGGCGGCAGAGGACCGCTTTCTAAAAATGCCCTGGTGTGGTTTTCACTGCCACAACTGACTGTTCCTGAGAAAAAAAGTTGACTTCAGTCTGTATACAGTGTCTTGAGGGAATCAAGCTGATAGTTTGATACAATAAAGACATCTCATATGAATGAGAATACAAGTGACATATGCTGAGGTGCCACGAGTGCATACGAAACTGCCTTATTTCAACCATTGAGAATAATTACTACTAATTCACTTAGCAGAGAGTTGTCTCTCCCTGACAAGCTATCATCACGCTGAACCCATCAACTCAGCCCTTAATCATGCTTTTAGTGGCTTGGATATGAATTCACACTCAAGGGTTGAGGAGAATAATTTGCCCACTTAAGAAATTCACTATTCCAAAAATTTCGTCCATGCAGTTTTTCCCACTTTTATATAGCTAAATCTAAACCACAGAATAAGGACACATTTGAAAATAAGTAGGATATCCCTTAATTGGCATTGACTAAAAGTCTTATTTTATTTAAATATCTAATCTTCATTGATTCTTTAATTTCATGTCATTTTTAAAAAAAATAAATCCTCCTTTCATATTTTATGACAATTGTTTTGTTGTCGCTGTCTTGCTTTTCCGCCAATAACAACATTCCGTTGGTCCTTTCTTTAAGCTAGCTATGTGGCTACTAAAGTTTTTAGCTAGCTAGAGCCGGTTACGGTTAGGGTGATGACAGTCAAAACACTAATAATCATACACACAAGCTAATGCACACAAAACAGTGTACATACACAACAACTAATCTCTTTTATTATTTAACATAACAATGGTGTACTTGCTAGCTACCACCTAATCTGCTTGCCAGAGTTAGCAGCGGTGGCTGTCTCTCTAATTCAGATTGGTGCATGATCAAAAATGAGGTCTGTATGTATCAGTGAAGGGAAGCAGCTCTTAAAATAACAGTTCAGTACTAATACATTTTGAAATAGAAATGTCTAGAATTAAATAAATATGAACTTTAAGCTTCATTAAAGCTACAGTTGGCAAGTTTTGCAAATGAGCTAACAAGCTAATGTTTGTAGCATGAGACTTGTTTGGGAGCAAATCCGCTGCAGCCATTTGCTCCGGCTTGTGTTTTATTTCATTTGTTGTCTCTCTCTTTCTTTTAAGTCCAGTTTGAACTGAGACCAAATGGTTGAAGGGAAAGTTGCAGTGGGGTGTGGCTTGCAGACACTCTGTTGTTGGCAGAGGCGGTCAGAGCACGGTGAGCCAATCAGCTTGTACCGACGTCACCTGTCGCTAAGAAGTGAAGGGTAGCCCAACCAATTAGGACAGAGGGTACAGAGAGCGTCACTGATTGGGCAAATAGAATGAGAACTACAGGATTTTTACCAATCCTGAATACAGAGGCATGATGGGAAAACACCGAGATTTCGCCATACTGTCTACCATGTCACTTACTAACAGCTGTCTGTGGGTATTTTTCCAAACGGAACACAAAAAAGTTATTAATGTTCATCCGAAAGTTACCAGCTGCAGCTTTAAGTTATGAAATAACTTTTCTTACTGAGCTGAGTTTTTAATAGATCTTTTAAATTACTTCGATGTGTAGGCTATTGATTCTTTCATATGAGCCTTATAGGCTATAATTTATTAATGTGTTTTATTAATTTAATCACGTCTCATTTTGATATTGAACATTTCCTAAATGATGGGGAATGTGTTCCTGGGCTCTGAGCTTTAACTTTGGAGGAGGAAGAGGGTGGTTATTATGTTTTCTGTTTTCAGGTTGAAGTCAATAATCATCATTTTTATTGGGTCCTGTCCGGACACTGACCCCCCGAGTCTCTTGACTGAATCAGTTAACGTGGTTGGCGCTTGTTGGAGCCCAGAAATGTCGCCTCTGATGACGGCCGGCTCCCTGCAAACGTCCCGCTGACTCTGTCTGCTTCAAGCCTCAGCCACTTCACCTTTGATTGCAGACTTCAGCCTTTGAGCAGTTGCTGGGTGGACAAAGGAGCAAAACGTCAAGTGCGCAGAAATCACTTTAGCCAGACAGGAAGTTAGTCTTCCTCCAAAATAAATGTCTTCTTAATAAACTGTAATCTATTCTGGATGATTTTTATCTGCTGATTAACCGACGCATTATTTTCATCTAACTTGTGTATAGGTTAGAATGTTCAACCATCCATTGAATCCTGCCCTTTAGACTACATGTTGCTTTAAATAGCCTATCATGTGTCATGTTAGTGTCATGTTCCAGACTCCAGTTTAAGGTCAAAGGGCGATCAGCTGTGCTGGCGCTTCAGCTTAGGTCAGTCTCCTAACTTTTGCAGGTTAGCTAATTATTCATGTGTTAGTGTCATCTATTAATTTTAATGCATATACATGGTATTTATCTGTTTTTATCTATTTTAGGTTTTTAGTTTATCCCCCTTATGCGCTTTTACTAATTTCTGAACATGTTTCCTTTGTTTGTTCATGTTTGGGCTCAGTGCTGCTATGGGGCTTTCATTTTTTATTTCATTTTTTTTTTTAAATTTCATTCTGTAATTTTCAAAAAAAAAAAAAAAAAGTCTTTTTGTGTGTGTGCATGTGTTTAGTGCCATGTAAGAAAAATATAAGGTACTGTGGAGAAATATAAAAGAGGAAAAACGTCAAGTGTAGTTTAACACATTAAAATTGATTCCAAAATGTACATTTTATCATTTTAAAAGGTTTCACTCTCCTCAAAATCGTTGCATTGGTTCAGCCAATAAATTTATTTTGAAAGGGTGCCCGGATATAAGTCTCACTCTCCACTGTGACAGCCTTGACACCGCTATGAAAAAGCATCTGTGCGCTCCGGTGCCCGCACATCCAGCGCTGTTAATGAACCATCTGGCCAGAGAGGAGACGCGCTCAGCCACCAGAGGATTTACACTTTTTATCGTTAAAAATTAAGCTTTCATTTAAACTTCAGAACTCCTCTGGAGAAGATGGAAGATCTGGGAGAAGTGTTTTCATTAAATCACAGGTCTTCAGTCAGTCCGGACTCCTTGGTAAAGTGGAGCGTAACGTCTGGGCGCGTAATTGGACATGTTCGCCGTTACAGTGCGTGAAATGAGAGAAACCTACAATGATTCTGGCTCTGAATTAACTATGGGCGCACTCATCCTGGAGTCCAACTCCAGCGGCAACTTGACTCCTGCGGTGGCCGAGGCTGGGACCATCCTCCCGGGCTACCTGGCGGTGATCTTATCGGTCCTCATGGTGACTCTGGTTGTCGTTGTGGTGGCTGGAAACGCGCTGGTCATCATGGCTTTTATCGTGGATAAAACCATGAGAAATCAAAGCAACTACTTCTTCCTCAATCTTGCTATATCTGATTTTCTCGTGGGTGAGTTGGTGCCTCTTCTTCATTTCTGCGTCTCCTGTCAGTGCGCTAAAATTGGCTCCTCCAAGTCTTTTGTTCCTGCCTGTGGATGAAAATCCACTATAAGGCGACTCGAACACGCCCCGGAGACATTCTGGATTCTGTGCAATATATTTACAGTGGGTCACTTCTGTGCATTGATGAGTTTGTGGTGACCTCACTGTCCTTTCTGTTTCATTCATGCATTATTTGAGTGTTGTGCATAATCCTGTATTTTACCTTTGTTAGACATTCACCCCTCTCTCATTGTGCTGCTCCCCTCTGCAGGAATAGATAAATCAGATCCTGTTTTAAATAAAACAATCAGTGCAAGCTGCTCTTGATTCTAAAATGTCTTAGGGCTCTGTGTTGTATACTCATGTCTTTTGTCACATGTAACCCAACATGCAGCTGTCAGGAGGTCTGGAGAGGTGTGAACGTTAACACAGTGTGTGGTTGAATCATCACGCAGTGTGCATGTGTGTGTTCGCCGTCTCCAGGTGCCTTCTGCATCCCTGTGTACATCCCGTACAACCTGACAGGCCGCTGGATGCTGGGTAAGAGTCTCTGCAAGGTGTGGCTAGTCATGGACTACCTGCTCTGCACCGCCTCAGTCTTCAACATTGTCCTCATTAGTTATGACCGCTTCCTGTCAGTCACAAGAGCAGTAAGTACAAGGCTGTGGAGGTGCTCGTTACCACACACACACACACACACACACACACACGCACACACACACGCACACAGGACTGACAAACTACCACAGGCAATTCCAAAATGTGTCACTCTCCCGGGCAGTTCATTCTGCAGCGAGCGGTCATTGACATTCACAGCTTTACTCCTCATGAGAGTGTCTGGCGTAAATTTACAGTTTCGTCCAGTGAATTAGAACACGCTACGTTGATTGTCCGGTGACTGAGGCAGGTAAATGTTTTAAATGCAAACACTGAGAGTCAACTCAGCAATACGCACAGACAAGTGTTGGCGGTTTATGGGGGCGCTCCCGAGATTTTGTGCATTTCACGAGGAGTACGACTCCCTCTGCTATTACAGGCGCATGATGCTCTGAAGGAGCTTTCTCAAAGTTTGGAGGAACCCTGATAACGTCAGGAGGCAGAGAACATACTGAGCTGCATTATGGGAAATGTGGGAGGTATTTTTGGACTTGCACGACCTTAAATATCAGGATATCTCACTCTACAGGTTTTGTCCACTTTAAAAAAAAAAATCTTTCTTGTGGTTCTGAAACTACGTGACAGTGAAATATTAAATAGTTTGAGTGTTTAACCAGAACAAAAACATCTTGGTATTTATTTCTAGGGCCCGACTGACATTTATTTTATTTATTTATTTATGGGTTTATTTTTTCAGGGACAATGCACTCCAATCAACAGTTGGACTGTAAGTAAGCCAGAGTTAGCCCGAGGGTTGAGTCTTCATCTGTTGTCTCCAGCCAGATTTTAAAAGGTAGCCTTAAAAAAAAACAGGGATTAATGTATGTATAACAAAGATTTAAAAACTGCACAGGTGACTCAGGAGGTAGAAAAACACATAAAAGGACGGATTTGCCTACAATGGCAAGTAAAAGAAGGACAGATTCATATATATAAAGCTTTGCAGATATTATTGGTCAATATTGACCTAACGCAGATACATCTGTATCAGGGCTTTTTTTTTCTTTTTTTTAATGTGCGCCAATATTTTAACCTTTTTTAAGCTTGGAAAAAAATGTGTGACCCAGTGATTTCAAATGGTGTAATTACGTGGTTTATCAAGTAGAGGGCAGTGTGTTATTTACTAACTAATAAGTGGAGTGTTTCCTGTTCAGTGCTCTGTTTGGAATAAATTTATTCAAATGTAAAATGTATGTTACGTACCCATTACATATCTTTGTCACAAGTGCTTGATAACCACGTTGAATATCACCAGTATATGGATATACATTGGCATCGGTATCAGCCCCAAAAACTCAACACATCAGTCGGGTCCTATTTATTTCCCCAACTGGTTTCATCCGTGTCAAACCTAATACAATCTCCACATAATTTCTTTTAACGAAGAGTTCTACATTTGGTCACTTGTGTCATCAAGTATATTTTTTCCCAAATTAAATCTTAATCATCACGTTCATTTCTGTGCTTGATTAGTGTAAAACTAAAAATCTTTCCAAGTGGATAGTCTATATGGCTCTCGCTGTCTGTGTTGCTTTTAAGATTTTATACCTTAATTAAAATAATTTAATTTAGCTGCTTCCTAAGCAGTGTGTGTCATTAACGTCTCTTTGCTTGTGATTGACTGTTTGATCTTAGTGGTTTGGTGTAAAATCTTATTTGTTTATTCATAAATTTTCAATCCGTAGAGAGAAAGATTTTTCTAATTTCGCAATGTAAATGGAGAGTGTTTAGCTTTTGTGATGACCACCTGATACTGGGGCCAGAATCACATATAAGCATCATGTCGTCTCTCTGTTTTATTATTGACTCAGAGAAATGAATTTATGTGGGTTGTTTTTTAGCCACAGACGCATTGCTGCATGTGGTTGCAGGAGACAATTGATGGATTAAGGCAAAAAGATGATTGAAACAACAACAAAGGGGAGAGTGGTAAAAAAGTGGAGCTCCGCAAAATGACAGATTTTGGGCTTTTAGAGGGGAGGTGAAGGGAAAATGGGGCGAGTGCAAAGAGAATGAGTGACGGGCGACGACGAGGGATGAGTGGATCGGGAGAAACCAGATGTCTCTTTCACACTCTCGTGTTGCATCATCGAATGTGGCTCTCGGCCCGATGTTCTCCTTCTCTCTTTGGCTTCAGTGACACACCGAGGAATAAGGGCCTCGCGTTGAGTGGGTTTTATTTACAACATCTCTCTGCGGCTCCGAGGCTGCACAATACAAACAGGGCTTCATGTGAACAAGGTCCTCGGAGCAGGAGCAAGTGCGTGTGTCAGCCTGTTTGTGTGTGAACAGCTGTGGCTTGTTTGAAATCTGACAAACTGCGTTATCTTGTGTCACTGTGAGCCACACTTGTGCCTCTCTTTTTACACAGGTGAAATACAGAGCGCAGCGGAACATGACCCGCCAGGCCGTGTTCAAGATGGTGGCGGTGTGGGTGCTGGCGTTCCTCCTCTATGGCCCTGCCATCATCTTCTGGGAGAACATCGTCGGCCGGAGCGTCGTCCCGACTCACGAGTGCTAAGCCGAGTTTTACTTCACCTGGTACTTCCTGCTCAGCGCTTCCACCTTTGAGTTCTTCACCCCGTTTGTGTCGGTGGCTTTCTTCAACCTCAGCATTTACCTGAACATCTATCGCAGGAACAAGAACGGAGGCCTTTGCGTGGAGGATGATGCCAAGCCGCCAAGGATCACCAAGAAGCACAAAGACGGAGGAAGCTGGTCCGTGTTTTTCGTGAAGACTCGGAAGGTGTCGTCCAGCGAGCCCACTGCTATCTCTGCTGTAATCGAGGACGACGACGTCCTGTCCCCTTCCTCCAGCGGAGAGCCTAATACCAGTCAGATATCCATGCACAAGGAGAAGCTTTCTCCCAACAGAAAACACTCGAGACTGTTTCAGCACACGGCCTCCTGCTCGGCGCCTGGCCACAGGACACAGAAATCTCGTCTTTTACGAGACAAAAAGATTGCCAAATCTTTAGCCATCATTGTCTGCATTTTTGGGATTTGCTGGGCTCCTTACACCCTTCTCATGATAATCCGTGCGGCCTGTAGCGGCACGTGTGTGGCGAACCACTGGTACGAAATAACGTTCTGGCTGCTGTGGCTCAATTCTGCCATTAACCCGTTCTTGTACCCTCTGTGTCACAGCAGCTTTCGAAGGGCTTTCTCAAAGATACTGTGTCCAAAAAGACAATCAGTCCAGCCTCAGATTGAAGCTCAGTCTTGTTAGATATACTCAATTGCACTTCTATGCTTTCTGAATGCAGTAACTGTTGTTGGTCAAACACTGTAAAAAATTCATGAATGTTCTTCCATCCAAAAGAAAAGAAAAGAAAAGAAAGAAATCCAGTTCTCAAAAATGAAAAGTGAGTGGCGGGAGGATTGTCACGGCGTCTGACAGCAATACAACGGTTCATACAGAGAAAGCACTGGACTGTCATGGCTCTGTAAAAAGCAGATGTGATTGACATTGATTAAAGCGTCCGTAAGGGCCGATGTCACATCTTCAAGCTGCGTACGTCTTCTATAAAAACACATGACAACCATCACAGACAATCTCTAAGCAGGGCAGGAGGGAGTGAGGAGTTTTAGGCTTTTCTCCTCGCTCAGTTCTTTAAGCTCTGAAGGCTGTGAAGTGATGACTTGTGCAGCCATTTATGATCTGATGATCATAATTTAGCCAACACAAGATCTACAGCGCACCAAGTTGTTAAATACGTTCTGTGTGGATGAAGGTGCAGCGGACAGAGGGGAGCTGCAGAGAACATCCAGACTTTCAAAGGGCTGCTGTGACGAGAAAACCTCTCAGCTCCTGTTTAGATCAAACTGGTGTGAGGGGGAAAGAGTTTATGGTGTTTTATGGTTTTTCCCGGAGTTTCTATATATCTGTGCACATGAAACCTTTTCACTTTAGAGCTTCGAATGCATCGCCGATCATCTGAAACAGAGAGCCTTTTTTTGCCTGTCTCCTACAAAAGATACTTTACAAATTCAAGCTTTTCATCATGCAGCAATAGGATGACAAATGTGGAAGAGAATAACCTGCGTTTGATTTATGTACTGCTGAGTGAACTTTTATCACAGCGATGTTTTCCTTCATTAAGCTGAAAAGTGGGCGAGCGGCAGGGGGAAATCTGCTGTTACCCCCCAGCACCGAATCTGCACTAAATTTTAAAAAGGTGTCATTGATGTTACAAGTGTACAGCACTATAAAACGAGAGCAGCATTAAAACTTTTTGTACAATAATATCTATGCCAAGCTAAATGGTTGTGTTCTTTAAGTGCAGTATTTACTCAAAGACTTGACTGGTTTATACCACCCAAAGTACTTGACTACTTTGTATCTTGGCTGTTTGAATGTGTGTTTTGTTGGTAGCCAAAGAATAAAATGAAAACTGCCTACAGGATCCCAACTGCACATGTTATTCCTAAAATTTGGAAACTTTTATTTATTTATTTATTTTTTATGTGAGGTTGTATGAGGCACTCATGTCACGACAGTGTCTTACCAGCCAGAGATGACTGTCAGCTCGCCGTCTGTTTGGAGAAGCAGCACGACGTGTCAGCGGGAAACAGATCATAGCGTTGCTGTAAACGGACCGACAGCAAAATGTGTTGAAGCCACCAACAAGACCACCCACCTAACACATATATGTTCCTTCATGTGTGCGCCACATGTTTGACATTTTTGGCACTTTACATTGTCGTTAAACTAAGGTTGTGATAGTTTGGGATTTTTCCATTTGTTTTCCTTTTTTGTTTCATTTAAACTTGTATTTTTCAATTTCAGTTTAGTTTTAGTTAGTTTTTAAAGCACATTTTGTAGTTTAGTTTTAGGGTTTTTTTTGAAAATGCTTAGTTTTAGTTTAGTTTTTATTAGTTTTAGTGTTAGTTTTACTCTTTACCGTTTTCTCCCAACTTAGCCAGGCTGGTTTACGTTACCAGGTGGGGGGGCATACATCTTCAAAACAAAACCTAAGGATATTTTCTCTTCAATTTTGTTTTATTTTAGTTTTGTAAAACTACAACACAATTTTATTTAGTTTAGTTATTTTTTTTGGAAACCCTTGTTATTTCACTTCAGTTACACAAATGTTTTTCTATTTGAGTTTTCGTTATTTCGTTAGTTTTCATTAACAATAATAAACTTACGTCAAAGGGACGTTTTCTTTGGGACTGCCTGCAGTTACGTTGAAGGATTCGGACATAGTGCGATTGAGGGAATGCAGTCCACAACAGGAAACAGCCATCTGATGGCAACGCGAAGTGCTAAAAATTTTAACAACCAGAGCATACACGTAAAAGGACATACATATTCAAACAGACATGCTGCTGCTGCTGCCATTTACAGCAGAAATGCAAAGCAGTTCTCGAACATTTTAGGGGGAGCAACTGATAAAAAAGGTTGAATTTTCCAAATGCGAGTTGAATTCTAGTGGGGAAAAAAATAGCACCAGCAAACTCTTGTTTATTTTCCCTATGTTTTGCCAAAATTTTAACTTTGTTTTTATTTAAGCTCAGAAAAAACTGCATGGACCAGCGGTTTCAAATGGTGTAATTAAGTGGTTGATCAAGTAGAGGGCAGTGTTTACTGTTCAGTGCACTGATTTTTGGAAAAAAGTTTGTTAAAATGTAAGATATTCTGCGTCCATGACTTATCTTTGTCACAAGTAATTGATAACTGCATTCAGTTGATATTAAATATATTATATATATATATAAAATTTTTTAAAAAGCCAGATAGCATCAACAAACTTGTAAATCGTTTTCATTAAACCTAACTTGAACTTAAATTATTTCCTGGTCATGCCCCCCCAGTCACTCCATGCTTCACCAGCGGGCCTCGGCCCACAGTTTGTCAACCACCGAGTTTGAGTCTGAGCTGAACATAAACACAAGCACATTCCCACAGTCGCAGCTGTCTGGGACGAGCAAACGTGTTGCATGAAAAGTTGACACAGTTGAAACACTGTGTTTAAAGTTTTTTCCGAGAGGTTAAAGGTTTGTAATATTTTCTGGTTCCTGTGATAAGATAAGACCGAGATGAGCGGGTTCAAACATGAGTGGCTGGAGAGTGACCACGTTGTGCTACGTGTGAATGGTGATGAATGGATGTGTGTCATAACACGGCTGTTACTGTCAAGAACAGGAAACACGTCAAACATAATGCGATATTGGTGATGTTTCAAAAAAGAGTTCTCTAAAAAGTCACCGGGTCTCCCCATAGACTTCACACTGCATTGAAGATCAGAAGTTCTTGTTTGGAAGAATGCTGTCAAGCTTTTGTAATCTGATAACAAGTACAGGATAAGCATGAGGCGTGACAGAGCTGCAGGGCTTTGACCTTTGTTACATCCTTCCAGCACAGATGAACAGAAACAAAATCATTCCGGAAAAGCATTCCCAAAGGGCTTGAGAAAGCACAGTATCGCTGTGGCCTGTGGGAATCATGAGTGACGTTCTACTTGAGAGGAAAAACAGACCCACAGAGTTTGTTGAGCCTCAGGAGAATGTAGCAACCAGTGCATGGTGTTGACAGGAAAGACAAAGCTTTTCATTTGCCTCATTACAGTTGAACTTAAATGACATTAAAAAGTCTAAAAACAACCATATCTTCTACAGATTTGTCAAGTTATGTACTTTGCATTACTTTGTATAACTCATTTAGCCAGATGGGCTGACTTCATCCATTCATTATCCATAACTGCTTATCCTTTGCAGGGTCACTGGGGAGTGGGGGGTGGGAGGGTGGAGCCGATCCCATCTGTGATCACGTGTTACTTAATATAGCAGTAATCAATAGGCCTACTTAAAGGGATAATCCGGCGTAAATGATGATGATGATCCCAGGGCCTTTTTCAGAACGGACACTCATCAAAGAAGACCTCCAGAGAGTTTTTTTCGCTCATCGACCTGTATTGGGTTTGACCGGAGCAAAGTTGCAG
>JAQLOL010000020.1:25542644-25556254 GCA_029783665.1 Naso thynnoides
TGTAGCTCGAAACGTCATGGGTATTTAATAAATTTTCTGCACTGGAGCCATATGGTGTTGCGGACCCCTTTCTTTGTCCTCTCATGTAACGACACTAAAACACAAAGCTAAACATGAACGCATGTACTCGAGAAGCAGCTCTTTCAGCAGCTTCAGGGAACAAACAAACAAACAAACAGCTGTTTCCAGGTTATGTGTCGTTGTTTGGCTTTGTGTTTTAGTGTCGGTACACGAGAGGGACACCACTAAATATCCAGGGAGTTTCTCGTTCACACACTTCCGCTGTTTTCAGCTAGCGGTGATGTCAGCAATGAGCGCCAGCTCTCAGGACTGTGCCGTTTGTCATAATAATACAGAATATGATCAAATATGATCCCTGTTATAATGCTTAATGTACAAAAAACTGAACTTTGTACTGAATAAAATAACCACATGATGCCACAGAGACGAGAGGTCTAACTGATTCCAACAGTTGGCGGCGGACTGCAGGTGGATGCAGCGTTCTGCCTGTTTGTGATGATGTGACAACCGAACGAAACTGACTGGCCGCAGCTGCATCAGCAACAGTAACACAGAATTATCAATATATACGGATATGAATGATCATCAATCAAGCCTGCATGTTAACAGATCCGTTTCCATGACAACGCAGCAAACTCCATCCACTGATGAAGTCTGTGGGATATGGTCGGAAGCTCTCAAGATGGAGGATCAACACATTAACGCCCATTAATCTATGTTCTTTTAAAAAAAAAAGATCTTTAATTCAACTCTTTCTGAAATTAAACGTGTGTTTTTTGGTTAAAATCAGCCTGACGAGCCAGATTCAGTCGGCAGTCCTGCAGCTGCAGAGGATTCAACAACAACAAATTCCTCCTGGAATGCACATCAGCCGTCTCTCTGACTAAACCTGGCGTCCTGTGTCACTGCACCCTGATAAGTCAGTCAAGCTCGAAGAGAGTCAGGACAGGAAGTGAAACTACACGTCTGAGGTAAAGGTAACAATAACATTCCATTCCAGCACACTAATCAAAGCGTGACCAAACTCATTCTCCTCATGCACATTCCGCAGCGTCTTATCAACGTGTGATATGCAAAAAACGACGAGAGGAGAATGCTGATCTAATATCTCGTCCAATCGGCAGCAAACGGTGCCAGTCAACAGAATTTCTGTGACGACTGACGGGGGAAAAGGATACCCAGACGGGGCTGTGTTTGAAGCGCGGGTGGACACTCCTCCACTCCACTCTCTGAGGCTGACCGTCGAGCACCAGCAGCAGGCCGACAGACTGCGCCTAACAGACCGCAGGCAGGAGGAGAGGAGGCGGAGTTAGAAGACTGAGCTTCACACAGACACAACGTTACAGTCAGATACAAGAATTTCTCAGCAGTGAGTTAACTTTCTCACAAACTCCTCACAGAGTCAGTGTGGACTCAACTGTGGAGAACTTTCCTCTGCTGGAGTACAAAACACGTTCAATGACTTCAGTGACCCATCGGCTGTTTGCTTACTCCAACACAACAACACAACACAACACAACACAACACAACACAACACAACACTCAGAGTGTGATTTTTTCTGCTCCATAAACTCAGTACATTTACACGCACAGTTAAGTCAAACTACATTTATATCTCGTTTAGGCCATTTAATTGGACCACTGTCCTTGTCCCTGTATACGAGCCCTGAGGGAGAATCAATTTATTGTCCGACTCCACCATGGTGGGCGGCGATATGCCATATTCAGCTGGTTGCTATTGGACCTTCTTCCGTTTAGCCAAACAAGCTACGAACAAGTTAGCAAACAGCTGGTGGAATCCATGTCAAAAGGTGAAAACGCGGACAACTTTACAGCGCTGTACACGCTGTATCTACACTTTACTTTTGGTGTAAATTCAGCGCGTGCTTCCTCTCGTGCTTATGGGATTCTTGTTTTCTTCCCGGCTTTCTTCTACAAATTTATGCTATTGGAGTTCCAGGTCAAAGGCGCCGCGGAGACTACTGATCACACGCAGGTTGTTTGTGCCAGTCCGAGTCTGGTTGAGGCGTTTACATGCAGGAGCAGTTCACCCTCCAACCGCATTATCTGGTTGTGTTAGTTCAACTTTGGAAAAAACTTCGAATTGGTACAATTTCGTTTAGGCTAACATGTTTCATGCATTTTAAAAGTCCGGTTTTAGCCAGACTAACTCAATAAATCGATTTTCTCTAACAAAATGTGAACACACTGAGTGTAAGCTGGGACATTCCATGCAGTAAAGACGCATCACCTTTTTATTTTAATACAGAAAAGAATTAAAATTAAAGCTGAGGTAGGCAACGTCTGGAAATCAAGCTAGCTGTAGCACGAGACTCTTGAGGAAGCAACTCCACTGCACCCTCCATTCCCTGGTTTTGCTCTGGCTCACATTTTATTGGCTGTGACCAGCAGCTCTGTCGGTTAACTGTTTGTTGTAGACTGCTGGTCACAGCTATTGCAGATTCGTGCTTGTTTCTTGATTGTCGCTCTCTTTAATGCCAGTTAGCACAAAAATAACCCCAAACAAACAAACAAACAAACAAAGAAAAAGCAGTTGCAGGGAAAGTTGCAGCGGTGTAAGCTGGTCCGTCTCTGCTCGACCTAAGCCGGCTGACGGTGTCGCCTGCAACTCAGCAACTCAACTTGTCAAGTCGCCAGAGGCCAGATTAAGATCGTTAAACACATCACTTGTTTCAACAGCCTAATCAGCTCGTGGCAACGTCAGCTGGCGCTAAGAAGCGCAGAGTGGGGCAGCCAATAGGAACATGCGCTCTCTAAAATGACTTGTGATTGGCCGGAAAGTGTCTGTCACGGTCTGAACACAGAGCCAAGGAGAGGAGCAGAAGTCTAGAGTTCTTTCAAACCACCTGAATTACAAAACGCTGAAAGATTATTATGGGATTTTAGCCTGATGACTCCAAAGATAGACTGCCTACCCCAGCTTTAATATGATGAAAATAAAGACAACGCTCACATTGACAGGCCTGGAGAAGGCAACGGCTACTCTCTCCTCATCCCGACTGACGTACACACAGCTAATCATCTCTTCGCGCTCCGCTGTGAAAAAAAAAGACATTTGAGCAACTCATGCTGGACAACTGTTGTGTACTGTCATTCATATATATGTACATGAAAACACAAATACAGACAGACATACCTCTGCCTAGCAACCAGCGATAGTAGAACCAAGCACTCTGGTCGTTGGGGTCAGTGAAGAAAGCGTTCTGTACGAGCTCGTATTCTGAAAAGAAAAAAGTGCTTCTTTTAATCTGATTATAATGCCCGGGACACACATCCTGCGTCTGCGTCGTGTCTGCAGCACATCTGCTCATTTTTTGGCACCCATTAAAACAGATTAGAGCAGCCACACAGCACACGGAAGAGGCGCGGTGCACGTGTCACACATATGGGCAGCGACACAACACTTCAACTCAGGACGCTCCGATTTTTCCTCGAGTCTCGCACTTCTCTGCTAAACTAGATGGAGGAATAACCTGCCGACAGTCATACTGACATCATGGCAGCAACATTCACTGTGGTTTCAACATTTCCGGTGTGTCTTTCAAACTAAAAGCCCTCACAAGCAGGTGGGGCAAAGAATCCCTTCATTTACAGACTTTATTGTGAAACATTTGAAACACTGAATCTTGTTGTATAACAACAGACCATACTTCAACTAGTTCGGGGTTTTATTTTAGAATAAATGACAGTCAAACCTCTATTTTTTTTTTTAACTTTAAGGTACACAGATTTCTATCTTAACTCAATCTGAATTAAATGTATCCTATAAAACCATGAAACACTTTCATATTAATGGGAATCGTCAAACAGAAACTCGGTGCAGACAGACAGGGCACGCAGAAGCAGCCCTGCCTGCAGCGGACACAGCACGAGTGAACGACAGCGAGCGAGACGCAGCAGGTCGGTTCGTGCTGCAGAGGCAGATACAAGATGTGTGTCCCAGGCGTAAAGCCTCAGACTGCCCCCTGCTGGTATCAGGTGTTGGCTTACCTTTGAGGAGTTGCTCCTCACAGACGCGGTGAGAGTGGGTTTGTGGAGAAGGCGGAGGGGAGGACTGTGGAGGCTCGCGGCACGGTGATGGAGGCTCAGGAGACTCCGGGTGGAGCAGCGGCAGTAAGGTGCTGCGATAGTGCCAGCTGGAGTAGTTGGAGAAGTTGGAGCCAATAAGTCGATCAGTGAACCCCAACTCCTGATCCACGGGCACACCAGACATCTTCACAACCATGCGGCGGTAATCCCAGCAGTGGACTGGTCGAGGAGGAAGAATTCCACGTGAGACAAGGACGGAAATAATGTCGTAACGTACTAAGGTGAGATAAAGTGGCAAAAAATTACGGAATTATACAAATCTGTGCGATTCTTGTAACTCCCTCTTCCATTACTCACAGTTTCGGTCGTCCAGGCTGAGGCAGCGATCACACAGGCTCAGTTCTGTGGCCCAATCCGGCCGAGGCAAGCGGGCTGAGACCCAGCCTCTGTGGTGCCAGCTGCCGTAAGACTTTGGGTTCACCTTCAGGCAAGACTCCAGAAATAACAGCTCGGCCTCGTAAACCTTTTGCACTTCATCCTCATCCCTGCGGCACATACACACATGCACGATTAAAAAAAAACAAAACATAATTCTCTTCTCATAACTCAGATGGCCTTTTATGCAACAAAGGTGTATCTATCTACAGCTGAGGAGAGAACTGGTAATGGTCTAACTTCACGGTCTCCAGGTGCATTAGGATCTCTCTCCTGTAGTTCCACAGGGTCGCAAAGTCGGGATTGGATGATAACAGCTGCTGGGTCAGCTGGAGGGCCTCATCGTCACGGATACCCTCCTTCCTCTGTCGTGTGGGAGAAAGTGAGAGAGTGTGAGGCAAAATCACAGAGCGGGAAACAGACACAGAACTGCATAACATCCCAGCCACACAGGTCACATGAGCCCCAACCTTTTTTCACAAAAATAGCTTCACCTATGAGATGTCCGTACTCAACAAACGTTACAGAAAGTAGCTAAAAATGTGAGACAATGTTAGTTCAAAGAACGTCTGTGTCAGAATCCTCCATCACGCTAATATTCCAGCTAGGAAGGAACTATTTTTCCAGGCGTAATAACTTTGGTCTCCAGGGCTCGTGGCTCTCCTCTCTAAGGTACTTTATTGGTCACAGACACACAGTGAGATCCAGTGGCTGCATTAAACCCATCCCTAAGGACACAGCTCAGCACCCGGGGACCAACTCCAGATTCTGAGTCAGTGCTTCGGTTAAGGGTACTCAGCTCAACTTTATTTATAGAGCACTTTAAAAACAACCACTGAACGGAGTCTCTGATGTGCCCGTGAATGTGTCCACGTACCGAGCTGAAGTCCACCTCATCCAGCCGTGCCAGGGCCGACAAAGCGTGACACGCTCGGGAATGGAACGGAGCGCTCACGCTAGTCAAACAAACTGGACTTCAGGGGTCAAACGTGCTCGGGCACGGTACGGATCGCCTAATGTGAGCGCACCCTCTGCTATATATGACCATATAAAACACAGATGTCCTCTTCAGAAGCAACTTTCAGCTGTCCTATAGTGTTTCTGCACCCTGACATCTACTAAAGTGAACACACGGTCACATGTGAACAGCATCTGTGGAAGATACTAGTGATCAGTTGATCGTATCTGTTTCCTGGAGAGGACATGAATCTTGAAAACAGGTAAAAAGGATTTTAAATTGAACTTTAATTACATAACGCTCTGTGTTTTCCAGTAACAGCTGGGCACTAAAGATGTAATCCAGTTACCGAAGAGGACAAGAGCACATTCGTCGGGACAACTCTCAGTTTTGGATTAATGCATCTTTCCTGCCTTTGTGAGTATGAACAGCAGCAGGGGAGTGCGTATGCTCATTAAAATGAATTTTAAAATGCACGGTGAGACGTAGGAGCTACATGAGGCTTCAGCTGAATAGGATCGATTTCGAATGATCGATGATTCGCTCAGAGACGAATGTGGAGCATCACCGGCGTATCAGGGAAACATCTTTTAATAAAGAACCTTGGAAAAACAGGCGTCTCGTGCAGCCACGTATATCTTCAGTTTCTTCTCTCGCTCCTTTCTTTTCTCCTCCTCCTGCTGGGCTGTGGATTTAATCTTCACTCTGCCATGCTGTAACAAACAAACAAAACATACAAACAAACAAATTCAGCACACCTCACGCTGCTAGGAAGGGTTATAGTGAATAATCAATCACTCTGTAAACAACATAGACTGTTTAAAAGCAGAGAATGTGCCTGCATTTCACAATGAGATGAGCTAATGAATCTCTTACCATCTTTTGTGTCTGAGATGGAAATTTCCCCCAAAAAATCTGCTGACGGTGGACGAATGACAGGTGATACTCTGGGTGAGGCCTGAGTAACGTTTGCAGGACAGACAGATAGAGAGACAGACAGACAGACAGACAGACAGACAGACAGTCACAGGACGGACAGAAAAAGTTATGACAAGTCGTTACCACGAGTTCAGCCGGCAGCCGGTCATCGGTTCGTTCGCATTCATTCCTCGCTGAGGTTGAAACTCCGAGCAAGCGGCTCTATAAATAGCTCTATGTGTGAGGTTAGCTTGCTAATTAGCTCCGCTGTCACTAAACAACACGGGGTTCGTTCGCGGCTCATTCAAACCGACGCCCCGCGATCTAAAAACGTCTGAAATGCGGGACACCGCATCGCTCGGCGGCTAAAACACTCACCTGTCTGCGTGCGCGGCTTGTTTTAGTCTTTATCAGAGTGCAGCTTGATTTGTCATGTCACTATGAGGCTGTCCAACGACTACAACGCTTTCTCTTCCGTCTCATGAAAATGACGTCACGGGCGGTGTTTTTCCTCACCGCGGTGTTTTGCGGCCCTCTAGTGGAGAAAACGGCGAACAGCAACGCAGATGCGCCACACTGACCGTTCACACCTGCGCAGATCCGTTTCCTCCTTTATTTCTTGTAATTTTATTTTTATTTATATGGATATGTATATACGAAATCCTTTGATATTTTCCTTCTTTTTCATGCCTTGTAGATTTATTTTTATATTTGTGAATTTAACAAATTAACACCTCATAGCCTTCTGAAAGAATGCATCACATGTTTTCCTTTTGAGTGATTGTAAGTATTTGGTTGTAAATACTGTTATTTACAATAAAGCTTGGGGGAAAAAAAAACAGTTCCACTTTTCCCCAAACAAAACAAAACAAAACAAAACAACAAAAAAAAGTAATATGCGGAGCTTCCGCTCAAACTACTTCCTGTTATAGACCTTTCAACAGAAGAGTATGCGGGATCTTTTTAAAGTTTTCTTAGGAATGGCAGGTGTGTCTCAGTGTGGGCAGTGCCTCACCTGGCCCACCCGAAGCCGACACCCCTGTGGGAAAACAATGAAAAATAGACTTTTTGAATTTAGTGTTAGGGTTAGTTTGTCTTTAAAGTTTTGTCAGTGAAGAAAGAAAACACAGAACACCTCCTCGTGGACAAAGAACCAGAGCAACGCAGCACACAGACGTAGGGCTGTCACAAGCATGTCATATAGGACTGAAGACTACTGACAGCTTTGACATTCCTGAAGCTTCTGTCAAACTTCACTGCTGTGCAGGGGATTGTGGGCCACAAAGGTCGGAAAAGCACGCTGGTCTGCACACGAAACGTGACCTGATGTAAGAATATATTCTGCTTTATTTGGCATGCTGTATTTGACGTTTTTTGTCTTGAAACATACTAGTTCTTGTTATAGTATGGTAGTGTGGGTCGCATAGTGCCTTCAGCTTTGCCCCAAGCTTTTATTGTGAAGGATCCAGCCGTGCTCAAGGCTTTTATTGTGAAGGTCTCTGCGGAAATAGGTCGTCCGTCTCCTCGGGTTGTTTCAAAGATGGAGGTGCTGTCTTTCGCACCGTGCCTTCGTGCCCCCGTTAATCCCAAACAGGGAGCTTCGGTGCAGACGTCATGAGGAGCCAGTTCCCGCGCAGTGTAACCGGATGCCTCGTGTGAACCGGACGGCGGTCTTATCGCTGCTGATCGTCAGCAGCTCCGTTTTCCTGTTGTTTCAGTTGTATTATTACAGGAAGTACGTCAGCAAGGTGAGAAATGCTCTGACCGAGCAAACCCTGAAACATATCGATAAAATAAAAAGATTGATCGGTGTTTCTAAGAGACTGAGGCTGAAGATGAACCGCGCAGAAACATTTATCGAACTTTTCCAAACGAAACTCAGGAGCTTTTTTTTCTCAATACATGCCATCCTATCCCGTAATGACGAAATATCCGCCCGCCCTTTAAAATCCCCGGATCCAAACATCTGGGGCACGTTCAATCTAAAAACGTTGTACACCGTTTTGCTACGGTGGCCGCTCTGAACGACATGTTTCGTCCCAACGGTGTGCCACCTTTCAGATACGTTTTGTCCCGTTTGGTGGGCGTGGCACAGGTGTTACCCAGTCCGCAGTGACGTTAGCACAGTGGGTCTTGGAAAGGTGCTTTACAAATGTGAATTAGTGTTGAATTGTAACGACGTCACGGGTTTCTCACAGAGGGCCTGTGATGTAAACGTAGACTGAAGTCAGCAGACACTGTGTGTGGCTGTCACAGCTAACTTACAATAGATATCGTTTGCATCTGTCATGGTGCAGAGCAGGACATGTCTGTCTGAATGCCGTTTACTGATCGCAGTGTCCTTAACTGTCCTTTTCCTTCATGTTTTAATTCATATAAGCATTCTGATGATATATTTAAATGACATGGTCCTATCAACAAGAGGAGTAAATATATTTCTGTTTTGTTATTGTATGGAGCTACCAAAGGCAGTGACACTTTAATAATCTTTTCTACTCCACTCTGCTCCAATTAATATATAATGCTTAAAATATATGACAAACTACAATAATAACAGCCGCCCTCATGCTCAAAACAAGCTTAATAAGCTTAATTTTTTTAAATAAAAAGAATTTTTTTTTCATACAGTCTTGAAGGTGGGAATTGAACCATCCTTCAGCTGAAATGTTTGCCTTGGCGTCCTGACAATTGCTGGATCTCTGAGCGGTTTTCCGCCCAGTTTCCACACAGCCTCTGACTCGAGCAGCTTGTTCTCTGCTGTTCCGGATGGTGAGGGCTGTGACATCGAGCGCAATTTGAAACTTGGAACGGTAAAAAAGAACTTAATCCAATGTCATTAGGCTCTGAAAGTTTCTCCAAACACTGACACAAAGAATGGCCTTCTCAGCTGCCATACTTCCAACACTTGCATCACACAACAGGGTGTTCAACACACCACCGTTCCCGTTTAAGAAAACGTTTTGTGCGCGCTGAACACAGCTCTGTGTTCGCCACAATCCGCCTTGTTTCTGGTGACATGATGTTGAAATGAAAAGAAGCTGCCAGTCCCACTAATACTGAATAAAAAATAAAATAACAAAAAATAAAATAAAACCTTACTCACGCTTGCCGCACAGCCAGAGCCGATGGTTTTTGTGTTCCAGACATCACGGTGAGGAAGGACACAGCATCTTACAAAAACACATTCATTCAGGTGCTGTTTCACCTCACAGCTGAGCTTTACTTTCAAGATTCTGGCTCACAAACAGACCACAATAAAATAAGAGTTCACCAGAATAAGAGCCTTTTTGCCCAAATTAGAAGACATCAACATTACGTTCCTTTTGCCTTGTGCTGTTTTTGTGTGCTGTGCGTCTGTGAAGCTCCTGTTATTTTGGGGAAAGCATTGAATATGGAATACTACTTTTCTGTTCATTTCTCATTTCCAGCTTACACAACGACATGCTGTTTGCTTTTTAAGTTCCGTAGTTCAGAACCAAACATTATAATATAAATCCTTTTAATTATCTGAGACAAAAAAAAACCCTTAAAGAACTTCATTGAATTGTCATTTTTATTTTTAAAAAAACACAAACAAACTCGGGACTGAACACACATCAGAGTCTTAAGGCTCGCTGTCTGTCTGTGGTTGTTATGGTTTTACCGCTGTTTTACAGTAAACATATTTTAAAATAAATAGAATTGACTTGTTTTTTTGTTATGTTATCATTGACAGTGTAAACAAAAGAGTAATAGTATCAAGTGCTGGCAGGGGCCCGTACCGAGGCCCGTCCCGGGGTCCATCCCGAGGCCTGTCCTGTGGCACGTCCCGGGGTCCATCCCGTGGCCCGTACCGGGGTCCATCCCGAGGCCTGTCCTGTGGCAAGTCCCGGGGTCCATCCCGGGGCCTGTCCTGAGGCCCGTACCAGGGTCCATCCCGTGGCCTGTACCGAGGCCCGTACCGTGGCCTGTCCCGAGGCCCGTACCGAGGCCCGTACTGGGGCCCGTACCGAGGCACGTCCCGGGGTCTGTCGCGTGGCCCATACTGGGGTCCATCCCGTGGCCCGTCCCGGGGTCCATCCCGTGGCCTGTCCCGAGGCCCGTACCGAGGCCCATACCGGGGCCCGTACCGGGGCACGTCCCGGGGTCTGTCGCGTGGCCCATACTGGGGTCCGTCCCATGGCCCGTCCCGGGGCCCGTCCCGAGGCCCGTCCCGGGGCCTGTCCCGAGGCACGTCCCGAGGCACGTCCCGGGGCCCGTCCCGAGGCCCGTACTGGGGTCCGTCCCGTGGCCCGTCCTGGGGCCCGTCCCGAGGCCCGTCCTGGGGCCCGTCCCGAGGCCCGTCCTGGGGCCCGTCCCGAGGCCCGTCCCGGGGCCTGTCCCGAGGCACATCCCGGGGCCCTTTCCGAGGCCTGTACTGGGGTCCGTCCCGTGGCCCGTCTCGAGGCCCGTCCCGTGGCCCGTCTCGAGGCCCGTCCCGGGGTCCGTTCCGTGGCCCGTCCCGAGGCCCGTCCCGAGGCCCGTACTGGGGTCCGTCCCGTGGCCCGTCGCGAGGCCCGTCCCGGGGTCCGTTCCGTGGCCCGTCCCGTGGCCCGTCCCGAGGCCCGTACTGGGGTCCGTCCTGAGGCCCGTCCGTCCCGTGGCCCGTCTCGAGGCCCGTCCCGGGGTCTGTTCCGTGGCCCGTCCCGAGGCCCGTCACGAGGCCCGTACTGGGGTCCGTCCCGTGGCCCGTCTCGAGGCCCGTCCCGGGGTCCGTTCCGTGGCCCGTCTCAAGGCCCGTCCCGGGGTCTGTACCACGAAGTAGGTTTCCAGTGAGCGAGCTGACTTCAGGTTAACTGAGTTTTTCGGTGTGTGAAGGTGGATCGCTTCTTACCGGCTGCATCACCACGGTAACGGCTAACCTGCTCCTGAGCAGGTCATGTTTGAGATCATCAATCAGATCAGTCAGTCCTCTTAGAAAATGACGTCACCATTCGTCAAAGATCCCGTAGAGCTCAGAGCGAGGATGATGAGAGTCTCTGAGGAGGAAGTTCACAGAGCGTCAAAGCTCTTTAAATTTGATGGGAACATTTTCATCAGAAGGATTTTCTGTGTGTGAGTTCTTGAACCATCTGCAGCAGAAGAAGTTTTTCAATATGTCAAAGTTCATTTGCTGCTTAGAATTATGTTTTATATTTGGTTTGAATCACTCCAGAGTCCGAGTCTAAAATGACACTTTGAATGAAGTTAAGTTAGCTTTAGCAGTGTGACGTGAAACACACATTTAATAATTACATACATTTGTGCCATATTACGTCGCAGTGGTATTGAATAGGCTGTAAAAACAGTCTGAGAGAGAGCTTTTTGTCATGAAACAGTTCATAACTTATAAACTGTAATTTTTTAATGCATGGATCTCTCTTTATTTAACTCTACTGCATTTTTGTGATACAGCGTTCATCCCAAGTATCTTCACATCGATAGTTAATTTTTTACACTTTCACACAGCAGATTTTTTTTATGATCTTCCTGACAGCTGAAGTTGCTTTTCATCTCAATTATTAGTTTGCTCCTCGTATTTAAAACATGCCGCTCTGCTGCCACTCGCTGCTCCATCCAGGTTTGTGATTGGTCCACATGCTGAGAACCCCGCCTCTTTTATGAGAACATGCTCACATATAAGTTGGGAACACTTTAATTTACTGAGTTGTTAACCAGCTTCGTGTGAGCGCTTAGCTGGATCGCTTTTGTCAAGTTTAGTGAAGCCGAGTAACCTGAAGAGACCCAGGACATGCTGAACTCGCTTGTAGCCCAGCTGCAGTTACGGAAAGCCAACTGTGTCAAAAACACCATAAATGTGAACGTAACAGTGTCAGCTGTTAGTGAAGCAGCGGTGCTCCTTTCTCTTAGATTTATATTTCAGATTCATTTTCTGTTTCCCAACATGCCTTTCTTCTGCAGTCTGGCCCTCACTTCCTTGGACGAACAAGTCACTTGACAGACAATGAAGTCCAATGGGTAAGTTAGTGCTAGCGTTAACTGCAGTACTGTTGTTATTCTCAGTGTTAACTTACTGTCACTGTTAGCCTCAAGGCCCATTCATACTTTCTGCATGTCTGTGTTTCTGCGGGGTCCACTCAGGTATGCATGACGTAAAAATCATCATCCGCCAATGTCCACCTGAACCTGCGCTTCTAAAGTCACCTGAAGTCTTTTGTAGTCTTTTCCTACCCAGATGTTCTGAGTGTGACGCCCGTCAGTCTTTGTTGTCAATGATCTTTTTAGGTCAGACTTGTGCTCTGTTGGCCTCTCAAAGCGGCTCTTTCACATGTGTGAAATGAACAACTTGTTTTAGTGCAGAAAACACTGATTCACAGCAACATATTTAAATGGAAGATTTCTTGTTCAACAACAACAACAAAAAAAAATCCTCACATTCAGTAAGAATGTGTTCTCCTTCACGTCTGCAGAACCTGCGATCTGCACACTGCATATCACACACGGACCCTTTCAGTATGAATGAAACCGCTCTCCCGGTCTGCCTGAGCGGACGCCCACGGACGTGCAATGCAGAAAGTATGTTGGGCCTTTAGTGCCATCATCACTGTTCACAGTCCTGTCAGCTGTGATGCTGATGCACTGAGCGTGCTCTGTTATGTTTCTGCAGCAAACGGTGAAGAAGTTTCTGGCATTAGCTCAGCGCTTCAGGTTGCCACTGTTCCTTGCTGACACAGCCACGCTGAAGCTGATCTCTCAGGATACTTTGCAGCATCGTGACCGCCTGGCACATGAGCCGCGCTGCAGCTTTCTGTGCACAGGCCGGCCAGTCACATCCTTTGCCGTGTACGCCAACATGTGGAAGTATGATGTAAGTGATTAGTTCATGGCCGCTAAATACAAAATAATTTATGTTTCATGTAAACTTCATTTTTATTCACTGTTCGTAGTGTTTATGTGTTACTTTACTTTGTTGTGTTGGTAAATAAACAAATATCTTGGAAGTATGTCATATATTTGGGAGAGTTCCATGAGATAAGACAAGTTAGAGGCACATCTGTGTGCTTTAAATGGAGACCCTTTAAAGGACAACTTCGGTCATTTTACACATGCAGCTCTATTGTTCAAGCTACCTGAGACTTGCTATTACCAAAGACGCGACAACATTTGGTCCAGCCACGTAGCTGTCCTCGCGCAGGGACGCAGCACTTACTGCTAAGCCATGGGGGCAGAATTTTAAACTGTGTTTTCAACGTCTTAACATACTCCAAAT
>JAQLOL010000020.1:25610947-25622117 GCA_029783665.1 Naso thynnoides
GTGTGTGTGCACAGATGTAGACGGAAGCCGGTGGCTCCAGTTCTCAGCCAAGTGATTACAAATGAACACACTGCATGTTAAATACAGATTAGGATGGCAAGATAGCTGGTTTCTGCCCAAACAGTGATACTTACTAATTATACTGTTCTTAAAGTGTGTTACATTTTAGTCTTATGTCTGTATTTTGAATCTGTGGGACATCAGCAGGCTAACATTGTCAGTTTAACGTCTTCCAGGACGGCCACAGAGAATGTGTACACTCTCCTTCAGCCTCCGAAGTCAGCTGCCAGAGCTGGGTCTCCCGGCGAAGGGGCGGATGGGAAAATAAATGATCACCAGGGGAAAAATACTCTTGTTTTGAGTCCGCCTCCGGTGCCGGGCATCCCTCACCCGGGCATGGGAGGAAGTAAACACCCCTTTTATTCGCCGAGAGAGGTGACCCACTGTGACCCACTCCAGGCATTCATTTTACTGAAAGTCTGCCTCTGGTTCGATTTTTCCTTTGCTTCCTCTTGTTGTGTCTTGACAGAAATCCGAAATCGACGCTGTGTTTGAACAGCCGGTGGAGACGGACAAGTACTGGGTGGACGACAAACAGAGGACAACAGAGGTGCTGCAAGCGGACAAGCTGTGGATGGAGGCGAGGCAGAGCGATCAGCACGCTGAGAAACACGCAGAGAGACAGCGCTTTGAAAATAGGCTGCAAGAGAGAACTTTTGGAGAGCCGAGGACTACAGACAGACAATCAGACAAGTACTGGACTGAGAGTAGACATCCAGACAGACATGTGGACAGACAGTGGACTGTTGACAGACACACCCAGCGGCAGATTGACAGGAAGATAGAAAGGCAGTGGATGGGTGGCAGGCAGATAGACAGGTCGTGGTCAGAGAACAGGCCGACGGACATACAGGTGGACAGTCAGTGGACTGAGAGCAGACATGCGAGCAGGAAGACAGAGAGACAGGTGCAGGTGCTTCATTTGGCCCAAAGGCCACTGCCGCCGTACCCGTCAGACAGGACGCCTTCGCCAAAGCAGGAAACGGATCCCATGAAAAGCCCAGAGGTAGCAGCTCCAGACTGGCATCAGCAGGAGATGCTGGGAGACGCTGGTGGAGGCTTCACAGAGGGATGGAGGAGCAGCGCAGGAGGAGGAGGAGGAGGAAGTCGAGCATCCAAACCTGATCCTCCACCGCAGAGCAGCAAACCAAACCTGCCCAAACCGAGGACGAAACATCGGCTGGAGAGCTTAGACGCTCTGCCAGGTACCTCAGTGCCATCCACATTTATGTGCCAGAGATTAGAGAGAAGATTTTAGCTTTTGTAATGGGGTTCATGTAGGGACAGACTAATACATTCATTAGTCGATATTATCGACTAATGCTGGCCTCTTGCAGATATATGGTATCTGTGTTCATGTTCTCAGGTATGCACCAATATTAACAGTTTTTTAAGGCCACAAAAGTGCTTGGACTTGTGATTTAAAATGGTATAATGATGTAGTTTATCCAGCAGAGGGTGTTCAATTATTTAATAAATATTTAGTGAAGTGTTTACTGTTCAGTGCGCTAATGTTTGACATAAAGTCAGTGAAAATGTAAGATGTCTTTACACTTGACTATGACTGTGTGGATAATGTACAGAGTACAACATTAAACTCAAGTAAACACAGTTACAACCAAAATATATGTGATTGAAAAAAAAACTGTGGGAATGAAATAAAATAAAATAAAATAATTAAGAAAAAGCACAAAGCCAGGTGAAAGTCACTGCTTTTTATCCACAGGTACAGAGGAAGAGGGAGAGGTGGAGAGGGATGCTGCAAAGGTGGAAAAGAAAGAGAGAGAAAAAAGAAGAGACTCCGAGGGTCAACCTCCGCCGATTCCAGAAAAGGTGTGTGATTCATAGGTGTGCATGGTTCGCTTTATCTAAAAGACAAGTAAAATCTGCAGCATTCACAACTCCATCGTGTTGTAGTGTAAATCTAAGCCAGTTTTTCCAGGTGAACTTATTGTCTTTTATTTTGTTCATGCTTTCTGCTCTGATCCGAAAAAAACAGCCAAAGACGTCTTCGTACGTGACTTTTTCAAAAGAATTAACCAACGAGAGGAACTTGCCTCCTCCTCCTGTGCCGCCTCCTGTGAACAAGCCTGTGCACGGATTACCAGACAGAGCGGCGAGTCAAGGTAACTCCTGAGAAAATACAAACAATGTAAAGCAGCAATGGCACGTGTAAAGCTTAAAAAGCTCAGTTTTGTTCACAATTCAATGATTTTTTTTAAGAAAAACTGTGTTCAGATGCCTGTCTGACTTTCATAGAACAGGAAAAAAATGTTTTTTGCAGTTTGTTTAAACTTTACTTTTGATTTTATGATTCCTTCCTGTACACTAGAGGCCAAAAAACTGCCACTCGGAATCTTTTATGTTTCTGCTGTAGTCTGTCTGTAGGCTGGTAGACTCACGCAGAGAGAAACATAAAGCCAATTAGTTTATTGATTAAATCACTGATAGTCAATTGAGGTCAATCAAAGGAAAACTTTAAAAGAAAGGCAAGGCAAATTTATATGTACAGCACATTTCAGCGACGAGGCAGCTTCACAGATAGACATTTTGGAAAACCGACTTCTTTGCGTTCTTCCTGCTGTGAATAACATGAAGCTGATGGTTCTGAGGCTCCAACAAGCATCTGTTTCCGAATGGCAGGGGAGGCAGTAGGTTTTTGTTTTACAGTGGTCATGGGTCGGATTGCTTGGTAACTTCCTGTAGTAGTGTCATCATGGTGAAGTTACCAGGCAACCGGTGCAGAATCCAGGAAGTCACTGGTCCCGTTCAGGAAAATAAACTGTGCCCCGACTCAGGGGCCGCATCCTCCGAAAATCGCAGCCCACAAAGGCCACCGTTTCATAAATGAGACAGTCTGATATGTAACAATTATACAGGATGTAACATAATTACTGAGCTTTAGATTTGCTGGTATGCAGATTCTGTTGCTTTCACACAGAGCCGGTCTAACTAATTCCCTGTTTCTCATCTTTATGCTGAACCAAGCCAATCAGCTGTTGGTTGTAATTTTATGTTTACTGAACAGACACGAAAGTGGTTTTGATCTTTTCTCTGAACTCTTTGCAAGAAGAAAACTATTTCAGATGTGAGCAGCAGTTAGCAATTACTCTGGTTTTATGCCGCCCCTTATTTTACTAATTCCCCCTTTAAACAATCACACAGAGCAAATATCACACTAACCTTTTACGACAAATATCTTCTCTTTACAAACATTGTTCAGGTGAAGAGGGGTTGAGACCGCAGGCGCCAGTGAAACCACAGAGAAACAGAAAGGCCATGTCATGTGACGCAGGTACGACCAGTTTTATCCGCATCACAAATACTGTTATGGTTTATCTACCAGGTTGCTACACCGTAGATTTATTTATGTTGGAAAGCTGTATATATGTGTTGATCTGTGAGTAAAATGTCTGGATTTAACTGTTAATTGGTGTTTTTTGTCCTCACTGAACTCAGGCACTGACAGGGAAAGCCCAAATAACGTTGAGAAGCCCCCAAATCGCAAACCCCCTGTGAAAAAACCTAGACTACCCCAAAACAGAAATAAGTCACTGGACTTGTCTGGTACATGTCTTTCTGTTTATATTCGTGTGTGTGTGTGTGTGTGTGTGTTGCAGATGATACAGATGTTACAGTGTGTAGAGTGTGAGTCAAGTGGTGTTCAAACATACTATTTAGGGTTGGGTTGGTATGAAAATTTCTAAGCCGGTTTGATTTTAAGGCAGATATTGAACGGACCGATATTACTGGACTTTCACCACTAGGTGTCGCACATCACTCAGCCGGTTGAAGTTAGCGACACAAACTTTTTGTCGCGCAACAGCCAGTCTGCGTTGAAATTCTCCCGGCGTCACTGACGTCCGGACATTGAGACCAAAACATCCGTCGCTGTGTGTGAACACCACAGAGCTGTACAACAAACTTTATCACCTTAACTTACACCACGGAATTATGTAATGAACACAGACACGGCGTCGTCAAGTTTTTCGACGTTTCTGGGACCTCCCCAACTGTTACAGTGCAGAAATGATTATTCTATCGGCCGTGGTTAATGACAGAAACCCCTCGTCCTCCTAACGCTAACAGCTAAGTTTAAGGCGGTGTGTCTTGATAATGTCACACGGAGCTGTGCAGCTTGAGGTCTACGCAGCGCACCGTCTGGCTGTCATTCATTTTCAGTTGTAGCGTAATCAGACATCATACTGTTGGTCACGTTGTCCTGTTGTTTGTTGGTAATGCAGTACAAGTTTGATTTATGGACGTCATCAGGCCGTTAAGTGTCGGTACTTGTTGCGGCTGATGTTTGCTTCTAATTTGCCCGAATCTCACAAAACGACAAATGCCGGTTTAGCTGATCTCCATAAAATTAAACCAGTTTAAGCCCGTTAGGTAAAACTGGACACCGACCCAAGCCTAATGGATAAAACCGTGTTTCCAACAACACTGACTTTAAGTAGATGTTAGTATTGATCAGCCGCAGTGATTAATTATTTCCCATCAGTGATCAGGTTTCTTTCTTTTTTCTTTTTTTTTTTTTAGACAGCCTCAATTCAGCCCCCGGTCAGAGCGAGCTGTTGTGATGCCCAAGGAAATTCACCCGGCGACACGTCGTCATGACAACTGTGGAGCATTTCATCATCGAGGAAACAGGGGAAAACATAAGTGGAGAGGAGAACCGGAGAGACGATGTCTAACAGCGCGACTTGACAGACGTCATAAAGCATCAGTCCTCTGCTTTTGTTGAAACCATCACTTTCCTCCCTCGTCACCCCGACTGTGTTTCTGTCTTTGCTTTTCCTCTCAAATGAAAAACCTGCTCAACTCTCTTTGTGGCCACAGTATTTTAACAGTATTTGCTACTTTAGAAAAACCCAAATGATCATTGTCTTTTTGTGTTGTTGGGCGGTGGGCCGAGTGTTTGAGCATTGTGGCTTTTTGCTAGACAGAAAAAAAAAAATCTTTATTAGAATGTGATTTCTTAAATCTGCAATGCATTTTTGACTGCTGATACAGTTGATTGCCTTGGTTGACACTTGAAAATGAGTTGCTTCTTATCAGATGAAACTTGATTATTTATATCTAGTTTTGCTTTCAGGAACTGAAAGGTAATATATTTTATAGAAAAAAATAAATATAATGTATGAGCACCCTCACTGTATGAATAAAACACTAATGGAAAATAACTGTGACTTTCTTTTTCAAGTCGTTGTTTAGCTGTGAGCTCAAGCAGGATGTTTCATATCTGTGGATTGTTTCAGTGAAGGTATACTTATCAGGAATTATCACTGCTTTCATATTAACAGTGATCTCTTGTATGTGGAAGGGGATGTTTACTAGAATGGCTGAGAGAGCGCAGACCTCTGGCAACACTAATTGTCTGCTTTTTTATGTCATGTAAATCTTCAAACCAGTAGCGGACTGAAGGGGAATGGGGGGGCAGTGCCCTAATGTTTGAAAAAACACAGAAAAAGTGCCTTCTTGGGTGCTCCTGTGGTCGATGAAACGTGATGAAGTGCAATCTCAGGTGCCCTTCCTGTTAACACAACATGGTAAAGTGCCCTCTCGGTTGCTGCTGTCTCCTTGGGTGTCCCTCCAATGGACAAAAGGTGGTAAAGTGCCCACTCAAGTAACCCTCTAGAGGATAAAACGTGATAAAATGCCCTTTCGGGTGGCCTTCCAGCAAACAAAACATGGTAAAGCGTCCTCTCAAGTGGCCTCGGGTGTTGGATGACAGCTTCTCGGGTGCCAGTGTCCCACCACATACACCGGGTGCCCTTTTTGCTATTTCCGCCACTGGCCCTCAAACATCTTGAGTCCGCCCGTGCTTCAAACACAAACTTCCCAGTCATTATTACAACTATTGTGTAATAATACGAATCATTTCAGTTCTTTCAGTTCTCACTGTGTCGAGGTAAATGGCTGGTTGCTATGTGGCATAAAAGAGGAAATATCCTTAAGTGTAATTGTTCTATGGTTGCAGGTTTTATGGTCACAGCCTCTCTCTCTAACTCCTAAATCTGATCTAGAACTGATTTCAGGACCGTCACTCCACTATAATCTTACCAAGGTTGTAATGGTAGTAATGGATTGCATGTAATCAGATTTTTTTTTAAATTGTAACATAGCCTACAGACTGAATTAAAAATGTGTAATTAGATCATAGTCAGTGTCAAAGACTACTTCATGGCATTTTGTCTGTAAGTTATCTTTAAATTATGGCAATTAAAAGTTTATGAAGCTTTTTCTCTATTATAAACTGCCTTATAAACTAATTAAAGCTTCTCTGACATTCAGGGTTTCTCCGCTTTGCGGCAAACTAAGCAGGAAAAAAAGTGATGAAAGATTCAGTTCCTTTAACAGCTTTTCATTCCTGGAAAAATATTGCAGAGCAAGAACATCTTTGTGCAGTTCTTGCTAGATTAAAAAAAAAAAGCTGCGCAGAAGAAGAATCTGAAGAAACAGATATACAATTTTTCTCTCAGCTTAGCATCGCTATTGCTAATGTTAGTTTGGGAACATTAAATTTTTTATTTTTTTTTTAAATCAATAAATTAAAAAAAAACCCACTGGTTTCAATTTTTGTCCCAAAAATCTGCACTGCTCATCATCTGCTGCGGTAGTAGTGTTGAAAACAAGGCGTGTGGAACTCAAATTTATGTCTTTACCAATTTTTTTATATAAGTTTAAAATTTTAAATGCCTGTATAATGGATCATGGTACTAGTTACAGATTTTGCCATATCCACAATTCATGACACAGCACTGATCTTTTCTAACCACATGCATATTTGTTGCTATATTAATGTTCAAAATCTCATCAATAGTCCCTTTATTTACACTTTCTAATTATTTCACCTTCACTCTTTAAAGTGAAATAATAAAGTGTACCAGTTAATAACTCAAGTTTTAAAGAAACAAAACGAAACATGGTTTTACAGTAACAAGCATCCAGCTGACTGCTGGGATTTCCATGATCGCAGGTCGATGCTAAATTTTCTCCCCGACTTAATAAATGTGCCCCTCCGGTTGGCATAGCAACCCCATAGAAGTGGAAGAATGTGAGAAAACAGCAGGGGGCGACTGATCCCTACAAATGAGGCTGCCTCTGCAAAACACACACACACATCTACACACACACACACACACACACACACACAAATGATTTGAGTAGAGCAGCAGTCTCGCAGGTTGTCATTAGCAACCGTGCCGTGACCTTTTTTCTAAAGATGCTGTAATGAGTTAGATGCAAGTTAGAATAGTGAGAAATCTTTGCAGTTAGTTGAAACAAAGATAAAAAAAAAATAAAAGACTGTTTTTCCACCAAGTCAGTGATTTGTAACGAGTAAACAGCCTCGGCTGAAACGCTGAGGAGGTTTTTCAGAAGACTGCGACTAATTGCTGCGTTTGTGTTTTGTATATTTTGAAAACAGTTGTCTCTTTTTTTCTAGGTGTGGATGACGGAGATGCTGCATGTGTGAACTTTAGCTGATCTGTTTGATCATTCGGCCACATCTTTGTTAATCACTGCAGGTTACGGATGAAAGATGATTTATTGCCCTGTCCCACGTCGGCTCCATGCGAGCAATGAGCAAGTCTCTCCAGAAGCAATTAAACATCTCAATTGTTGATTTATGGTGAGATTACAGGCGGCGCATTGGCAGTCGTGGCAACAATGACTTCATAACAGCACGATGAATTACAACCCCAGCGTCTGTTTGAACTTCTCCCACTCTCCATCAAATGCAAGGCAATGATGACTCCTCAACTGTAATATATCCCCCTAAATCACGGATCTCACTGCTACTGATGAATTGTCAGGGGAGCTGCTGCAGAAAGTGGAGCTCTGGGACTTTAAAGACACAGATTAGCTGTGAGAGTTTGCATGTTTTGATCATATAAGAACACAAAAATAGAGTTTTGTGCTCAGATTTCTTGGCTCTCAGATTATTTGCCTCACTTTTATGCTGTTAAGATTCTCATCATACTTGTGCGTTCATTCAGAACAAGGTTTTGTGCACTTGCTGCTCAGCAATAATTTGAAGCGCCTTGCTCAGTGGCTACTCAGCAGATCCTTTTAAAGGCAGAAAGATTTTCTGCTGAGATTTTGTTTTGTTTTTTTTTTTACTTAATTATTTTTCAACAAAAATGTCACCAATCCAAAAGTGATGGGATTCTAGTTCAAGGAGAAGCCACGAGAGAATTTCTTTTGCGTCCTCACACCTGAATCCTGAACGGAAACGTGCTACACCGAAGCGTCGTTCTGCTTGGTTACACACTGCACTGTGTTCCTTACAGCTGATGGGAAGACACATCACATCACACAGGAGGCACCCGAACACATCCTACACTTCTCATCATTCTTCTGCAGTTACCAAGCAACATGATCACATAAAGACCGAGGGAAGAGAGGAGTCAGGGAGAGAACATGTGTGGGTAGAGGAGAAAGATGCATGCAAAATAAAAGGATGCAGGCAGTCCAAAGCATGTGCATGACTGTGCTCGCAACAATTCCCCCACCCAAGTCCTCCCCTTTTTCTTCCTGGGTCAAAGGAGGAGCCCGAAAGCGTCTTAATGACTTGTAAGTTCAGACCATGCTGGATAAACGCAGCATAAGACTTGAATCTATTTACTTCTCTATGCAGTAAATCTACCAAAAATGCCTGCTGGAAGTATTTACATCTAAATGTGGTTGTTTAACATCTTTTCTTCATGTTGTCAGCGTACCAACACGCTGTGAAAGTCTATTTGCATGTGGCTCCTCTCAGCGGGCCCACGGAATGATATTCCTTCAACAGCACTTACACAGGAAATGACTCATGAAGGCAGACAATGATAGGATGCAGTGTGATTTAATGTAATTACATCCATATCTACAAAAGGTCATAAGTGAGTTGTTCAGCTAGGTCGTCATGGGAACCGACTGTGAATGGATGACAGGGGCTGCTGGCTGCCTTTGGAGTCACCTCATGGCCGTGTTTGTAGAGACAGTCAACAAGCAGCATCGGTTACAGGTGAGCAGCAGCTAACAAACATGAACACGTGACGCAGCGACCGGCTGCAGCTGATCAGGATTATTAAAATATGTCAGGCAACGACATTTAGAGGGAAAAGCGAACAAACTTTTGCTTTTTGCTGTGACAAAGATGAGCCAGCAAGGAAATGCCCAGAGGAAAACAGCATTAACTCCCTGTTCTTTTGAATTTGTTCGGACTGAAAAACAATTTAGGAGAGAACACGTATTATAAACAATAATCAGTTTACAACCATGCCAGCGTCTTTTTGATGCTTAAAGTTTAAAGCTAATGTTACCACACGACATGCTAATAGTGGTAATGCTAAAATTTTATCTTTTTTTTTTCTGCACAATTATAAGACAAAAGGCAAAAGAGAAGAAAATAACATGTAAATACAGGTGTAGTGTAGAGGCAGGAAACCCAAAAGGGGCTTCCACGAGGCCTCTACCTGTATTTAACACAAAACTAAACAATCAAATAAAAGACCAGCTACTACGGGAAAGAAATAAAGAGTGTGTGTGGTTGCATGTGTTATATTTAGTGATTTGGTCGATCAGAGCAGTTTTTAAACTGCACTTGTCTGTGTTAAGTGATAAAAGTTTAGATAACACTTTGTATGAAACCTGTCTCTTTAATGCATTATAACACATAATAAACATTACACATTATAACTCATTGTGAACACATTTTTAATGCATTATGTGTGCTTATGGTTGTGTTTAGGGTTAACCCTTACCTTTCTTATAGCCTAACTATGATTATGGAGCACTATAGACACATTGTAAGTATGTTCATAATGTATTATAGATGGATGCTTTGAGTTAAGTGTTTTACGATGTTGAATTGTTTGTTCCAGAGTAGGGTTGAGGCTCCGCCCCTGTATTTGAGGGAAAATTAACCATGGGTAGTGCCGTAGAGAGGAAGGTGAACTCTTTGAAAATGTGGTTGTTCTAACAATTTTTTTCTGTATTAGGTAAATACTACAGGGGTAGGAGCATTTTTTGTTTTATAACCGAAAATTCTGAGGCTGAGCAGTTCTAATGTTTAGAATCTTAGTTTAGCGTATTAGCGTGCTAACACCACCAACCACAAAGCTTTACAGCCACAAGCTAAAGCATCAGACAATTCGGGCGGGAACGTACAAGGAAAACTGACATGAAAACCAAATTTGATGGAAATCCATTTGACAGTTGTTGACATATTTTAGTCTGCAGCAGAGTGGTGAACCAAATAAACGGAAGCTTTTAAACGCTTCAGCATTATTTTGGAATGCGTGTACGTCTCATAACGATGAGCTTATTCACAGCCGATCAGTGTGTGATGCTCAACATTTAAGGAAGTTTGTCCTTCATACAGGTGTTGAGTTATAAATACATTAGGACTGGATGCGCCTCCAAAGACGTATGGAATATAATGCTACAGGCTGTGTAATCTTAATACCTCATAAACTGTACAAGCATCATAATGAGCTTATTGTAAAGTTAATGGATACATAATAATAAGCTTTAAGAAGTCTGCACAGGGTTCAGTGGATAAAATATAAATAGCCTACAACGGATGTACATAGTAAATATTTAAATAACAATTCATTTATAGTTATATTGAGAAAAATGATGACAGCACCTGCACTGAGTTATGTCTGACATAATTTATGACTTGTCTCTGGAGCGTTAAAACTTAAGAAGAAAATAGCCAATGGTCCTAAAAAAATCTGTTTGCACAAATTAACTAACTAAACCTTCATGAAATATGACAGACAAAAGTAAAAGAATGAGTTAAACATTTGGCAAGACTTAACACATCGACTATAATGCATTATAACTAGGGCAGTAAAAATGAAAAAAAAATTAATTATGATTCATCATATTTTTATTGCTGTTTAAAATTCTGATATTTTGTATCTCACTGCAGTTTTTAAGTCCATATTAACAATGTAAAGCAATTCTTACCTGTGTAGCTTGTTTGGAAATCAAATGCCAACTCTTGTGTACGTCTCAGTGCAGTAACAAGGAAGAGTCAGGCAGAGCTCGCCCACCGCTAATTAGCTTAGCTCAAACACTGGTAGTCAATGGGAAGTGCTAGCCTGCCTCCACC
>JAQLOL010000020.1:25643325-25655423 GCA_029783665.1 Naso thynnoides
CCTCTGTTTACCTTCCCCGTCCAAGCACGTGAGAGAACTGACACCGGCCGCCAAACTCGGCCCTCGTTAAAGCCAGTGTTGTGTTTGTCCATTCTGGGCTACTGTAGATCATGGGCGTGTTAAGAGAAGCTGGATAAGATGAGAAGATGCTCTGCATTGCTTTCAAACTGGCAGAGTGGCCCCTCGCGGTATTGCAGTCCAAAAAGCATTTCCCCCGCAGGCCACCATTGTATGATTAATGGGCGGACTGTTAACGGTTAACGACGTGTAAACTGGCTACTTGTGAAAAGATCCGCTGGTAGATGTGGTCTCTCAACTCCAACTCCATTTTCACATCAGACTGTAACAGTTGGACTGTAAACAGCGAGCGGCACGTGGAGAAGGAAGTCGGAAATGGAAATTCGCCTCCTCCAACGGAAGCCCAAGAATAACGGGACTTGCCCCCAGAGGCTGTATCGCTGTCTACGGGAAGCCAGACGGCGAATGTGGCCGATGGGATCTGACTGGGGGAGACCAAAATAAAGCAAAATGGACCTTTCATTTTGAACTCACATTTGCATGGAGGACCAACATGGCTCCGGATGAGTGCCATTGTTGCTTTGTCTGTGAAATGAGCGTACCGTTAGCATACCGCTCGCTGGTTAGCTTAAAAGGAAAAACTATGTCAGTGTTGTGTTCAATGTTTTAAGAACGGTTGTTTCAAAATCGTGCATTAAATGAAACTATCAACTAAATTTGAAAAATATTACAATGAAAGTCATTAAGCTTTACACTGTACATCTGCGATGATACATACCTGAAACATCAAAACAGCATGCAAATCAGGCGTTGGGTGCTGGCTTTTTTAATCTAATCTAATAAACACTACATTTGAATGCGTACTGGCTTTGAATTTTAATAAATGAAGAGGGTGTGCGTCCGTCCTCTCTCCTGCAGTGTGACAGTATGACTCTGTCCAGCACACCGACTGTCCGCAGAGGAAGCACGCCTCTGCCGATTAAGCACCAGCTCAGAAGAGAAGAGGCCGTCCATGACGACTGCGACTGGGCATCGGGTGCAGCTGGACCGTCGGCCTCACCCATCAGCTTCAGCCCGGCCTTGGATGACGCTCTGACGGCGGCTGTGGAGGGCCGGCCTGACGGGCCTCTAAGAATCGCCCTGCTGGGGCAGAACGGTGTCGGGAAGTCTTCTCTGGCCATGGCGCTTGCTGGAGACATGGACAGGACTGCTTCTGTGGACTCTGAAGGTACAAAGCAGTGTGTTTGACCGGACTAATGCAGTGTGCAGGATAATGAAGTGGAGAGGCGGTCTGTAGGGCCGTCGCTTTTGCAGCGAGCAGCAGGTAAATAAATCACGCCACTTGTCTCCCATTTGAGACCTAACTACTGCTCTCTGTGTGCACAGGGGAGGGTTACGTACGCACAGTCACTGTGGATGATGAGGAGAGCACCATCATTATCTATGACAACTGGAGACAGGTGAGCCAAACAACACCCCCCCTGTTCCCACATCCCCTGCTCCCTCATTAGGCCGCTCAGCTCTCTCTGCAGCTGGCTACAGTGTGCTTGGCTCATGTCTCTGCGGTGTTTTCAATATAAAAGGCCTGAGAGCGGCTGAATCCTTGGACAGTTTCAAGAAGATGCTGAGAATGTAGCTGTTCAGTTTCAATTCTGGATTTTCTTTTCCTACAACTTATTTTGTCTGCTTTTATTAAAGTTCTGTTGTTTGTAGTTATGCTGTGCTTTAATAAGAGATAATATAGTAGGCCTGGGCGATATTCAAAATATAGTATCACGATCTCGTCCTCCCCAAATGTCGCGATAGATGATTTTTTTGTCAGGGGAGATGCTTACCATTTTCCTCCTGCTTTAAACCTAAAATATGGCTAAACTGGTGAGCTGCCATGCTTCCTCCGAACCAACTCCTCCATGTCTGTATATGAAAGCGCCGCATGCGTGCCCAAATCATGCCAGTTAACCTGTGATAACCTCTGCACCTCGTCGAATAGCTGATTTGAGAGAGACGCACAAGTATTCCAGTGTACCTGTGCAAATGGCAGTAGAGTCTAATCTAATCTAAACAGCAATGCGCAATGTGTGGAGCGCAGTGCGGCGCCACGTGCATTTTCTTTGCAAAATTAAAAGCTGTGTAGCTGTTTATTATTCAATATTGTGAAAAATATCACAAACTACAGCAAATATTGCAATATTCCATAGTATCTAACGTCAACCTTTGGTTAGGAAATAAAAATTCCTGAGTTTTAAGTGCATAGAGAAATCTTTAAGGAAAGCTAGGGCTGCACAAATAATCAAAATTTAATCGAAATCGCAGTGTGGACTACTGTACTTTCTAAGTTGCAGGGAGGTGCAATATTTGTCAAAGAAGAAAGGTGTGTGTTAAAATACCATTTAATTCAAATGTTGTGGTGCTGCAGAGTTGTCCTGGCCTACACTTCACATTCTACAGACTTAGGAAAACATCTTTGTTTGCAGCAGATCCTTTCAAAAATCACACCGTAATCACTTAAGTGTTTATATTTCAGTTTATATTCCAATGAAAATGAGAATACTGATGTAAAAGTTGTTATTCCTTCTCATATCAAAAGTCACATTGCAAATGCAATATCAGACAAAATAATCGTGATTAGATATCTTTCCAAAATCGTGCACCCCTAGGGAAAAACATTACTGTGCAGCTGCGTCTGTCTATTAGCTCGTAATTTGAAAAGTAAGCATACGTAGTCGTGCATATTTCAACAGAAATGGAATTAAAGGGAAAATATAGTTCCAAATCAATGAGTTTAAAAAGTCGCAGACTTACATTTCAGAATAAAAGCACTGATCTAAGCATTATTTGAAATCAAGCCATATATGTATGTATATGACTGTAATGACTGTGTGCGGCAATAAAAGTCGACTTCACCATCAGGTGGCGCCAAACTCTACACACTGCATTTTTCATAAAAAATGCATTTAGCAGAAAATAAAATGGGTGGAGCTGATAGGTCCTAATAGGAAACTTGTCTGGAATGAGAAGATGCACATATGTACAAAATGTCATGATTCGAGGTCAAACAGGGCCTGAGATATGCCTGTTCAGATTTGCATTTTCAACTGTTTACTGTAGGGCCCCCTGTTGGCCGATGGATGTCAGATCCGCCGCCATGGCCTCTTGGCACGACCCTCTACCATTCTGCCCCCCAAAAAAAGCCTCCTTTTTCTGAAAAGCCACACCTTCCGCAATTTTCATCAACTCGTAATGGCTGTTCGTGTTTCAAACATTTGCCCAGACGGCACTGCAGATGAGATGAGTACTGAGTCTCATTCAATTTGGTGAAAATTCCCATTTTAAGTGTTTTTCACAAAATTCAAAATGGCGGAAATTCTAGTGACAGGAAGTTATTTGTCCTTGTGTTTCGTAGAACATGTGCGCAAAGTTTCATGACTCATCGGACCCGGCGTGACATATGCCTGCTCGAAGTTGGCGTTTTCAACTGTTTGCTGTAGCGTTGCAGAACACGAGATGCTTACAGCGTATGTAGCATTTTTCACGAGTGCTCATATTGAAAATGTGGAGCACATTGCATTGTTTGTTTATTGTACCTGACACCACTATAATAAAAACTGATGCCAGGCTCAGAGACAAATCTGTAGCAAAAAGAGGACAACAAAATCTGCTGCATCCGCTGCTGTTTGACGGAGGAAAGCTCATTATCAGGTTGTTTTGCTCACTTTCTCCTCTTTCCCCTCGAGTGCAGTACAGAGGCATCTGTGTGTGGATGTGTGAGAAAGAGAGAGAGAGAGAGAGAGAGAGAGAGGGAGCGAGCGAGCTGCCCACAGAGTAGATGTGCCGAATGACTACATTAATGTTTTCGATTAAGGTGGATGTGTGAAAACACAGAATACACACACACACACAATTACACACACGCTCGTGACACAATCTGTCTTTTTTGATTAGAGGGTTCTTATGCGTTACTCTTTGAATAATGAGTTGTGTTTGTTGTGAGAGACAGCACAATTGTCACCTTTACAGGAAATGTTTGAATATAATCGCAGTATTTGACGTCTGTGCCTGTCAGGTATGAAGCTGCCTTTGGTCTGTGCTCAGTTCTGGACTTAGTGGAATTTAAATGAACGCTCAGCGGACCGTGGCAGCTCAGACTGAACACAGAATGAGGTGTCGTCAGTTTTTTACAGTTCGGAAGATTTACTCGGGGATGTTTTATTTGAAGGGATTTTATTTCCCTCCTGCTTGGAGAGGACGGCGTACCAGCAGTAATTTGAGGTGAACCGCATTTGGGGTTGTCTCCGGCAGTAATTTCTTACTCATCGACAGAGAACTTTAGATAAAGCACTAAACTGTCTGCTCTTGTGCAGACAGCACTTCCACCATCATTGTGCACACAAGGCTTTGACCACAATATTCACGGGAGCGAAGAAAGGAGAAATACTTGTGCTTAGGCCTTGTCCCTGCTTGCATATTTAACTGGCTGCTGCAGTTTTGTGACATGCAGTCCGCCTCTGTGCGTCCCTCAGGACCTGTCGGCTCTGCTGTGTGAGGTGTGTGTCCTGGTGTTTTCAGTGACTGACAGGCGAAGCTTCCACCGCACCGCCCAACTCCGACTCCTCCTGAGGGAGACTCAGCCCCAAACTCCCATCATCCTCGTCGGTAATAAGAGTGACCTCGTTCGCACACGTGAGGTTACCTCTCAAGGTAAGACTTTTTTCCCTCACCTGTTTAATTGTTTCCCTCCGTTGTGGCTTTTTGACTTCACGGTTGCTGTTGGCATTTCCAGCTCTTCATCTCTGTTGGTAAACAGTAACGTAGGGTGAGATCTGTGAAAATGTAAATGTCAGTGAATCAGCTTCATCACACTGTGGGAGTATGAAGGAAGTCACAGTTACAGTTAAAGCAGAAGAGCGCTCTCTGTGATTGCAGCGATGTACTATTACACAGCTTGTATCGTGGTGCACCTGCCAACTTAAACTTTGACCACGACCCTCGTCTTCAAGAAAGGACTAAACGATGCATGTCAATATGTCGCACAAAACAGCAATTTTAGTGAAATCGGGTCATATTTTACAGAGAGAATGTCCTCTGGTTTTTCCTCTGATGTCCTATGACTGCCTAAGAAGCCTACATGTTGCCTTCACGAACCTCCGTGAATCACAGAGTTGAGGCAGAGCGGTCGTAGGACGTCAGAGGAAAAACCGGAAGAAATTTCCTCCAGAAAATATGGCCCGATTTTACCGAAATTGTTTTGTGCGACATATTAACGTGCATCGTTTTGTTTTTAAAGCTGCCGGTCGCAGTCAAAGTTACTCAGTGTTGCTTTAAAGTGACGTGATGATAAAAAATTGGTGTTTTGTGAAACTTGATCCATCCAAAGTTTCTGTGTACAACACGGCCGTCACACAAATGCTGCTAACATCAGAAAAACCACCTCTGTTAAAGCACATATTAAAACAGTATCCATTCAAAGTCGTACAATCAAACTCCATTAATAGGTTAACGGCAAGTTGTCCTTCTTGTTTTCATCTAAAATCATTTTTCAAAGCAAAAATCGATTGTATCGGTACTAAGAACTAGTGTCTCGTATTTAGCTCGTCAAACATTATCGTGTGGAAGCATTTTTCGCAGTTATAGTGGTAAATAGTCGTAAAGGTTACTCCAGTTCATTCTCTGACGTTCTGCCCGTGTGTGTTGTGTCAGCAGCGTCTCTTCAGATAACGGTGGATCTAGGCAGGAAGCAGCAGGAGAACGAGAGATTTTCAGTTGGCATTTGCGCTCCACACAGACTGAATCGAGGCCTTGAGCTGAATGTTTGTGGAGTTCAGTGCATCAAGTTTTTCCAGGGTTTCACCTCCTCTGCCACTGCAGAGAAATACGCCTTTTCTCTTCCTTGGTTTTTGGCAAAAAACGTTGATTTCTAGTCATTGATTTGTGTCACTGTTTCTCTCTAAATGAGCCCATTAATATCATTATATTGCCCCAATCTGTTTTAAAGTACTTTCCAGTGTTTATATCTGCTGTCTTTGCTCATGTAGGTGAAATGGAGGCTGAAGATCTGCAGTCTCTTCTGGTGCTTTGGTACTTTACACTGATGGAGCATCATCTGTACAAACTTGCCTCAGAGTCTGCTTGCCAACAGACTCCAACATCTCTTGTTTTCCTGTTTTGCTCTGTTATCATCTGTCTCACACATTTTTTTAGTGTCTGACAGTTTCTTGTCTTTGCGCATCAGAGCATATTAACCCCTGAAGATTTTTCAGTAGTTTTAATACTTCAGTAAGTCTCAAAATACTCGAATGATCTGCACTCGGCACTCTATAAAGGTCTCAATAAGCCCCTTGTTAAGTGTGTTTTGTAAAATTAGCTCAAACATGATCCCCAGGATAAGAACAGGCGCTGTTTTTGTAGGAAATGATGGGCTGTTCTTAATGGATTAGTCATCTTTTCTCCAACACTGGCCTGGAAAACAGTTAAGTGCGCCATTAAATGGAAGATCCCCAGCCTCATAGATGGATAATTCATCGAGTTACGTGCCTAGTGTGCTTTTTGAGAGTGCCTTCTCTTCTCCGAACAGTGTGGTTAGGCTTCTTAATTGCGTGGTGTTGAGTTTTTTTAAGATTCGTCCATCTTGTCCCCTCTCTTCCCGTCTCCTTCCCCAGAGGCCATGTCCAGTGCCGCCCTCTACAACTGCCTGTATTTGGAGATCTCCGCCTCTCTAGACCACCGTACTCCAGAGCTCCTAGAGTGCGCCGTGCGGCTAGCCAGGGGCCAGCCGCCTTGGCCCCCGGGCACCAGTGCGGAGGACATGAGCGGCGGAGGCCAACGCGAGAGCATCACCTCCCGTGCCAAACGTTTCCTCACCAGCCTGGTGCCTCGGTACCCGCGAGAGCGAGAGGTGGGCAAGTTCATGAGGCAGAAGTCGCGCTCGTGCCACGACCTGGGGGCGCTGTGAAGAGCGCGGCGTGGAGCTTGTTGTTCAGATTGTTAACAGAGGTAGCTGGAGGTCATGTAGTATACCAACAGAGAGGACGGGGGAGTGGTGCAGAAAAAAAAGATGTGAGTAACAGAGGAGGTGTGAAGGTGCTGGAGTGATGGCAGGACGATGTTGTGAATGATCATCATGTGCATCTAGCAGAGGAAGACGAGGAGGGTGATACAAATGTTAGTGATGATGTTTAACTAAATGATGATGTAGAACTTTTATACACGAGACTAAACACAGAAAAAGAGACGAGGATAAAATACTATTGTAGAACACATGTAAATAAACTGTCATAGTGATACATAGCTGCCATATTCAGCTTTGAGAGTTAAATAAAACATTTTTTGAGGTCTGCAGAAAGTCCCTGCATGTTTGTTTGTTTTAAACAAGTCGTCACATGACGCCTGTTACAGCGACGAGGAGATCAGTAATCACATTTAACCGCTGTTCAAGGCCAGGATAAAGTCATGACCACACACATTCAGAGCTCATTAGTGGGTTTGAATTTTCTGATGATTCATGTTGTGCTCATTTACTCTCAGCTATTGTGGTATCCATGGGGATGGTGCGCTGTAAAACAGGGAAATGCCAGCGAGGGAAGAGAAGAGAATTAAAGAGATAAAAACAGGACTTACAGCGCTCAGCGCGGCAATAAGAGAAGAAGCAGAAAAGGGAAAGCCAGAATATTGTATATAGAGTGATTGTTGCCATGTTACGGTCGTCAAGGAGACGTAGAATCACTGAGACAAACACATTATGTCCATTTCGGCTCTGTGACTACACCTCTGCTCTCTATGCAGCATGCAGAGATGGGAAGGCTGATTCCCACGCAGCAAATTGTATTTTTAAACATGAAAATCACCTCCAAATTAAATTGCAGAGGATTTTGTCAGATATCAGCTTCTCTGCGCTCTCCTGTATCACTCTGTACCCTCAGCACTTCCATCCTCCCACTCCCACCCACACATGAACAAAGATTTAGCACATAATAGGTCGTTATACCCATCGTTTGTTATCAAAGGGAGAGCTGTGCTGCAATAGAAGTAAAAAAAATAAAATAAAATGGTGCCATGATATTCTGACTCATTCCCTTGGCTGCAAACTACTGGAGCGGAATGAAAGGTTCATGTTGTGGATCGTCAACATGGGACACCGGCTCCCTCTTGTGACAAGTTGAGGTGCCACACCTGAACAGAAGAAACGAGCTGAAATGACAAATGTGAGGAAAATATTTAAGCGGCTCCATATGTCACGGCACTGCCAGTTCAAGTGCATCGTGACACAGATTCATACTGAAGTGTTCGCCATAATTTAAAATCAGCGAAACACCTTTTAATGTAGCAGTTACTAAAACAATTCAATTGCTGGTCAAGTGCATTTTGGACTATGCAAGTAAAAAAGATGCAAATTACACAGGACACTCAATTATTCCAGTAATAAACAACATTTGCAGAGCATATATGACATGAGCTACAAGCCGTCTATGAGGTGACATCATGTTAGAATTTGGCCAACGTTTCTCTGATTTTTATTTATTTATTTTAATTGACTAGTTTATTTTGTCAGGGACAACACATGCAAGCATTTATGCAACTGATGCAGTGTATGAAGGACTTCTAGCCGTGGCTAGCTCGCAGTCCTTTTCCCTGGTTAGGCTTTTAGGCAAATGAGGCACATGATACAACACTGTTAAATAGACATAAAACTGACAATTAAAGCAGACATAGAGAGGCAGCGACATACATGCAAAAACAAACAAACAATAAAATAACTAACAGTAAGGCAGACATGGACAAGCAGCTACGACCTGATTTCAGTGTTTCTTTGGGTCATTTTGAATCCCACGTTCACTAAACGTGCCAACGTTATCTCGTCAGTTCGAAGCTTCTTCTCAGTTATTGAATTACAGGCTGACGTCCAGCAAGAACTCACTTTGACACGAGTTACAAGAAATTTGAAAGGTCCTATAGACGACTTCAGACCATCACCACGGAGAATCTTCATCCCTGACGGTGCAGAGGTATCAAGTGGTACCAACGACGTTAAACTACTGACTCACAGGTTAACAACAGGGCTGCAACGAACAATTATTTTCATCATCAGTTTATCTGAAGATGAGTTTCACGATTAATCGATTAATCATTTTCTCCATGAAATTTCAAAAAAGTCTTAATTTCCTAGAGCCCAATGTGACGTCTTCAAATTGCATCTTTTGTCCAAACAGCCCAAAACACAAAGACTCCTCATTTATTTTCATGAAAAACACAAAAAAGCAGCAAAGCCTTGCAATTCCTTTTACTTTTTATTTGAAAAATGACTGAAATGATTAATCGATTATCAAAACACATTCATTTTCTGTCGCGATTATTCAATTAATCGTTGCAGCTCTAGTTAAAATCATTTTGCACCTAACATTTTTAAAATTCACAATCAGTAATTTTTAAGGGAAAACACTTTTATTCTACGCCTTTGTTAGAACTCCGTGGATGTTTTAATGTCTTTGTCTACATGTATATGTTACAAATTTATCCTTTAAAATTTTATAAAGACTTCACTCTAAAGTCTTCTGCTATTCCAAATACACAAACTTTCTGACTTACTGAAAATCAAAATCAGATATTTTGGGTTTTCATTCATCAAACTGTTCCCTTATGTTGCTTTTTAAGGTCAGAACTGAACATCAACCTGAATGTTATTTCAAGCTCTCTTCGCATGGGCAGGAATATAACACCGATCGAGAATTACTAAACAAATTTCTTTTTTAATTTTACTGGACAAAAGACAAACAGAAGTCTTTAAAATGAAGAATTTGTCTGTATGGTAACTGCATTTTTCCGGTCCAAATATCTGTAAAAATCCAGTTTACAGACAATAAATTTTGATTCCACTCATATCCATTTCCTTAAATGTCAAAATTTTGCTTCAAGTTCAACATGAATATTTTTAAAGTTGGTGAGCAGACACCCTGACATGTTGTTGCAGGAAAACAAAGAAATTTGCGTATACTTGTTCAGTTTCCTTAAGTGTCAAGAAAGTATTTCACCTACATGGAATGCAGCATACTGTCATTAATTACATCATTCAAGCCAAAATATCATCTGTGAAGAATCTAAAGAGTAAACACGCACAGAAGCTTTAAACTGTTTTCTTTTTAATGGAATGTTTCATATGTGTGAGAAATACATCGTTAGAAGGTTTTCACGGTAAACAAAGACGTCGGCAGACAGCGGAGCCCCAAAACACCACGTTGAACTCCAAAAAGGTTTTCAGCCGCTTCAGAGGCTGCAGGCCTGCAACTTCTTGTCAGCCAGCTTGAGGGACACCCAGGTGTTGAGCATGGAGGCCCTCAGCTTGCACCACACCAGGTGATCGGTCAGCCCGAAGATCTGGGCCGCAAACTGAGCGGCGGCATCGGGGGAGAGGATTGTGGAGCAGCCGAGACCTGCGGCGGGAGCGTCAAAACGTTAAAAACCGTCACCACGATGCACAAACTTTCACGTGACATAATACAGAAGAGGCGATCTCACCGCTTGGCATGCGGAGGGATGACCAGACATCTTGTGCACCCCAGTCTGGAGTGAGAGGTGGGCAGTTGATGACCGGATACGCCGTGTTTCCAGACATGACCGGACCGAGGCCATTACTTCTGCCGGCAACGGCCACAAAAACAGTGGGCACGCCGTCACCTGAGGAAAAACACACACACACACGATATGTCGACAACAAAATCCTCACTTCTTAAAGAAGAAACACAAACAGCCGAAGTTACAAATGAATACAGACCTTCATACTCTGCTTTGATGCGGAGCGTCTCGTCTGGACCTTTGTGTGCAGACGTGACTCTCAGGATGCAGGGAATCCCGTACGAGGCGCAGGCCTTCCTGATTTTCTCGCAGTGAGCCATGTCCGAGGTGGAGCCCATCAGGACCACCACCCTGCCGCTGGCCTCCGACTCCAGCAGCAGCTGCAGACACAACACAGCACTCGGTAACTCAGTGCAGGGCCTAGTCAGCACTTCCTCTTAAGAGACTTTGTGAGGAAACTTTAGTGGAAAAATATCAAGAATACAAATACAGAGTCTGCAGAGTTAATATGATCCTTTACAAGTTATTGGCCAATCCAGAAATCCTGAGAGTAAACAAATGAGAACATGTGTTTGTCCAGGACTAAAGGACCGGGTCCTTTCTTCTCTTTCAAATGCACATTAAGCCAATGGTTCATATTCTCCACTAGGGGTCGCCAAATTTCACTGGAGGGCCACTGGACTCTCTAGTTTACAAGAGGTTTAAGAAAACATTTCAGGGAAAAAAAAAAAGGAATTACAGTGGACTCAGATATCAGAATTTTGGGGGCTTTTTGGGCCTTTATTTCTTGGACAGGACAGCTGAAGAGTAGACAGGAAACAGGGGAGAGAGGGGGATGACATGCAGCAAAGGACCACAGGGGGAATCGGACCTGTGGCCGCTGTGGTGCGGACACAGCCTCTGTATATGGGGCGCCCACTCTACCACCTGCGCAACCGAACGCTCCTTAGATGTGAACTTTAAGTAAAAAAAAATCCCACGGGAGAAGGGCACAGTGAAGACCACGTGCTGTATTTACAGAGCCTCCACTTCCTGCTACATCACAGAGGTACGTAAGAAAAACAAAGAGCTACAAGAACAACGGCCAGCATCAGAGAGAAAATGTCAAAATGAAGACTTGAGTCACAGCATCATTAAAAATCAGACAGATACGACAGACAGATATGCATTTTAAAGTTATGATGCAATATGACTGGAAATTCCTGCTGTTCAGTTTCTCCTCCTCTGCACTGTTACTGTTACTGAATAAACCACCAGCACTTGTTATGTGGAAGGGGGAGTTTTGTTTGGACTGGAGACGTTGACATAAATGTTTGTTTGTATTTGGGATTCATTTGCATCCTTCTCGGCCAAGAAAACATTTATCAAATACTGAGAAGTGAATGAGAAGAAATAGAAAATCTTATTATTTTGGTACCTGTTATATTTCTTTACTATTTTATATATTCATTTTTTGTCGGTTAATTTATTGTCTATTATTATTTTTTAATATTTTTATTATTTTTATTGTTATTATT
>JAQLOL010000020.1:25677603-25701421 GCA_029783665.1 Naso thynnoides
CTGTGCTCTCTGGGCGTTACTGTCTTACATGTAGACGGCAGAACAGAAACCTCTACAGCTGTTATTGAACTTTAGTGGAGCAAAATGACCTCACAAATATGCAATAAATCAAATCACGTGCAAAGCAACTCGGAGCCTCGGACAAAACTTTTTAACCCCTGAAGTGTATGTTTGCATTTAATGCAAAAAGTGCAATCAGGAGCGCAAATGGCAAGTAAAAATACCTTTTTTTATTCTGCCGGTTGCACTTTATTATCCTGTTGCTTGTGTTTATGTTTCCGCTAAAGTAGAGTAATGGTCACCCTGAAGGAAACATTAAATAAAAAGTGATTCTTGAAGCCTGAAAATGAACATTGTCTTTTATTATGTTTCCCGTAAATCCAATTTAAAGCATTTACTATTAACATGAATATGTGTTTTTTCCTCTTTTTTAATGCTTTGTATGGATATTTTAAATGTTTTTCTTTCTTCCTCCCATTAAGCGATTCCAGACGGCTCTCGCCGAACACATTTCTGTGGAGGTTCATGTGGTGCTGCCCAAGTTCAAACTTACCCTGATACGATTCAAGCCGCTGCCAGCTGCTGAGCATGAACGAGGCCCAGAGCTAACCGGAGTTCAGACAGCGGATGGTGCCGGACTCTCTGAGGCTGCACACAGAGACTTGGCGTACGTGTTGCACACGTCTGGAACAACCGGCCTTCCGAAGATTGTCACGGTGCCTCACAAGTGTATACTCCCCAATATACTGCATCTGAGGTGAGAGTTTAGACCTTTTTGTCTTAAAGAAGACGTATTTTACTAAGTTTCAGGTCTTTCCTTTTGGTTTTGGACTCCTATAGACTAGCTGGACACAACTGACTGATCAGTGAAGTCTGCAGATCTTCAGAAAACTGTGACTCGCGCCCTCTCTTATATTTTCTGCATTATCCCAAAACGGTCTGTGTCGGTTCCTCCTCCCCCTTTCCCTCATGCGCACCTCCGCACTCCACCGTACTCACAACCCCTTTACTGACACCAAATAAACCCAGCTAGGACTCTGATAAAATGTCACTTACAGCTCACGCTTCTCTTCAATAGGACAAAGCAATGTTGAGCAGCAGTTTAGCCGTTAATCCAGCATGTGCTCATGTTGAGGAAGTAAATAAATCCACAAGAAACAGACTCGGGGAAAAAAAAACACTCCAGCACGCATTAACGTCACTGGAAAAACACTGCTAAAAAACACTGTAAACACAGCGTGCAGAGCCATCTGAAACAGCCTTCAGGACTCACTTCAAAACGCACAAACCTCATTATGTGACACTGTGGCATCTTTTCCACGAGTATCCGACATTGTTACAACATTTACGGGTCAGAAAAGATGGAAAAGCATAAAAGCCTCTGAGATATTTTTGATTTGGATGCATTAAAAAGTCAATCAACCCCTTTTTCTCTCTTGGCTCAGATCTTTGTTTCAGATGAGAGCAGATGATGTGGTTTTCCTCGCCTCACCTTTGACCTTTGACCCGTCTGTGGTGGAAATATTCTTGGCTTTGTCGTCAGGGGCTCAGCTCCTCATCATCCCTACAGTGGTGAAGAAAATGCCCAGTCGCTTGGCTCAGCTATTGTTCAAGAACCACAGGGCGACTGTCCTGCAGGTGAGTGTCAGGAAACCGTGTTTCGTCTTTTGACTTTTCCGCCATTTTAATATGGAATTTCCTCATCTGTACAGGTCACACCTACTTTGTTCGTCAGCTTTGGGCAGCGTGTCCTAAAGGAGCAAGTGTTGTCGTCGGGCTCTTCACTGCGCGTGCTGGCTCTGGGTGGAGAGGTCTGCCCCTCGCCTGCTCTGCTGAGCAGCTGGAAACACGCAGACAACAGAACCCACATCTACAACATCTACGGTATCACTGAAGTGTCCTGCTGGGCCTGCGCTTACAGAATACCAGAGTCTCTACTGCAGTCTAGCGACATGTGAGTGAACCCTGTGTCAACGTCTAATCAAATGTACATGTTAAACAAGCTGCTGTTAATACGAGACATGTCTTCAGCGTGATGTCCTCTGTGCCTCTCGGGAGTCCTCTGATGGACACAAAGGTGGAAGTGAGAGATGAACGTGACCACATTGTTACAGAGGGCGAAGGACAGCTGTTCATAGGTGAGAAAGACCTCATTACGCACCCATGCACGCAAAACTTACAACAGTGGAAAAAAAAATCCACATTAATCTGTGCGATCTTTGGTGAAGGTGGGGAGGACAGAGTGTGTGTCCTGGATGACGAGGAGACGGTTATCCCCGGCACAATGAGAGCTACAGGGGACTGGGTGAATGTTAAAGACGCACAGCTGGTTTACCTGGGGCGGAAAGACCGGCTGATTAAACGTCACGGAAAACGGGTGAACTTGGACAACTTGCAGCAAGTAAGTGTTTGACTCCAGAAGGCGGCGGGCCTTTAAATGAGGCAGACTAGTGTTAAACCCTGTTTCCTCTGAGCGGTACTGCTCTGTGCGGTACACTACCCTACGCAGTTATTTGCGTCTCCAACCGTGTCATACCTGTTTTGGTCACCCTTTCGTTCGGGTACCAAGCGGTCCAAAGGGGTCCCAAGAGGGCGGAGCTACACACACTGCAGTCTGTTGACTACAAGCAGATAAAAAGCTGTTGTTGTAGAACTGTTAATGTATCATTTCAGCAAGTTTTATCTATTTATAGGCGAGAATGTTACCACGTAGATTCCAAATATGTGATCAGTTTATCCAAATATCGCCTGTCTGTAAATCTGTCACAAAGTTTATTGGACTCGCGGGGAGCCACAGCTTGCGTTGAGACCTCCGGCTCGTTAAGCTGGAGAAAGTTAATGATGAAGCAAAAGATCTGTGTGGAGAACGCCGGCCGTTAAGTTTCCGTAGCATTTAAAACATAAAACAAAAACGAAAACGATGCTTCGCTGCCTTTTCATGGTGATTTTTTGCCATAACTTTGAAGTTTCTGATAAAAAAAAAGGTGATTTCATTCACTGTGATGCTCAAATACATCTTTTAAGGTGGGATGTTTTCTTGCATGTTGTTCAATGCTAATATGACAACTTGAAGTGGATTTAAGAGGATTTATTTGTCACATTTACGTATTGTACGTTGTACATGTATGGAAGTGAAATGTCTGAACATCAACATTTCATTTGCTTTTGCCTTTCTTTCATCATGACGCACTTTAGTCATGATTAGCTCTTTAAACACTGTAAAATGTGCATGAATTTCTACTTGTTTATGTAAGTGAAATATTTTTCACCTGGAGAAAAAAAGTGGCAGAGTGGCATTACAGTGCACTCCTGCAGCACAACATGGATGCATTTATTTCAAATTCTTTTTTTTCCTTTTTTTAAAAAATTTAAACATATTTAGTCATAAGAAGTTGCTTGTTTCCTAATTTGGTCTCTCTTTCCATGTTAAAGTTTTTTTTTACTTACACTCGTAATACTACAAATTATAGTTTAGTTTGCCAGTAATGCACAAACATCTGCGGCGACTAAAATGCAACTTTAACACTTGAGTTTAGTGATTCTGAGCAACCAAGTGTTGAAAACATGTTTTATTGTCGAATTTGATCAATAAAAATGGTCAGTACTTGTTTGTGTTTTTCACAGGCAGGACAGAGCTGTGCAATTCTTGATTTAAATCAATAATTCATTTTCTGGCCACTTGGGGGCAGCACAGCACACTGTAAACAATGACATAAAACGACTTCAATGCCATAATGTTTTGCTAAAACTTGCCTAGCAACACATATAGCAGACACAATGCTATATATATTTAAGGTAGGTATCTATAAGTGAATTAAGCACAGGGTTTTCTTTTCAATAATCAAAATTACATGAATGAATAAGGAACACAATATAAATAGAATTATTTACGATTCTAAGAGTTTTGTTTTCTGTTATAGTAAATGTTGATGTTTAAATCCTGGATAAGGACTGTCTGTCTTGTGAGTTGAAGTCAAGCTGTTTTGACCGACTGTAAACAGAGCAGGTTGAACTTTTTTCAGGTGAAGTTGAAGTACTGATGTTGTGTCTCTGCTCCTGCAGCTCATATCGGGTCTGCCTCAGGTGGAGGCCTGCGCTGTGGCTCTGCATGAAGGCCTTCGACTGCTTGCCTTCGTCGTAGCGTCTGCCCCCGGAGACCACCGAGCAGCCTCTCCTCTCGCGTCTGTGCGGAAGGAACAAACACCCTCAGCTGATCATCAGGACGACCTCTCCTCCTTTGTGAAGCGCCACCGGGAGGAGACAGGCGGAGCAGATGGAGATCTGAGAAAACTCATCCTGAGCCAGCTGTCTCTGCTGCTGCCATCTTACAGCATTCCTGACACGCTGGTGTTGCTGCCGGCCTTGTGCCTGACTCCTCACGGTGAGCCTCAAACACAGTGGTGCCTGAGCTATGGTGGCTGGTAAGTGCAAAACAAAATGACAGAGTGTGAAATGCTTTTTACAAAGCTTGAGACGAATTTATATTTAAAATAACATTTTTACATTCTGTAAAACAAAATTACATAAGCAGAACTGTTTAACCAAGGGCAAAACGGATGTACATTGAAGAAAACAGCAAAGTAAACTCATATGGTGACTGCACTTTTATTCACTGCATGTCTGTTTAGACGTCGTCTGTGCGCTTGGTCCTTCTATCTGGTTGATGTCCTTTAAACATTCCAGAGACTCTCCACACAATAAGCAAAACCACGATAACTGGCTCACACGGTTTCCACAAAACAGGCCAAACATCATTCGGTCACCATAAACACACTCCGTACAGTCTTTCTGCCAAAACAAACTAATTGTCCACTGACTCAGTCGCTCTCAGGTCACTTCCGGTATTCAATACATTCCATTTCAGGTGAGATGCTGTCGTTGGTGAATTTGTTTCGGGACTGGTAAAAGTGTTTCGCATCTTGAAAATTTGTTTTCTAAAATGTAAATTTGTTTTGTCCTTGGTTCAAGTTTTTTGCATATGTGATTTTATTTAATAAAATGTGTAGATGTTATCCAAAATGTGAATTTGTCTCAAGCTTTATAAAAGTGTGTGTCAAACTTTGTAATTTTGTTTTGCACTTTCCAGCCACCGTACTGAGGAGGGATGTTTTCTTTCACCATTTCAGTTTGTCTTATGTTTTGTTTTTTGTTTTTTGAAATGGTAGGTAAAGTAGACATGGAGGCTCTTGTGAAAATATACCAAAGACAGAGACAGTGTTTAGAGTCTGACTCCTCACAGGGAGATGTCACCCAACTGGACCAAACTCTTCGATCCTTGTGGCAGGTAATATTTCATTTAAACACTTCCTGCTTTAATTTGTCACCAAAATACGTTTATACTCAACTGCCTGTTCACAGAAAAATCTTGGTCTTCCCGACGATGTGACCATTGATGAGGAATCCCGCTTCCTGCTGAGCGGAGGAGATTCTCTGAAGGCACTGCACCTCTATGAAGACATCGTCACATCTACGGGAGTGACCTCACCGGAGCTTTTGGAGGTTATCCTCGATGGGACCTTTTCTGCTGTGCTGCGCCATGTCGCGAGAGTAACATTGATGCTGCCACTTGAAAACAGCCTGTCAGGGCTGCCTAAGGCAAAGAAACGTCACGGTGGTGCTCCCACTGCAAAGCCAGCGAAGAGAGAACGCACAGAGGAAACACGGGCTGATAAAGCTGAGGTGATAGAGAAGAAAATCAGAAATCAAGAGACGGATAAAAACACCCAGGCTGATTCACTAGGAGAAAGTGATGCTAGTAAGAAACGTGGGGATGATGCTCTGCGCCTCAGTCTGAGCTGGTCCTCTGACACCGGCAGATGTGTGGACGCCTCTGCGGTGCTTCTTGTACAGGACAGAACAGATGAGAGGTCCGACAAGGCGGGAGCGACGGTGTTCATCGGCTCCCACTCTCACAGGATCCAGGCTTTGGATCTGATCAGCGGCAGCCTCCTGTGGGAGCGAGTCCTCGGGGACAGAATCGAAGCGTCGGCTGCAGTGTCTCACTGCCGGAGCCTCGTGGTTGTGGGTCGGTATCAGCTCCCTGACTGTGTGAAAATATTTGACTTCACGCTTTTGGTCTTTAGGATTTATTTTGGGTGTTCCCAGGTTGCTACGACGGCTTCGTGTATTTCTTGTGCGCGGAGTCCGGACAGACACGGTGGGTGTTTGAGACGGGAGACGCCGTGAAGAGCCGCCCTGCTGTGGATCCTCTCACAGGTCTGGTGATGGTGGGCTCACATGATGGACATGTTTACGCCCTGAACCCAAAGGTGTGTGTGTGTGTGTGTATAACATGAGTAGCCTCTACTGATTCAGAAAACACAGATTTGTACATTTTAATGAAGTTACTCAACACGTCCAAAACAACTTCTATGCTTTTCTGTGTTTGGGAAAAAGCTTAAATACGAATGACAGAAACAGACCAAGATGCTCTGCATAGAATGTAGAGGACAACTGTGACATGTCATTGACATGTGGAATTTGGTGTTCGAAAAATGGGTAATGTTTCTCATAATTCTCATAATAATTAATTTTCACAGGTCATGTTTGGTCATCAGTCATGATCAGTCTTTCATTGGTTAACTTTCTGTTCTGGGGGGGTGATTCTGGCGACCCCTGTGGACAAAAGCAGAAGTGTTTCCACTATGACTCCTGTTGTAAAGATCTTGATCTGGCCAGCGCGTATATTTACAAAAAAAATATTTCATCAGCTGTGACCAACAGCTCTACAGGTCATTGTGTCGGTTGGTTAGTCCACAATTTTTCCCACTCTTTTGCAGCCTCAGTTGTCACCCCAGGAAGCTGATATTTGCAATGGAGGTCAAGTCTGTGTGTGTGTGTGTGTGTGTGTGTAGGTGAGAAGGTGTATATTTGCATTCATACCAAAAGGGGGTGTGGCAGTGGGAGTGGTCTATTGCAAAATGGGCTCACTGACTTGCACAAGATTTAGTGTAAAGGTCGGTCATGAGCCAAAGGACAGCGGATTAACTGGCAAAAAGGGGGCGTGGCAGTGGGAGTGGCCTGTAACAAAAAGGTGTATAACTTTTAAACGGATCCATGTAACATGACCAGACTTTGTAGAAACACACCCACACTTTCATAGGTCACGGCTTGCCCCGCCCCTACACTTAAGCCCCGCCCCTTTCGTAACTCATCGACCCTGTTGTCATAGACTCTTGTGGGAGGCATCACTGCAAACAGTAACTTTTACTTCTTTACCACCTTTCATTCCAAATATTCCGTAAAGAAAAGATTTTACATTCAAACAAGTTCACATCTAAAGACAGTCTGTTATTCAAACCCATTTAGAGTGCAATTTAAGTGATCCTTTAAAATAAGCCAAAATCTTAAATAGTACAGATGAATAGTCTTAGCATAAACCGAGAAACTCTTTTCTGCTTTATTTCCTCAGGGACACAACCCCAATGTCTGCTCCTGCCCACTCACCAGAGTGCCGATTATTCTGAGGGATTGTTTTACTCAGACCTATAAGATGAAATAAAACTGCATCCCGACATTTTTTGCTGCTTGTTACAGCTGTTGTGAATTTGTGCTTGTTTTGTAGCGTCCAGGTGGGCCTCAGGTATCCACTCCTACATTCTACTGGAATGTTTTTTGTGTATGAAAACATAAATTAATTTCCCTTCCCTTTAGGTCAAAATGACCTAAACTAGTGAACATGGTAGAGCTAAATCAATGTTCATGTGTGTCTTTTGCGTTTCCAGGTCCAGCAGTGTGTTTGGAGGCGTCACTGTGGGAGTGGAGCTGTGTTTTCCTCTCCGTGCCTGCACACGTCACTCAGACGCCTGTATGTGGCTTCACTGGGGGGTCACCTGCTCTGTCTCAACCCTGTGAGTAAAGCCGATACCAAACTTCAGTGAGCTAAACTTCACAGAGGAACATTTTGACACATGACGTGTGTTTCTCCTGTCTCAGGACAGTGGAGATGTCCTGTGGTCTCACTGTGGAAACGTTCCGTTCTTCTCATCGCCAAACGCCTCCTCTGGTCACGTGGTCATCGGCTCAGTGGATGGAAACATCTGCTGCTTCAGCAGCACAGGGAAAGAGGTGAGACGCAGAGCTGAGACTGGGGTGGTTCTCTACTGTGTGCTGTCTTTCAGTATTTCACACAAAATTGGCGTATGCCCTCCATTTTTTTTTAAAGACTGTCGTCTGACACCCTCTCACATCCAAAGACTGAAGAGTTTTTGGTCACAGTAGATTTCACAAAGACCGGAGATCTTGCAGGGTCACTATTTTCATGACTACAACTAGATTCCTTTTAGGAGATTCCTTTTGAATTCACAAGAACAACTTTTGAGCAGGAAACAGACAAATGGGGCAGAAACAGAAGAAGCTTTTGGCCATAGCTGCCTTTTTGTGCACATGGTTTGTTTAGAAGAAAAACAGCCAAAAAAATAAGAGACACTGCAGAATGTGGATACGACCATGGCTGAGAGGATGGGAACAGCTTCCTGTTTGGTGCCGACGAGAGCGTCAGACTGAAAACTTTAATATTTAATGTGTTTGATTTATTGGACTTCACTCCGATAAACTGTTATGATTTCAATGTGATATCGGAGATTTGCCCGCAACTTTGACTTTGCTTGAAATATCATTGGGTAAGTGTCGAACGATTAACCGGTTTGACCGATAGATGGGTGCCGATAGGACAATTTGAGATCGTTCCTATCAGCACTAAGATTTTTTATTTTAACGTCAACTACAATAATAAAAAAAACTTGTTAACTGAAAGAAAAATAATAACAAAGCTTTCCGAGAAAGAATGCTAACTAACTAAAACTGTATTACAGGTTTACAAAACTAACAAAAATAATAAATAAATAAATCCTCAGTTTGCGTTTTGTCACGGTGTTTTGGGTGGATATGCTCCGAGACTGAAGTCAAGATTGGCTACTGCTGCCAAGGGCATGTTCTGTATGTTTTACGAGTAAGCTAAGCTAACGTGTAGCTATCCCTCCTGCTTTCAACTTATGTTAGCTTGTTAACTTTAGCTAAGATGTGTGATTAATTTGCAATTAATCGCGATTAATCACAGAATTTTAAAGTGAATAAGTTCTTTAATCAATTGACAGCATTAGAGGTAATCACATTCATCATATTTATTTTGATGTATACTTTTTTATTTATCGTTTTGTTTAGTTTTTTGTATTCCTATAGGGATTATTATGATCAGTTTTGTAATTGTTAGTAAAAATTTATATTAAAGTTTAAGAATTTTCTTTGCCGGCTGTGCATGTTTCTTTTTTTTTCTTTTTCTTTTTTTGTTCTTGGACTATCAGCCAATCAGTCACTGATTTAGACTATCACCAGTATCACTTATTGGTAAAATCCACCATCGGTGGAGCTCTTGTTCAAGGCCGGTATAAGTTCACAGTTTCATAACACAAACAGCCAAACTGGAATAATGAGACGGGAGAACTCTCGTGCTATTTTAAATTGCTGCAATACTTCAGCATGACTCTTGCATTTTCTGCAGGTTTGGCAGTTTTCAACAACAGGACCCGTCTTCTCCTCTCCGTGCGTCACGCCGGACCAGCAAAGGGTTCTCTGTGGATCACACGACGGTCGCCTGTACTGTCTGAACCCTGCCGACGGCTCGTTAGTTTGGACTTTCCAGACCACAGGAAAGGTGTTCTCCAGTCCGTGTGTGTTTGATGGCTCTGCTGCAGGCAGGAGGGGGATTCTGGTTGCGTTGGCCTCCACAGACGGCTCGGTGTGGATCCTGGATGTACAAGATGGAAAAATGCTGACCTCCTTTTCTCTGCCAGGGGAGCTGTTTTCATCCCCAGTGGTGTGGGGGAACTCCCTCGTAGTCGGGTGCCGCAATGACTATGTGTATTGTTTAAAGCTGACTGTCAAAGATGAAACATAGAAAATTAAAGGGGAAGTTCAGATTTTTGCACATTAAGCCTTATAATAAGGATAATTACAGTCATATACAATGTTTAACAGCATTATTATGATAAACAGTGCAGTCCTGAGAGCTGGAGCTCGTTGCTGACTTCTACCTGAAAACAAGGTGAGGCGAGGGGCATATCAAGTGCTTCGACTATCTGTCGGAAAACGCTTGTTTTAAAAGACGAGACAATTGCCGAACGTTTAGTGGTTTCCTCTCCTGTTATGACACTAAAATACGAAGCTGAACAGTGGTTAATAAGCTGGAAACGGCTGTTTGCCTGTTTCCTGAAGCAGTGGACATGAGCCATTTTCAGGTTAAAAGCTGCTGTTGTACTTCATGTTTTCGTGTCATCGCATGAGAGGATGATTGTCTCATCTTTTAAAACGAGCGTTCTTCAATGGATTGTCGAACCACTTGATATGCCCCTAAAACTTCTTTGTTTTCAGCTAGCGGTGGTGTCAGCAAGGAGCTCCAGCTGTCATGCAAAAAGCCAAACTTCTCCTTTCTTTCTTTTTTTTTTTTTTTAAAGAAAATGAAAAAGCATTTTCCACTAATTTTATGGCTTTTATATCTGTGTGAGAATATCTTCAAACTTCAGGGAATTAATGAGCCTCCAGACTTTCTGTTCAGACATCAGTATTTAATTTACATTATCCATAACATTGTGTATCTCTTTAAGAACTTTCTCATGAACATGTCTAAGTGGGACAAAAAAAGTGCAAATAATACCAAACATTGTCTTGTTACACATAACACCGCGTACACTCCACTATTGTGCACGGCCGACGTTAGAAACAAAATGACAAAGTGACACTTTCTGATCGAAGCTCTGTCAGCGCCGTTTGTCTTCCATACAGTACATACCTCCATACATACAGATCATTAATGCTGCAGGGGTTTTTTTCAGAGAGGAAATGCTTACATTAATATGTAAGATCATATCACATTTACAAGGAAGTGATCGCGTAAGCTTACAAACACAAGTGTGTTACAGGGGGACGGCTACAAAAGTTGTATGTTACAGAAAGCAGGTGTTGTGTCTGTTTCCATCAGCAAGGCAAAATGTCCAGATTACGTCGTCGCACAGCTGTGAGGATAATGTGCAGTTCTCTTCAGTGCTGTGTTCAGGTGCACCTGCCATGCGGTTGTGACGAACTCTGTTTCCTTTATAATGGTGAAATAGTACAACAGCCTCTTTGACAGCCATCACAGTCATCACGGACACAGTGAGAATTGTTATTTAAGAGTATAAGTAGAAACAATGGAGGAAAAAAAAGGTTTCTGTACATGAGAAACAAGGCTCAGGGAGGAGAAACAATATCGCTTCAACATAGACAAATCTGCTTTACATAAATAATACCAACGAGGGCAAAAAGATGCCTGTAACACTTCCATCAGCCATCCAGAGGCAGAGTCAACAGGTGCACGCACTGTTACTGGCAGCTCTTAAAACACGATTCAGACAGTTCTCCTCTGATGGTTTAACACTGTCACATGTCAGAGCTTCACCTTTCTAATACGCAAGTGTGTCAATTTTTATTTTGTTGAGCAATTGATTTATATACAACCACGCTGACACAGTTGGCTACAAGTTTGAAAAAAATATATATATCGGGGTTGGCTATTGTAATGGCCAGCCATGGTTGTGATTGGCTGCTGAGGGCTTCCCGGACTGCGCCACGTTTGTTCCATCTGTGTTTTTTTTTGGGATATATAATTGTGTGTTTGTATACAGTATGTGCATGCGCGCAACAATTGTTTACATAAATCTGTGCGACTGTTTTGGACTATTTGAATGTGAAGCGCACTTTAACGAGAAAATAGTACCAGCCAGTGTGTGGGGTTACGTGGTGATGGAGGGCTTTACTTGTTTCACAGTCAGGAGGGTTTTCGTGGGAGGGAAGGGGACAGGTGATGGTGACTCTCCAGGTGCTTCAGAGTCTGTGGGCAGTGTGCAGTGTCAATGCAGGCCAGAGCACCGTGTGAAGCTGGTGTAACGTGTTATTTAATGATCTGAGGACAGTCGCTCCATGCTTTGGCCTTTCGCTTGGCCAGGGCCAGCCAGGCCGGCTCTGTGGACACCTGCGGAGAGTCACTGGAGGGGAAGCGCTTTGACACCTCCTTCACAGCAGGTGGCGACGGTGTTGAGTCTGCGATCTCGACTGAAACAACAAATCAGACCAAAAATTAGATACAAATGTATTCTTTACACTTTCAAGGTTCATTTAATGAGAGAATTTTAATGGCTGATTCAGCCACAATGAGCCTTTTCTTTCATAATGAATTCATCTAATTTTTCTCCATCCTATATATTGACTTCTATTATTTCAGAAAAACAAAATGACTTCATCATCCATGTGTGTCATTTCATCCAACCAACAGTCCCAACTCAAAATATTACATTTCATGCAAACAATAACAAACAGCGAATTCCCACATTAGGGAACCTGGAAACATCAACTGTTTGGTGTTTCTGCTTGAAAAATGACCCTATTACTGTTTATATGTTTAATTTATATATATTTATATTTATATAGTGATCTATTTCTTGTCAATTGGCCAAATCTTTAGTCGACTATTTGTTGCAGTTCTCTCCTAAAAAGGAATTTATCTGAATAAATATTTTTAATCAACGTTCTTTTTTTTTTTTTAAACATGAGACTTCAAGCAAAGTGTGAACGTGGATTTGGGGCTGCAACTCATCAGTATGTGCAGTAATATCAGTAAGAAGTAAAAAATGTCCATAACAATTTCCAAACGTTTTATTTTGTCAGACAGACAGTCAAGAGAAGAAAAAAAATTCAAATTGAGGACAGAAAAAATTCATACTCACATTTCAGAAACTGGAACCAGAATTTTTTAATGGTGTTGTGTTGACCAAATGAAATAAAGTCAAATACTGATTTAAGTACATGGCTCTATGTTTTTAGACTTAAATCCTGGTGGTGCAGGCTCTTACCGGTGACAGAGCTGGGCAAAGTGTTGGCTTTTTTCAGGTGCTCTCGCCGCTCAAATCGTCCCAGGAGGCTGTCGGGTCTCTTGGGCTCCTCTGGTGTCTGAGGTTTCGAAGAAGGACTGGTGCTCCCGCTTCCTTTGCTGTCTGTGGGGCTCAGCAGTGTAACCTGCGGAGGAGATTTGCGATCAAATGAGAGAAAGAACACTGAGGTGTTTGTGACTGTCAGAAGAAATATTAGAACATGTCAAGGCGATCTATTGCACATACACTGTCTCTGTCTCTAGCTTGTTTTTCCGCCAGTTTGGCCTCTCTTTGGCTACGACGCTCTTCTCGATTCTGCTGCTGCTCCCGGAAGCCCTTCTGTTTCTGCAGAGCCAGTGTGATCCATAAAGGCCCGGCCTCCTTCTCCTGGACCCTGGAACTGTCCAGTGAGTGTCTGCTCTGTAGTGAAGGTTTCTCTGCAGGAGAACACATGCATGTTGGTATATTACAAGGACAAGATATTGTTAGAAATGTTTTGATAATAGCTGCAATAAGTTATCTGATTTTTGGTCCCTACGCTGGAGTGATAACATCTTTAATTCCTGGTTTGCACTAACAGCAAAAGTTAGATGTAAGTGAGACTGACCTCTCCTGATGAGTTCTGTCTTTCTGTCCGCTTTCTCTCTCCAGGGGATGTTAATGGAGGGGAAGAAGGATCTCTTCTCCTTTGGCTCCTCCTCTGCTTGGATCTGGCCTTGGCTGCTCCGATGCAACTGGGCCACTGCTGGAGGTTCCTCGGTCCTGGTTGTCTGCTCGTGGCTGAAAGATTCTGTGGCTGCTGTCCTCTGCAGAACAGTGTCACTGGGAGGTCCATGGGTCACTTTAGGATGTGGCGATGGAGGAGGTGTTGGGATTGCTCCCACAGGTTTGGGTGATGTGGTTGGTCTGCGGTACACTGGTGGCTTAGAAAGTAGTTTCTCACTTTCACTGGTAGACTTGCCAGGTTTAGCCCGAGGGACGGCGGGGGAGGCAGATGCATGTGAGTACTTGCCGACCGCACCTCCTTTTGGAGGCGATGTGGGACTTGATTTGTCAGAAAAGACAGAGGAAGAGTCCGAGTCGGGCTCAATGGGGGTGAGAGGTGAAGGGACGCCATCAAAGCTGTCCCCGGCACTGTATCGTTTCTTTCTCTTCTCAGTGGACTGTTCACTGTGAAAGCGGAGGGAGTAGTTGGTCCTTCTCAGTTTTATGCCAAAAGGAGAAGGCTTGTCCTCACTGTCCTGGCCTTGGTCCTCTCCCTCCTCTCTACCTTCAGAGACTTCTGTCTCACTCTGAGCCCTGCTCTTCAACTCTGACCCCTCAGGTTTGGCTCCTGGGCTAGGAACCAGGAAAGAAGGGAGGTCTTTGGCAAACATACATTCCTCTGACCCTCTTTCTGCGATGCGGACAGTTTTACTTGTCCTGCTCTGAGGTTTACTGATTGGAGCTGGGGAGGCTGCAGAAGGGCTCTCAGATGAAAGAGCCTCCTCCCCATCTTCCTTATCATCTGCACCAAACACCTCAGAGTTCCTGTTTGAATCTCCAAACTTTTTTTTTGCAGGAGTGATGGAGAACTTGGCGCTGGCAGACATGGTCTTCCTGAGGTTTGTGTGGGAGAACGCAGGCGGATCCTCACTGCTGGGCTGAGGCTGGTTCTTGCTCGGGTCTGGGTACTCATCATATTTCCCCTCTTCTACGCCCTTGAAAATCTTTGATCTGATGCTAGCCCATTCTGCCAGGACGGCTGCACCAGATTGGTCTTGAGAGAATGAGGTTTCATTGAGTGATTTGGTTTTGCCAGACTTGCGATCTGGGGAAATCTTGCTCTTGGTCGGCGGTGTCCCCTGGGCCTTTCTGTCCTCTCCCAAACCCAGCAGGGATTTGCAGGCAGTGTCTTTGATCTGATCTAAATTGACAGCTGTCCCACAGAGTTGGGCACCTGTCACTAAGATGGCTGTATGTGGTACATATGGAGAAGTTGGCAGGTTAGGGGAGTCTGGTCCCTCAGAGGAGGAAGCCTTAGCGCTGCCCCTTTGTTCGGATACAGCCCCACCCTGGTGGCTGGAGGTTGGCGTAACAGGCGTTAGATTAACTTTCTGAAACAAAATTTGTTTTTCTCCAGAGGAAACTTTGAAAGAGAAAGGCCTCTGTCTCTCCTCCATCTCCCTCCAGCGTAGCTCCTCAGCCCTCCTCTTCCTCTCCTGTGGATCTAAGCAGCCATCAGCATCCTCTATTGACAGCCTCCTCTGCTCCTCCTCCTCCCTTTTCGTCCTCTCCTCTGCCTCCACTTGTCTTCTTTTTTCAATTTCTTGCAACCTCAGCTTCTCTGCTTCCTCCTTTTTCTTTCTTTCTTCTTCCTCTTCTATTAGTTTCCTCTTTCTCTCTGCCTCAAGCTCCTTCTTCCTCGCTTCCTCTTCCTCTCGCTTCCTTCTTTCCTCCTCTTTCCTCCTCTGCTCTTCCAGTTGTCTCCTCTCCTCCTCCTGCATCCTCCTTTCTTCCTCCTCCCTGCACATCTGTTCTTCCTCCTCTCTGATCCTTCTCTCCTCTTCTTCCCTCCTCGTCCTCTCTGCCTCCTCTCTACGCCTTCGTTCTCTCTCTTCTTGCTGTTTACGACACCTCTCCTCTTCTAGTTCACGCAGCCTCAGTTCCTCTGCTGCTCTCTTTCTTTTCTCCTCCTCTTCTTGTTTCAGCCTTTGTTGCTCCAGCTCCCTCTTCCTCCTCATCTCCTGTCTTTCCTCCTCATGGAGTCTCTGTTTCTTGAAGCTTTCTAGGGACTCTTCAGCAGGAGCCCTGCGCTGGTCATCTGTGGAGACACCTGCTAACTCGAAGTCCTCTTGCACCCCACCAGGAATAGAAACCTCTTGAAGGTCCTGAAAATGTGGAAATGTGATGAGTTAGGATTAGGGTTGCCACAAATAAATCATCACCATGCTGAGACTGATTTGGGGCACTTTGTAGCTTGAATTGAGTTCTGGCTCACCTGAGTAAATCGCCGGTGCTTGCGGGAAATCCTCTGGTTTTTCGGTTTGACAGACAGTTTATGCTTGGCAGCAGTGTTGTCCAAGCGAGGAACTGACTGTGGAACAGCATCCAGATTTATGGACTCGATAGTTCCAGTAGGTGGAAGAACTCGTCTGGACCTCGGGGACTTCACAGGCGTGCTCTGTGTTTCAGTTTGTTGAGCCCCCTGGACCTGCTTTCATCACAATAACAGAGCATTAAAAATATCTGAAACTCATTCCTTAAAAAGAGCACTCCACCAGTTCAGCATCATACTCATACAATATTTTTTGTCAAACCAATGTTGTAGAACTAGAGAAATCATCTTTTTTATTTTAATCATTCTTCTTGCTTGTAAAAACTGGCACCTACATCACCCATAATGCAACCGGACCTCTGGCAGGTCAGTCAGAGATTGCAGTATATTACACTGGTAGTGGGTAATGTAGGCCGAAGCAGATATGAGAAGCAGCTTCTGGAGGTTGATTAAGCTCATTTCTCTCTAACTTCACGCGTTGAGATTGTTTTCATTTTCAAACGAGTACTCTTGTCACTCAAGTGTCATCACTTGAGTTACACTTATTAGAGCTCGTACAGCATCAGAAGGATTTTTAAATTTTTTTAAAAAACATTTTAAAGTTGCAGTAGATAACTTCTACAGCCATCATTAGCTAGCAAGCTAACATTGGCTGTAGCATGAGACTTGCTGGGAAGCAAATCCACTGCAGCTTTTCCAATGGCTCGTGCTTTATTTCATTTGTCGTCTCTCTCTCTTTTAAGTCCAGTTGAAATGAGACCAAATGGTTGCAGGGAAAGTTGCAGTGAAGTAAACTCGTCCGTCTCAGCACGAGCTCGAGCCGACTAACGGTGTCTTTTGCAGACACTGTTATCGGCAGAGGCGAGTCAGAGCACGGTGAGCTAATCAGCTCGTACTGACGTCATCTGTGGCTAAGGAGTGCAGTGTGGACGACCAATCAGGACAGAGAGTACAGAGCGTCACTGATATTTCATTTTCATGCAAAACGCTCGTCCCTGTGGCAAAGAAAATCTCATGGTAAAAACAGGGCTTACTGGAGACCATTTTAGCAGCGAATGGTGCCATTTTTCAACCACTATTACACTGTTGAATCAGGTTAACTTTGTCATCATAATGATAAAGTTAAGCCAAAGAAGTTGTCTAGCTTCACTTTAAGTACTGTAAACAGACTCTGATGTGGAAAAATTGGTGAAGTTACTCTCTAAAAGTAAGACAAAACTGCTATCAGAATAAATAAATCAATTCTTACCTTTGGCTCTGTGTTTGGCTCGGCTTCTACCTGGGCCAAAACCTTCAGAGGACTCCTGGGAACCTCTTCCTCATCTGAACTTCCCTCATCTCCTTCACTTTTCCTTAGAGAAGGAGGCCTCTGGCCAAACTTTATACCTTGTGCGATCTGCTTCTGTTTGACCAGCACACAGGTTACACGTTATGAGTGTAGACAGAAAATAACTCTTCAGCAGCTGAGTGCATGTCACAGCAAGACTCACCTGCAGATTTCTCACTTTATCCGAGACGTTTTCCTGGGACATGCTGTGATCTAGACCAGGCTCGGTCGCCTGCTCCTCTGGGATAAAGATGCTGTCGTGTGAGAGAGCTCGAGATCCGATGGGATTCAAGTCCCTGCAGAAGAATGAGAGCCACTTCAGTGTTGCAGCGTTCAATTACTGTCATTCATTCATTTATCACAACTGGGCTGCAGCGTTGCTCTGTAAATCATTTTGCACAAACAAATGAATGACCTGTTTACGGCAGCAGTTCCAGTACATCAATGAGAGGCTCAGATTGTATTGAGCCTTTTATAAGCTGCATTTGAGCAGAGCCTCTCCCTTTTCTCTACAGATTGTGTAACCACAACGTGCAGTGTTTATGATTGTATGTTTTAACACTTATTTTTCTGACAATTAAAAAAGCTTTATATTAGATTAAATCTGTCTATGGGCACATATTCTTGATAAGAGCTATGGTGGCAGCTTTTATCAGCAAAAAAATAAATTACAAGATGGAAAGCTTAGTTTAATTATGTGCAAGTCCAGCATGTGTAAAAATGAAACTTTATTTAATACCTCAGATTTTGGTTGGACTCCTCATCGTCAGACACAACTCCACTGCACACCTCTCCCGTAGAAAAACTGGCCTTTAGCTCTGCTCCATCAAAGCCCCCTTTCGCCTCCCTCTTCTTCTTCTTCCCAAAGAGTCGTCTGAAGGGCTGGAATTTGCCCTGTCGCCTTCTCTCTGTTGGCAAAAGAAAACAGATGACATCTACAACTACATGTAATCAGATCATCAATCTTCATATCTCGTTCCCGGGTCGAATAACGAGCAGGACGGCATCTATGCGAGGGTGTATATAATGAAATGCAATTGATTGAATAGAAAGGAAAATAAATCAAAGTAGCAGATGGAGTGAGAAGAAAACCTCGGCTCTTTGGTTCATACTTACTTGTGCTTACAGGAAGCGGGAAAGATAAACAACACGTACAAAAAGGAAGCACCCACTGCTGGAACAAAACTACTGAAAATAAGGCAAATGCAAATCTCTGATTGGTCCGAAAAGAGAGGAAAGCAGTCAACAGCCACAACAGCGACCACAACCTGACCAACCGCATGGCTTCAAAAGTTACTGTTAACATCTCTCCAAGATCCACATGTGTTATCTGACAAGCAATACTAAAGGGAATAAACCTTAATCATTACTTATTGTCACATTTCACAGTTTCAATGTGATGAAATTCCATATCCATCAGCCATGACATAATCCCTTTGACTCAGGTAATAAAACAGAGCCATTGTTATAAACCTTATAAATTGTGCTTTGGTCAGTCCAAAGTTGTGAAACTGACTTTGGACTTTTGGTTGATATCTTAATGTTCTCATCGTCTTTCATGCCAGGAGGTTATAAACTCAAACTTTCTCATGCATAAAGAAACAAAACATCGCTCTGTTGTGTCCTTGTGATCCCAAAGATGAGACTTGTTGACATGATGTCATCTAAAAAATGTAAACAAATACTGTCGCTTAAAGGAGCATACCAGTCTATTTCTGACTTGTCTCCATCAGCAGAGATCGGCTCTATCTTCTCCAAATGTTGTTGTTCATTTGTGACCACTGTACTCACTTTAGTAGATGTCAGGCTGCATTTTTAAAGCCCGTTCACTCCCATTTATGTTGAAACAGGGGATAGAAACGCTATAGGACATGTGAAAGTTGCTAGCTACAGGTAATTCACCCTTCTAAAGAGAACGTCTGCGTTTATTTGGTCAAAAATCACTGAGAGCGAGAGAGGAGCCAGGAGCTGTGGAGCCCAAAGTTATTACGCCTGGAAAAATAGTTCCTTCCAAGTGCTGCCTTCCTAGCTGGAATATTAGAGTGAAAAGGGATTTTGACACAGATGTTATTTTGAACTAATGTCACACATTTTCAGGCACTTTCTGTGACGTTTATTGAATATGGACAAAATGTCAACAAACACCATATCTCATAGATAAAGCTATTTTGGGAAAACAAAATGGGCGGGGTTTATGTAACCTATGTGGCAGGTTTGATCCTTTAATATCAGTTAATTTTAATTTACATCTTGGAGTTTCCTCGGCACTTATTTTTGTCTTTTCTTTGTTTTTGTTTGCGCATCTATTTGTCTGCTGACGTGTGAAGGTCCACTGGATGAAGTTACAGAGCTGCACAGCCACTCTACACCACAGTGCAGACAGCCGTTCTCAGGACTCAGAGGGTATCCCTTTCAGAGCTATAAGTAGAAACTGGTGTGGGATTTCACTTTGCATGCTGCTCACTACCTGAGCGGCATCATGGGAAATGATACAGTAAACTAATTACTGGAAATGATACAGTAAACTAATTTCCCCTCACTTACATCCTCCACTCTGAAGTGTGCCTATTTATCTTTGTGTGCCTATTTATTTTTGTATTTAATGGCTCTGCATGCATTTATATGTCCTGTGTAGACTGACACAGTATATTAACATGAAACGTAGGGCACATTTATTAGAACTCTATCTTTGATTGACAAAGTGCAGAATTTGTTCGGTTTGTATTTAAAACAGATGCTGCCCAAATTTAACTTAAAGGGAATGTACGGAATGTGTCACTTATGACTCATGATCTGAATAGCATCAAATAATCGATAGGAATCAATTATCGCCACCATCAGTCATAAACATGATACCATTACATAGAAACCCTACATCTCCACGAAGACATAATCTTCAGAAAAGGGTCAAGCAACACATAGAGCTGCAACAACTCATTTCTCTTATGTTTCCATCTAGTCTGCGCTTGTAAGAAGACTTGTAAGAACAAGTCAAGGAAATAAAAATTATCTTGAAAAAAGTTCAAGCATTGTTTTTTTTCTTTTTCTCTCATTCCCACTTTCATTTTAACTACCGATAAACTCCATCTTCCATCCAGACTAAATGTACATTTAGTCTGGCTAAGGACGTCCTTATGTCTTAATCTCATTTTTGTAACTCAGCGACATTTTGGGGAAACAACTGATCTGCATTCTTGCCAAGAGTTAGATGAGAAGATCAACTGCACAGTACAGAAAATGCTAAGCCGAAGCCAGCAGCTGTTTAGCTCAGTTTAGCATAGAAACCGTAAACAGGTGGAAGCCGCTAGCCTGGCTTTGTCTAAAGTTAACAAAATCTGCACCCCTAAAGCTCACCAACTGACATGTTATCATTTATTGCCCAGCTAACGGCCTAGAAATACTCCAGCAATGACCCTCTAAAACCGTGTGTTGATTTTACACTGATAAGAGGCTCGGCAGTATTCCGTTAGCTTGGTTAGCTGGTTAGCAAACTTAGCTGTTACCCCTGTTTCTAATCATTGTATAAAGGCCGTAGCTTTAGAAGGATATTTCACCGCAAAACTATTTTTTGAGTATCAAATACTCAGCCCTAGATGTCTTGAAGTATTATTTTTTCCTTCCAGCGTTTCTCCAAGTAAATGGATTTTATCCAAAAATGTTGTATCTGGCACGCGACAGGGAGTCTTATAAGGAATGTGCTGGATGTAATTTTAGCCAAAATCAAAGTGTTTTGGAAGTATTAAGCCTACAGCATGATAAAGAAGACTTGGATTATAACACACGAAGCTGTTGAGAGTTCTGGACGAACGTGTTTAGATGGTTTTGTTTTTCTGAAACTGCCAGCTAAAGCGAGTGGCTCACAGTTCTGGAAAACATCCGTTTACCGTGGAGGAACGCTGGATAGAAAAAATATATTCTTCAATTTAAGACATCTAAGGGTGAGAAATTGATGCACAAAAAATAGTTTACGGTGGAATATCGCTTTAACTTCATATTTATGGCACAGACGTGAGAGTGGCCTCAATCACACGCTCAACAAGAAATCATGTAGCCTAAGGGTATTTATCCAAATGTCAAACTGTTTCTCTAAGAAATGCTTTTGTGAAGCGTCACTTTTGCTGTTGTGGTCATAGATAACTATTTATTTTACTGTCAACTGATCATCTCAATTATGAATTAGTTAGTCCATTGCTCTAAAATACTGAAAAGAACTAAAATTGTTGTAAAAAGTCACATTGCAAGTTGCTTGTTCTGTCCATCCAGCAGTGAACGGCCCAAAGCTTATGTATGGGACAGATGATGAAGGACAGCATATTCTTAAATATGACAGGCTGGAACGAAGGAGTATTTGACATTTTTCATTCTTGATGAATCCAACAAATTCACCCGCCCTCTCACTTGATGGACTAAACATCTCAGCTCTGATTACAAGTTATTTTTCTGCACTCAGGAGACGTCACTTCTGTGCTTTGGTTTCTGATCCGATGACCCCTTTTGTGTGCTTGTCCTTTTCTTCTTTTTCATGATTGTCGGTCTATAATTAGGACCTTGATGTTTACATGAGGATAAAGACGGATCAGCTTCATGTGTGTTAGCTTTATGTTTTGTCTGAGTGTGTCTTTTAATGAGGACTGGAGAGTAACAAAAATTAGAGAGAAAAAAAGGAAATTTAATTTTGTAAAAAGTGATCAAATTCATGACATATTTAATACTCTGTCAGACCCTCCCTCTCTCTTTCTCTGTGTATGCGCAGTGAGTGATGTTACGGTGCAGCACTGATGTTGTGCTTCCCTGCAGCATCAGGGCCCAGTCCAGTGTTCCTACTCAAGCACAAACCCCATAATGCACTGCCACAAGCGTGCTCACACACCCATGCGTGAAACGAGAAAGGACACTTTTCTGCAGCACAGACGACTCAGCGTCCAACCTATCACTGCGGTAACTCTTGCTTCCTGTGTGCTTTTGTGCAGCATGTTTTGACCCTGGTCCTCTGGACTCAGACCCCTGCTAGTTGGTCATTTTCGCCATCTGATCAGGGAACATTTCCCATCTGGTGGAGGCAAATTAACTCGCTGGCAGCGGAAAAAAAAAAAAAAAACTGCTTCTGGATTCATCTTATTTCAAATGCAGATTATATAACGTGTTCAGTGCAGGAACTCAATAATCTGATGACAATATAACCAGAAAAGTAACATTTAAGGTTTCTCTGTTGTATGTCTAGTTTTAAATTTTTGGAAATATACTTATTCGCTTCCTGGCTGAGTTGGATGAGACGATTAAAACCTCTTTGCTTAACCTCCAGATATTCCCTGTTTTCACACTCTCTCAAGTGAAAATTGGAATAGGAAGAAAAAAATCTTTTATGTCTGCCCGTTGTCCTATTATTTGATTTATCATAATTGCAAAAAATACAAAGTTATATACGAAAAAGTACACTCACATGTTAGTATGAAATATTAATACATACGTGCACATATCTAAAGAGAAGAGAAGGAAAATGGAGAGATGAGTAATTAACTTGGTGAAGTTAAGTAAGGCTTTGTTCCTCTGATTACTAGTGATGGGCTAAAATGAACAAACAAATCTTTTTGAATGAATATTTTTTAGTATCCAATATGTAAAAATGCATTTTTGCAAATGTAGCATTTCGCTTTTGTGGTCGAAATGCTTTGAAAATGATTCCAAGTTGCGCTCCTCTTCCTGCTGCCCATGTTGTTTGAATTGTTTAGCATTTTTGCAACACTGCAAAGAATTCTCAAATGAATTCCATAGTTTTACTCCATACATTGAGACACACATTTGTTTTAGTGTGGTGATTTGGTAGAATTTAACGTTAAAGTGATGTTTTCTCCTGTGCTCCACTCAGCAGTCTGCAGCAGCTAAAAAACCGCATTTGGCTTGAAACGTGATTAAGGAAATTTTCAAATAATCAGATCGTGAGGTTTTACGAAGTATGATTTTAGATAATTTTTTTTTTTTGGTGTGATCTCTTGGATTTGTTTTGTGTATTATCCTTACTGCTCTTTTTTTGGTAACATTTTCAAAGGTTTTAAATTTGTGTCACGAAGTTTCCCCCCAAAACTCGGCAACTACGGTAAAGTGAAATTTAAGGAGGAATACAATATTTTTTGTGAGTTGTGGTCCGATAGATATTTAAGCTTTGAAAGTCCGGCAATGTTTTTTGGATTTTTGAATGAATATGTCTTATGTGATATTGTCACGCCAAGAAGTTTGATGGGGCAGTGGTGGCCTAATGGTTAGAGGTTCAAATCCCAGACCAGTAAGATTTATATGTTTGATAGAAGTAAAGGGAACTGTTTGCCCACCTATATTCCACCTCTGAGGGCCCTTGAGCAAGGCTCCTAACTCCAGTCTCTCCATTGGAGCTGCCCAGCGGCCGCAGGTAAGCCTGTTGTTGTACTGGGCAGTTTCCATACCAGGTGTGAATGTGTAACTGTGTGAGTGTGATCAGGGCGCCCCCCAAAAAAAGAGTTCACTCTCAGTGGAACCCTCCCTGAATAGATAAAGGAAAAAATGTCTGTGCCAACTAACGAA
>JAQLOL010000020.1:25716159-25737413 GCA_029783665.1 Naso thynnoides
TTTAAAGAGTATTTGTAACTTTTCTGCAACATATCAGCTGCTGATAATTTTGTTGTCATAATTGTTTGTTGAATATTTGTGTATTTGAAGAGTTCCTTTACAAAAACAGATAAAAGCCATTCTAATAATGAATTAAATACAACTTCTTCACTGAAACTGCTTGGAGGACACACGTGAAAAAAATGTAATTTAGTACAATAAAAATTCTGCCAGGCTAAATAAACACACGAACGTATAAAAAACAAATACAATTAATTAATATAGCCTATAACAAAAACTCATAAGTTTAAAAAATACAAATGGGGATATCTGCTTTTGCAAATAAACTCTTCATATGATGTTGAATAAGACTTGAATATTTTAAGAACGTTTTCTCAATTTTATTTTGAATGTTTTCAGAGTAGTCAACAAAGATGAATAAAAATTGTTTATCTATTAGCATTTGGGTTACAGTTGGGTGAAACATTGTAACTTTGTTGAATGCCAACTTATATGTTGTGCAATGTGTTGTTGAAATGTTACAGATACACTACAGACTCTCTGGACTATTCAGACAAAGTGTTGCCAAATTTTCTATGGACTGATAATCAAAACGCATGCTCTAGTTTGGATTTGAGGTTACCAATCACCAGATTTTAATGACCCGTCACTGCTTGTGTTAAATTGTAATTTATTACAGTGACAGGATACTGCATGAAGCACTGAAGCACTGAACACTGAATTTTGAATGGTTCAAAAAGGTAATTAACGTTTCTTATTGGTTGCACAGTCCAGAACAGTAAATGTCAACATTTGCAGACATCAGGTGTTGATAAAGGTAACAGTTCAGCATGTAAAAGGCCATTCTTGGTTTGCAGTTCTGTGATTAGAAAATAACAACATATCAATATTGAACTTCATCCGTACAACTCTTAAATCTTGTGAAATCCTCCACCGCACATCATGGCAATCTTAGAATTTGTGGATTCAGTTTGGAAAGCATGATTAGTTATTTGTAAGCAGCTGTCCCGTCAGTTAATTGATCTTCATATTTGTCTGACTGCACATCTCAAACAAAGGCATATTTAATGATTATCCTTACATACAGTAATTTGCTCAGTCTAAACTACAATAAGAAAGTGCTGATTTGCATTAATTACCCATTTTGAAAGAGTTTAAGTAGAAAAACAAAGTTTTGCCTCCTTTAAAGGTCAGGGTGTGAGAAAAAGTGCGAGTGCAACACACAAGCCTGCAATTTAAATCCAGTCCACAAAAAATATTTGCATGCACAGTATGTAATTTCTGCTGTGAGAGCTCTCTCAATCAAAACAATCAAAATAACACTTGAGTTTAATGACATCATGAAGTAGCATGGGATCATGGTTTGAATTACGGGAGAGCTACACGAGCTCCCCTGAAAGCCTGCCCTGAGACATTTAGGGCGAGTTCTAAAAATGTGCCCCTTTGTACATAAGTTAGGCCATATTTTATTTTCCCTGCACTGAGATTCCTCAGATTAAATAAGCACAAATATGTCAATGTTATGTGTTCATTAATATCCCAATTCTCAAAACATCTTTCTACTAACTAACGATATTCTGTCTATTCCTGCTGTGGCCATCCATGCGCGCCACACTCGAATTATGAGATTTCACCTGAAATCTACCTGAACACCTCATCATTATATGTGGTATATGAATTAATTTTCGAGTGGTTAATTAACCATTGGCGGTTAGCGGTTTATGAATAGCCTTTTCAAGATGTCAAAACGGAGGCAACCGCGTCTCGGACAATTTGGATTTGTGAAACAAGCAAAGACAACAACCAACATTCCTGATGACACATTGCAAGTGCACCGCCTGCAGCTACTCAACTTACGGGTCTTGCTAGCAGTGTCAGCACGGAAGGAGTTTTTTAAAATGATTTTGTGATGAGTCTGTTTCTGAATTAAGACGCAACCAATCCATTTTGTTTTAATGAGACTCAATCAATATAGGAGCCGGTGTTTCAGCACCATGGAAAGTGCTAGTATTTGTGTGTTCTTTGTGTGCGCCTGGGTGGAGGCCAACTAGCTTAGGTCTACTACTGAGAGATGGTGGAGTGCAGCAGAGTTTCTTCCCAAGGTGTCTCATGCTACAGCTAACTTGATTTTCAAATGTTGCCTACCTCAGCTTTAAAGATGAGAATCTATGACCTAATGGCTGTTCACACCTATAGTATAGTTGTCATTAGAGTTGAAGTGAGGACTCTGCCATCTTGTCGAGGTGAAACATTTTTAATTATTGTTGTGGTTATCGTTCCCGGTGTGGACAGCGTTTTACTCAGGCAGAAATGTTCGAGGACAAGTGCTGTTTTAAAGTTTTATTTACGACAAGTTTAGTCACATTCAAGTATTTGTGACCTTCAAATGAAACTAGTAAAGTCAGTGTCATGAAGTTGTGAAAATACTTGGTGTTCAAGTATTAACCACATGAAAACAGCACTGCTAGGCCACCACTATTTGGACGCTAAAGATCCTTCGTTCTTCTGTCTGTTTAGGTAGAAATGTTACGTTATTACTTTGTGATTAAACTGCACGCAGAGGTACAAGAGACCAGAGGACAAAGGTGAGGATTTGTACCTAGATTAAAAACTTCTCTACATAAGTTGAATCGTAAACTGATTACCCGACTCTACTCCTGTTTACAATCATTCAATGATTTTTCCACTCTCTATGTTAAATCCATCTGGGAAAAAGAAGCAAAAATAACCATTTCAGAAGATGATTGGCTTAATATCTGTAAAACTCAAATGAGCACTTCCAGTTCAGGTCACTGGAGGGAATTTTCGTGGAAGAATATGATTCGTTTTTTTATTACCCCCAAAATTAAACAACATCAGAAGGGTCATCCAAGTTATGGAAGGTGCTGGAGAGAGTGTGGAAATGCCCAGGCAGACCATTTTCATATCTTTTGGGATTGTCCAATTGTACAGCCATACTGGCGAGATGTGGTGAAAAGAATTGAGTCAGTGATGGGCTTTGGGGTTGGGCACGATTTTTGTAATATTTATCTTGGTAATATTCCCCCAACAATGAATATTGCTGATAAATATTTGATTAAAATAATGTTGGTGGCCAGTAAGAAAGCCATTACAAGAAGATGGTTATCAAAAGAGTCTCCATCGATTGAGGAGTGGATTGCAATTGTGAAAGAAATATATGACGTAGAAAAATTGACTTTCTCCCTTAACCTGTGCATGGACAAATTCACAACATACTGGAGGAAATGGACAACCCATCTGGAATAAACGGTCCCTCATCCCAGCAGGACACAATTAGGTTTATTAATGTACATGTGATTGATTATGTAATGTTTTTGTTTGAATATATATGGTCCTATGATATGAAGGAAAGGCTGGATAAATAGAACGGAAGAGAACTGAAATGTCTTTAAAACCTGAACCTAGATCTATCTCTTATATTATATACACATCATATTGATTCACTTTCCCTCTGTACATATTATTTTCTCCATCTGCGCCTTATTCTACTGTTCTTTATATGTTTCCTTTTTTGTTCCTTATAAAATGTAAAACATCCTAAAAATAAAGTTAAAAAAAAATACACTGAAGAAAAGAAAAGAAAACTGAGTGAGCGAAACACTGACGCAGACTTTGAATACACAAGTTGCACCACATCTGGCAACTGGCATGGAGGCACAATAAACACAATGATGATTAATTCATTTTGATAAAATGTGTAGGTCTACTTAACTGACTACTAAGAGTCGTTAATGTTCACTTAGTAATTAAGACGCAGCGGGTTTTTATTAGGTTTTATTTTGAAAATATTAACCGGACATCTTTTCATTGTCGTTATTCGAAGCAGGCTACATTAGTTTCCTCCTGTTCAGATATCTGTGGGATGGCATCTTTATGAGTAGCAGATAAAGGCTGCTTTAAGTACTTTAGACTATTTTTTTTATGTGGCCTAAATGTTTTTTCTTTAGTGTCTGTTTTAATCAAAGATATCTCAAAATGCTCGTCAAAACGATTTTATTTTGACAGTCCACACGGAAGTGGCGGTAGTGACGCCAGCAGCTTGACTCGTTTTTAAAGTTAAGTATGGGTACGTGGTAGGTGAGGAACGTTTTTCAGCGTTTCTTCGTAACTTCTGTTAGCCGTGAACTTGGATAAGCTAACGGGTGTCGAGCTAACGGAAAGAATGCTTCCTCGCCGGCAGGAGTACGGGCTCAAACGGGCCGGTGGAGCACGCAGCGGCTCGGTCATAAACTTTCGGACAACGGTGAGCCCGGGCTCCGTCCGCCGCAGCTCCGCGGTGCTGCCGTCGGTGCTAACGTTCCTGGTGATCGTAGCATCCGGAGGCCTGCTGCTCATGATCGAGAAAGGAATGCTGAACAGCATGGAGACGCCTCCGCCCCGCGGCAGCGGCAGGCGGCTGGACCTCATGCGGCAGGCCGGGAAAAACGGTCCGGCCGCCGCGGACGTGGAGTCCCAGGTAAAGAGGACGTCCCGCTCCGTGAAGCTCTGCAGGAGGGTTATTATGCTCGTTATTACCGGGCGGATAGCTCCGGTGTAGTAAACAGAGATTTAGATTTTTCTCGTGACCGCGTAAATTTCACAATATTACAAGATCCGCGTCACAAACTTTCGGATTAGAGATGTAGGAAGTGATTAAAGAGTTGGGGTGAAAAAAAAAAAACAAACCACCAATGATCGATAGTGTTTTCTAAAAAGTTCAGATCAGCTTTATTTCTGCTCTTCCTCTTTTCTGATCCTTTGACCTCTTAAAGGCCCAAAAGAGGATTTTCAGTGATTTCATGAGGAACATTCAAAAGACATGAAGTCAAATTAAAGCAGCACAGGCCAACATAACTGCTCTTATAGCCTGCCAATCCTCCCAAAAGTCCATTTTTGCTTTTTATTTCCAAATGCTGCGTATTACAAACTGGGGCTGAGCAATATATCGATACCGTGTTGTGATATGAGACAAGATATCGTGACAGATTTTGGACATGGCGTAAGTGTCTGTCCCTGGTTCAAAAGGCTTCATTACAGTAAAGTGATTTGATTTTCTAAACTTGCCGGACTGTTCTCGCTGTTCTTTCCTTTACCTTTATCCTCATTACTGATGATTATCAAAAAAAAGTCAGAGTTAATATTTGGTGAAATCACCAATGGTCATCATTATTAGGGCTGTCCCGATACTATTTTTTTAACTGCCAATACCATACCGATATTGCAGCCTTGAATATCGGCCGATACCGATATCGAGCCGATATCAGCACGCCACGAATGATACATACTTTCATTACTTATTTTGTGGTGTGGAATGTTAGAAAAGGCTGCATCAAGTGATATTACTCAAACAGAGAACAATAGTCAGCAACAGTATTTGGGGAAAACTGACCCATTTATTATTAACAAAACAATTGAATTGAAGCGCCGGAGCAAAACAGACTTCTTTTATCGGAACGTTTATATCGGAGATTTTAGATGCAGTCCGATATAATCCGATATTCTTTTTTTGGCCGATATCGGACCGATATCAATATTGGATCGGGACAGCCCTAATCATTATGATACTGCCCCAGTGTTGAGGTATTTGGTCAAAAATATTGTAATATTTACCTATTTTATCACCTTAGCTGGTCTCAGCCCTTAGAGTGCACAAGTCGTCAGTCACAACCCACAGGATCAATGATTATCGATATCGACTGATATGAAACTTCACTATCGTGACTGATTTTTCAGATGTATCACCCAGGCCTATTACAAACCTTTACTACTAAACTGATGCTTTCGTGTAAAATTGGTGGAACGCACCTTTAAGTCACCTATTTGCTTTCAAACGTAGATTATCCAGGAGATCCGTAACCGGACCATCAAGACCGTGTGTAGCCAGAAGAACATGCCGCACAGCATCTGGTCCCTGAGCCCCCTGCAGAGGAAGACGCTGCTGCAGCACATCCTGGTCAATGATCAGTACCACTTCCTGTACTGCTATGTCCCCAAAGTGGCGTGCTCCAACTGGAAGCGGGTTCTGAAGGTCATGAGCGGCGCCCTGGAGAGCGTGGACGTCAACATCAAGATGAACCACCAGAGCGACCTGCTCTTCTTGTCCTCTCTCAAACCTGACGAGATCCGCTATCGCCTCAAGCACTATTTCAAGTTCATGTTCGTGCGGGAGCCCATGGAGCGCCTGCTGTCTGCGTACAGGAACAAGTTCGGGGAGATTCAGTCCTACCAGAAGAAGTATGGCGTGGAGATTGTAAAGCGCTACAGGAAAGGTCACGTTAAAGACGCGTCTGTGAGAGGAGACGATGTGACCTTTACGGAGTTCGTCCATTACCTGCTGGACGAGGACGTGGAGCGCATGAACGAGCACTGGATGCCGATGTACAACTTGTGCCAGCCCTGTGCCGTGAACTACGACTTCATCGGCTCCCACGAGCACCTCGAGCGTGATGCAGAATTTGTGCTGCAGCGTATCGGAGCGCCTCCTTACGTTCACTTCCCAGAGAGGCAAACGTGGTACAAGCCGGTAACCACGGAAACGTTACACTACTATCTGTGCAGCTTACCGCAGAAGCTGCTGAGGGAACTCCTGCCCAAGTACATTTTAGACTTTTCCCTCTTCACTTATCCTCTCCCCAACACAACCACTGAACACTGCCGGCATTAAATGTGCAATATTTCATAGTTTTGATATTATTTTTATAGAGAAGCGTTTGTACTATTTTTTATTTCTAAGGAACAAACAGTATTTTGATAGCTGTTACACATTTTTACTTGATATTGGAACATAATTGACCCTTTGCTAAGCCCCGCCCCCTTAGTTACTTCTGCTGTGTCTGACAAGCTTTCGAGCTAGCGTGGAGCTCACACTGTGACTAACTGCACTCCCTGGACAAATAGTGTGTAGTTTTTGGAAAAACCAAAAGCGATTTCCGTCAGAAGGTCTGCAGTAAGACTGTGAATGATAAGTACAGGAAGTCAAAGTGACTTCAGACTTCAGCTTGTGTTTCACTTCATTCATACAACAAACAAGGACCCTCGTAACCATTTAGGACCTGTTTAGGACAAGTGGAGGAGACATTTGTTTGAATATTAACGTTAAAAGTAAAGTTGGGCTTTTTGGTCGGGTTTGAGTTCCGGTTCACAGCATTGCAGACTGTTGAGAGCTGCTGTTTCCAGACTGCAGCCACAGACTTTAGCTTAGCATGGCGCTCTTAGTAGCTGTAAGTAACTCAAATTAACCGGCTAATATCCACTAATAACAACATAACATGGCCTCGATGTTTTTTGAAGGGTTAGTGAAGCAGATTTTAACGTGAGCTGTGCTTGTTAAACTGTGAGGGGTTCAACGGGGAATGAACAGTTTTGCCCAAAGCTCATGTTAAACTTTTCAGCATTTGATTTCGGAAATGTAAAGAACGTAAATCTCCTTCAAACATCGCCGAATGACAAGCATCACTTTTAAAAGTGCCTCGGAATCAACGTTTAACCACGATGAGCTTGAGATCCGCAGAACCAGCCTGAAAATGACTGAAAATGAGTTTCAGTGGAGCACAGCCGTGTAGTTGTCAGAACCCGGTCAGAGCTGGCAGACGCTACACTCTGATTGGCCCGTTTGTGCTCAAGGCCGGAGCTTAGCGAAGGGTCGATTGCTGATTATTGGAAAAAGATTGAGACTCGACTTCAGAACCACTAAAGCCTGAAATCAGCAGCTGACAAAAGAGCAAAATCATGTAAGATTAATCACTCGGTCCAGTCTCACCGTGTTCCCATCATGCACTGTTGTTGTGAATGAACCGATTCAGCATAAATTGGAGGTCGGAAATGTAACCAAAGTTGCATGACCAAACTTTGTATTTTGCTTCTTTCTTCAGCCACACGTCAGAGAAGGTAAAGGGTTAAAGGCCTCACTGGGCATAAAGTGGTTTAGCAGGCTAAAACACATACCATGTACTCGCAGGGTTGTAGGGTTTTAAATAAAGCTCGTGTATATTTTACTTACGCCACAGCCTCATCTCATCTTTTAACTTTGACGTGTTTACCTCGTAATACAACACCAGTTCAAGTTTTGAGACGTACGTCAGTGCAAGTTCTGGATTTTTGTATTGCTTTATTTTGTTAATAATTTAATAATTTAAACATCATTAAAAACATGAATATTAAGCATTATAAATATGAACAGAGCACTGAATGAACACTTCTCTTATTACATGTAAAGTTACTGTTATTAAGAGCCAAATTTACATCAGAAGCTCAAAGTTAAATCCGATTTTTAGCAACCATGTAACAGAAATAGCACTTGGCGTTTAGTTGTGTAAATGGGGTCAATGTACAGTTGGATATTTGTAAAAAAGAAAACTCGTTCACATGGTAGCGCCTTCATTGGCTTTAGTTAAGATCCTTGCATGACTTCACTCTCAGAGCCTCAGGCTGGACAGGTAACTAACGTGGAGCTGGCGTGCAACCGCAGGCTCATCGTATGAAGGCGTTCACAGTTCAAGTCCAGACACAAGACGTTTGTGACTCACTCTTCAACGCCTTTATTTGTGTCTCTTGTCATTAATCCTTGAAGCTCACATTTCTGAAAAGAGAAAGAAAAGAGATTTGAAGCTTTTTTTGAAAGAAGGGGAATGAATTTTTAAAATAGTTAAAGCTGAGGTTGGCAACATTTGGGAATCAAGCTAGCTGTAGCATGAGACTCCAAAGGAAGCAACTCCGCTGCCCCCTCCCTTCTGATCCTGGTTAACGTTAACGCATCCTCCTCTAAACCACCATCACCTCAGACTGAGCGCAGAGGTAAATAATGTTTTTTTAAGTTATTATCGTTCGATAACAAGATTGTTTTTAAGAATCATTTCTAAGAGGCTCAAATGGCTCATTGATGTGTTGGAGACGTGCTTGGCTGCTTTTACATCGAGAGCGCCTCAAATCTTTTTGGTTGAAGTTAAGCAACTGAACTTTATCGGACTTGTCTAAGAGAATCGATGAGGAAAACTGTATTTTGTATTTTCTGCCAGCAGCATTTTTTGCACCTTTAAGGGATATTTTTCTAGTTTTCAATGCTGTTGTCAACATGAGCGGAAAAGTATACTTGCTTTATGCAAACATATGTTTTTTTTATTATTATTGCAGCAATCCAAATCAATTAAAAATACTGTGATATATATTTGATTGAGCACTCTGTGCTCAGAAACTTTAGTAGCTTAGATGCAAATTAGCCACGTGCTGCGTAATGACTGAGAGAAATCCGGTCAGAGATCATCATTAGTTGATGGGAATATCGATGTTGGTGAGCAAATGAACTATTAACATTATTTAGCTGCTAACTTTTGTGTTGGCGAAGCTGAACCTGCAGGACAAACTGCGATGGAGGGACGACGGAGAAGGAGAAACGTTAAGTAAGTGGCGTCTTAGTCCGTCACATGATTTGAGCTGTTGACTCCATTTTTATTATCTCACTGTAACTTAACTGCAAACATCAGCTGCTCATTTGTGAGCTAGCAGGATTACGGTTGAGGTTTTATAAGGAAAAAATTAATTGCAAGGCACTGATGAATAATTTTTTTTGCCCAGCCCTGGACAGAACGTGCATGCGTTAATAGCATGTTTAAAAAAATTAACAGCATTAAAATTAATTTGCGTTAACATGTCAGAGAGAGAGAGAGAGATACATAAGATTACTCAATAAATGAATGTTAATTTTCCTGATGATTGATCAAGGAAATCTCTTCAGATGCTCATCCCTGTCAGAGAAGAGGCCAGTTTTAGAGCCTAAAGGCTGCTACGCACCAAAATGACAACCAAGAACAAGCCGTGACAGAGATCGGCTGCTGCTGCTGTTGGGCCAAAAAGTCACTCTGTTCACACTGCGAAGACAACAGCTGGTGACCAACAAGCTCGAACGTGCTGCTCCTCTGAGAAGGCGAATCCATCTCCACAGATAAAGCAGAAAAATAAGTAACAGCCGTGCTAAACGTGTGTTACCATGGAAACTAGCAGTTCAGATGCTGCTGCTCGCACCACAATGACCAGGGACGCGGACTCTCTCTGACAGCCCTGACAAGTCCTGCCACTCGACCGCCAGCTCAGTGTGTAGGAGCCTTTTTGCACATCACTTGTCCGTACAGCCAATCAGCTTCTACCGACGTCACCTTTGGCTAAGAAGCGCAGCATAGAGCAGCCAATAGAAACACGTGCTCTCTGAAATTACCGTGATTGGCCGAAAATACTCTGTAACGGTCTGAGTACAGAGCCAAGGAGAGGTGCAGAAGTCTAGAGTTCTTTCCGCCCACCTGAATGACGAAATGCTGGAAGGTTATTATGGGATTTTAGCTCAGTAACATCGAAAATTAACTGCCTACCCCAGCTTTAAGCTCCAAAGTCTATGATTCTATAATTGTGATAAACTGAATTAAAGTACAAATATTATGAGGCTTCGTGTCCATAGCCTTACCTGTCTGCTGACTTGTCGGTGGAGCGGTTAGGAGTTCGGAGGATGGAGCGTTCTGGGGAGACGTGGTGAGAACTCGTGGAGACGCTGAGAGGCAACGAACTCTGCAGGGGTGAGTAGGACGAACCCTGTCTGCGCAGCTCCTGAACCGCCCGTTCACTGAGGACACACAGACAATAAGACAGTTACAGTCTGTTGTTTGTGCCTCCACTGTCATCGCAACATAACTGTAACAGGTACTGAAGCTGCAATTAGTCCAAAATTCCTTTAACAATCTTCATAATTGAGCTGAAGTCATTTTTACAGGCATAAATGTCAGAAACCACTGGATCCAGTTTCTTATGTTAATATTTGCATGTTTTTTTCCGTTTAATATCTTTAGGTTTCGTACAGTCGGTCAAAGAAATTAAACTTGGAGACATGGCTACAGGCTTCGATTGGGCAAGAAAACAAAAACAATCATTAGTTGCAACCCAGCAGCATGCTGTTTAAAAAAAAAAGGTTAGAAAAAAGTCAGTAAACTTTTTCAGTTTTCACTTTCCGGCGGCAAGAGGCTCGTTTTTGCTGGTTTACAGTAAAGTGGAAAAATTTCTGTGATAATTTGCCAATTCAGAGCTCAAGTGATAAGAATGTTTATGCAAGTGAAGAACTAGCTTAAAGGTTTTGTAGGCAGTTTATCTGTGGTGTCATTGCCCTAAAATTCCGTAATAACCTTTTAGTGTGTTGTAATTCATGTGGTCGAAAGAATACGAGACTTCTGCCCCTCTCTGTATTCAGACCATGACAGGGAGATTATTCACGATTATCCCAATAAAAATTTACCACAATTAATTTAATGTGAATATTTTTAATCTTGATACACGACAATATCAATTACTGTCCCATCACTAATTGTAAAGATGATTTTAAAAAATGCATTTGTCGGTAATACTAACAGATCTAGAACGTGCCGGACTTGCAGCTTCGGTGAAATGATTTCTGTTGGGGTTGGCAGCCGAGAAGTCAGCGACAGTGAGAACAAGCTAACAAATCCTTAACTCACCGTTCAAAGCGTTCAGTAGTCAGCTGTCTTTTCAGAACGTCCATCTCCGTCTGCAGCTGGGAGACTTTGCCGCGGAGCTGGGACACCTCCCTGGCATGCTCCGCACTGACACACACACGCACACACACATACACAAAAATCGCAATCAGCTATTTGAAAAGAAAAGCTTTTTATTTAAGTCCTCCAGTTGCAGCCAACACATGGAATGGGATTTACGTTTTGCTGTCGGCCAGGGTCAGCCTATCACGAAGAACCTTCAGCTCCGACTCTCTCTCACTGGCTGTCAGGTGGGTTTGGAACTCCTTCTGCCGATTGGTGGAGAGGAGTGTCTCCAGGTTGCGGACGGTCAGCCTCTCGCTCGCCAGTTGTTTCTTAAGTAGCTCTGCCTCTGACCGAACATCCTCCAGCTCTCCTGTGACCTACAAAACATGCAGATTTGTTTAAAAAAGAAACTTGGGTAACATAAAAAGATAAGCAGGGTGTGTTTAGGCCTCACTCTCTCTAGATCCATGCTCCTGGAGGTAAGGTGACGTGCAGTGAGCTCCTTCCCAGAGTCCAGTTTGACACACAGCTCCCTGACAGACGCCAGATCAGAGAGAAGAGACGCCTTTTCCTCTTGTGCTTTGTGTAGCTCCTCCTCTAATCGGGACATCCCACGAACCAGCGACGATACTTGGGCCTCATAAGCCTGCAGGGCCTGAACGTGCTTTGGACAGAGCAGGGCGAAAGGTTTCACTAATCACACACATTAATGCTCTGCGTCATCCCAATCCCCATGTACACCATCACAATGTGTTTTTTGTGGGGATGTAATGGTTTTGTCGATTTCACAGCATTGCGACAACAAAGGTGAATCGGTACCGTTGCGGACATGTGACGGTATCAAACGACAGGAAAGTACTTTTGTTTCAGCTGCAGCGGAGCGGAGTGAAAGGAACCGGAAACTACTGAGACCATCAACCATTGTGGCTCTTTCCTCATCATGTGCTGAGGATGGGAAACAATCTGAGTCGCAGACTCGTCTTGTTCAAATGTGCTGAAAGTACTGTCAACGCTTTCGAACGGGGCAGAGGCAGGCTACAAAATGTTCTCTCAAACCTGTCAAGTTAAACTCAGACGTGTTGAAGAAATAAAGACATGAGCCAACCGACGTTTACATTCACTTTCTCTTCGGTGGCAGCACATCGCCGTGAAAACAAAGACAGAAAAGGAAAAAAAGTCCGCTAGCGAGAGACCTGCTGAACTGTGGGTAAAAACTCATCGTCAGCTGATAAACACACTCAGTCAGCTCACAGAAGAAGAAGGAAACAAAGAAAGACGCTTGTTTAGCTCATGGAATGGCCGAAAAGACATTACTGGTTACTGAAAATAACTTTATCAGTCAAAGTAAACAGTTAACTTATGATTGGGAATGAAGAAAAGAGCACGGGATGAGCTGGGTCATTTGTAACTCATTGTTCAGTGTTCAATCTTCCTCTTTGCCAAAGACAACATGACAATTTGCATGTTTATCATGTAAAAACAGTTACCAAAAAAAAAATAAATCTTGATTTGTCCTTTTTTTTTAAAGGGCAACAATATTGTAATGTTACATTTTAGATATCGCCCAAGCCTACTTTTCAGTGTTTCATTTTGGAGAGGGAAAGATTGTTTCTCCTCAGACCTTCACCAAATAACTGTGAAGATTAAAAGTGCCACAGGCGGAACTTTTAACCACGACAAGCCTGACATCCACAGAAACAGCCTGACGTTGAGGAAAATCTGAAAAGTTTGCCTGAGTTTCAGTGAAGCACAGTAATGTGGACGCACAGCCCGTGTCTCACCTGCTGTATCTCTCTCTCTTGTTGGCTGACAGTTTCGCGGAGGTGTCTACGCTCTGTGTCCGAGGAGAGCAGCTCCAGGCGGATGGAGTTATTGAGGCCCTCGGCCTGCTGCAACTTCTGCTCCCGCTCCTCCACCTCAGAGTGGGCCGTCCTGAAGCGATCCAGCAGGTCCCTGTTCTCCTGCTCCTGTGGGTGAACACGCAGCGGTCAGCGGGCAGATGGGATGTCCAAAGCATCAGAAAAACCGTCTTATTCTACAATATAGAGCCTTTGACAGCTCCAGATGTAAACATTTCTCTCGCCTTTGTGGCCATCAGCTTTTCTATTCTGGACACTTCTGAAATGTAGGAGTGGACCCTCAGCTTCAGCTCATCCTTCTCATGCAAAGCTTCCTCCATCTCCACATGGACAGCCTGCAGAAACAACAACAGAAGCTGGTGGATTTTCACAACAGTTTCCTTCATATTTGTGCAACTCAGAGGAAACAACAACCGATTAATGAGAGTTTTATTTCCCCCGTACTTGGTTCTCTCGCGTCATTGTGGCCAGGTCATCTTGCAGCCTCCTGTTCTCTCTGACTGTGACCTCTTTGTCTCTCCTGAGTCCAGCCAGCTCCTCCTCACGGGCATCCAGCTGTCTCCTCAGACTGGTTATCTCCCTCTCACGGCTGTTTAGCGCCCCCTGCAGCTGACTACGAGGACCATGCGTTGACACAACAGCCTTGTCAGCTTATGGAGAAGAATTCACGATCTCTGAAAGTTCGTTTTGAACTTTGAAAACAACACTTACGCCAGTGAGCTGTCCATGTTTGCGACCGTGAGTCTCACATCTCTAAGAGTCTGTTCCTGTGTAAATGCAAGGAATTCTTCCTCGTTAACAGCAAGACTCATACATAAGTTACATTTCAAAGCATAGTTTTTTCTGTCAATCTTAAAACAATACTCATTTGTCCATATGTCCATTAAAATCACCACCATTCTTTGTGTCTTTAATGGCCACAAAAAATCCCTTTGTTATGTGACTCCAGTCGATAGAAAGTTATTGCACAACACTCACAGTCATTGTTCTATATAAAAATATGTTAAAATTAGGCTTCAGCAGTCTAAATGAGTCAAACTGGGTAATTTCTTTCAGGTGGGATCATTTAAGAGCAAAACTTTCTATTTTTATTTGTCTGGACTGTAACAAAAGGGTGAATTATGCGACAAAAATACAAAGACAACCACTGCTGAAGCTCAAAATCAATGATAATTTCACTTAAAGCAGAAACCCACCACTGTTCATGTGGAAGTCCAATTACAGTTGATGGTAACTGTGTCAACTGAAGCAAAAAAATTCCTTAGTTTGTGTTATATAGACAGAGAAAGCTGAGTTTTCTGAGTTTGTCCTGCTCACAGAGCTGTTCTCGCAGCACCTTCAGGCTCCAGGATGCATCGCCAGCGAGCAAACATGAAGAGCAAGAGCGGCAGCTAGCATCATTTCCAAAAGCTGTAAAATAATGACATTAATGCTGATATATTCTGACCTGACGTATAGATTTTTTCCCCCCTTGAAATAACATCACATTATCACAGAGTAGATGCAAGAAGCGGTGCGAGCAGAAGTCCGGAGGTAAACCGCTAACAGTGAGGCTGCGGCCTGTCGCAGCCGGAGACGGTGACTCGAGCCTCGCCGTAGCTTGCACGATGCGTTGCTAGCCTACAGACAATAATCACATAGATGTAGTTGTATTGTGTTTTGATATTAGCTTTTTATGTCACTTTTGGTGCTTTTATCTGGTGTTTTTTAACATGTTGTGTTGTGCTGAGGCTGCTGGGTCCCAGATCCACATCGCGCACAGAGGTAGAGAAACTCCTTCTAAAGGGTCCTGTTCTTCCCTACGTGTCATCACACACACAAAAAAACCCCAAAACAAACAAAAACAAAACAGTACTTGTCCAAGGTTGTTATCTGTCACATCGGAACATTCTTTCGATTTAATATAGTGGACTGCGTCCATTGGTGCTGCCCCTCGGAAATGAACAGTAAATCGAGAGATACCGGACTAATTCTTACGTGACAATTAGTTTGGCTGAGCCAGGCTAACAATTCTGAGCAGGCAAAATTTACATTAATGATGTCAAACGCATCATTTGAGGAGATTTTGGCACAGGGGATAACAGGCGTGCTCGGCCCATATGAGATGGAAGGAGGACATGCTGCTGATTTTGAAACGATACAAAGCTGCTTGCTTATCAGCGTTTCAACTTCACGCTGCTTCTTTAATCGTTTGAACAGAACGAGGGTGTCCATTTTGTCTCACATTAATTACTGAACAGTAGAACTGCTTCTGGATGAGACTTTTTCACAGCCAGAATAAAAAGAAAGAATGATTACAGGCAACATCAACTTTTTCTGTGTGTTTAAGTATTATTTTTAAACAAACTTTGAAAAAATGTGAATCTATTCTTCGTGAAAAGCCCGATAACCTTGATGAGATCTGTTGGTCTCCGTTACCTTTTTAGAGTTCTCCTCCTGGACGGCGACCAGTGTTTCAGTCTTTTGATCCACCTCATCCTGCAGGGCATCTTTCTCTCTATCCAGGGCAGAGATGGATTTGTGAAGAGCGGCCACTTCCTCTTTGTGCTTGGAGCCCTGCTGACTCAGCCCCTCTGTCAGACAAAAGAAAAAAGTCGTCGAGCACACAGCCAAGCAGCCACAGAAAAAAACGACACAATTACACAACACCAACAGTCCACAAGATCCACCGACATTCACCTATCCTCTCCTCCAGTTTCTCAATCTGCTCATGAGCGACTCGCAGCTCGTTCATCTTCACAGACAGCCTGTGCTGGGTGTCAGACAGTGACTGCTCCATCTGTTCCTGTAGCAGCCTATTGACAGACAGCGAAAGTGTCCAACACGCTGGCAACACACTCGCTCAACAACTGCAACAACATCCTTTTAGTTCACAATAAGCATTTAACACCTTATGGCAGCAGTACAATTAAGACGTTCTTAAAAAACACTCACACGATACAAACCTCAGAGCATTAGACTCCGCCCTCTGCTGCGCCACCTCCTCTGCATTCTGAACCACAGCGGCCGAGCGAACCTTGAGCTCCTCCTCCACAGCCTCCCTGCTCTCCTTCAGCAGACACACCTGTGACCGCAGGTCCAGTCTCTCCTGCTCCAACTGCACACAGAAACACGCGACGTGCCAGATTAAAACAGCAGCACACCTCTGTTCAGGACCAAAGCTTTAGCAGTCACCATCATGTAGTAACTGTTCTTCACACGTAACCTCCATCAGGCTTACACTGCGAACGGCGCTCTCCAGCTCGAGAATCCTCCGCTCCTCTTCCTGTCTGTCTGTCAGAGCTGAAGTCTGGGCAGTCTGCAGAGAGTTTGGAGATGTGTGTGTGAGGCTCAATCCGAGTTATAACACTAGTTCATTATGTCAGTGTGGCTTCTGAGCCCAGCTGAACAAGGAAAAAACAGAGATAGCACTGAAAATAACAAAAATACACAGAATAATATGCAGGTAATGTTTAGAATTGACCAACTAGTCCTTAAAAATGTAAAAACAAAAATAAATTTAAAGAAAAATACTGAAAATGGATGTGATGACGTCTTTAAATGCTTTCCACCTGACAAACAATCTGAAAGACACTGAATTTTGGGCATTTAAAAGCAATATTAAAAAAGACTGATTGATTATTAAAGTGGTTGCTGACTAATTCTCTGATCAACAAATAGATTCCTTGAGTAATCACTCCATCTCTAGATTCTAGCACATTAAATACTCAAGACAGGCTGAACTCTCCATCCCATCACCAATTCAGTCAACAAACGCTAACATCTGACAGCACAAGGGGTGTAACCATACACTGATTTATATTTCTACAATCAAATTACATCAACAGGTAAACAGAGTGACTTCTAGTGTGACTTTTGTGTCGATCTAAAGTCGTTTTTCAAGGCAAAAATCGATGGTATCCATACTAAGAATCAGTGCCTTGTCACGTCAAACGTTGTTACGTGGATGTATTTGTCTCAGTTCTGATGGTAAATAGTCGTAAAGGTTACTCCAGTTCATTCTCTGACGTTCTGCTCGTGTGTGCTGAGTCAGCAGCGTCTCCTCAGATAACGGTGGGTCACGGCAGGAAGCAGCAGGAGAACGAGAGATTTTCGGACGCCGTTTGCGCTCCACACAGACTGAATTGAGGCCTTGATCATCGAGCTTTTCCAATGTTTTATTTCCTCTACCACTACGGAGTAACGCCTTTTCTTTTCATCTATTTTGGCAAAAAAAACGACACAATATCAGTTTCTAGTCACTGAACTGTATCATATCATATCGCTTTAAATGAGCCAATATCGTTCCGTTTGTGTATCGTACCCCCAACCACGTGTAATTCACCTTGGCTCTATTTGAGCTGAGTTTTGTGCACCGGGTCCGCCTCCCACCCGTTTATCTGGCTGAAATCAACACTGACGTCCTTCCGTTTCCACCCCCCCGCCTGTCAAAAATCACCATGGATGACGAAAGACTCATATACGAGGTCAAGAAGTGGGATATTTTGTGTGATCCGGGACAGTTTGGAAGGAAACTGGAGAATTGTTTGGAGTTACAAGTAAGTAAACTGTCCTCCAGTTGTATAAATACAAGGCTGACAAAAGGTAACGCCAAATCCGCTCCGTCAGCTGGAGGTCGCTCACGCCACGTCTAGTTAGGAATCAGTGTCACACCCCCTAGACAGCACTATTGGTTACATCCTGATTAATCACACGTCACAGATCTGATGTGTTCAGCAGAAACGATACTGAACTAACCCGTGTCGCTAAAGGACGACAATGGTTAACATCAATAATAACTGTGGACGAACCTTTAACCTGTCCAACAGCATTTCTCTATCAGCGCTCATCTGCTCCATTTTTATTTCTGCCTGTTTGATTTCCTCCTTCAGTCTCAGGACGTCAGCTGACCTATCGGCGCTGCGGGCCAGCTTCAGGTCCTCCTGAGCCTGAGCGAACAAACAAAAACCAAACACAGTTGGACCTTAGAAGTAAGAAACTGAAATAAGCAGGTTCCATTTAGTTTGGTAGCGTTTCTAAAACCCGCCTGTTTAAACTGTGTTTTGAAGTGGTCTCTCTCGGCGCCGAGGGTTTTCACGCTGTCCTGGATGTCCTGCGTGCGCTTCTCAAACTCCAACAGAGCCGCCTTCAGCTCGTCTCTTTCCTTCAGCACACGAAGCAGTTCCGCCTCTGCGACGCCCTCCTGAAAGTTTGACGTAAAATCATCATTATTGCATCACTTTTACGAGGACGACCTGCAAATATGTTAAACAAAATATTAACATAAATAATAACGATCAAGAGGAAGTTAAGATTTTTTCTTTTAAATGGTCCTCTCTTACCCTCGTCATTTTGGAGCGAGGACTCCTGCCTCTGCATGGACTTCTGCTGGGGCTTGAATCCCGGCCTGCGGCCCCTCTGGATCTTTTGTAGCGCTCGGCCTCCTGCCGATAGTAATCCCTCTCCTCCTCAAGACTTTTGATAAAAGCATCCAGCCGGGATGGGGAGTGTTCCCGTCCACAAACGCCATATTTCGCCCTCATGTTCTCTAACTCCAGCACCAGCTCTTTGTCTAGAAAACAGCAGAGTCACAGAAACATTAATGTCAATGATGTGAAGCTGCTGCTGAGGTTTCAACCAAACTGCTGCTTACCAGCGGCCATCGTTTTCTCCATTTTGTCCTGCAGTCTCATTTTTTCCTCCTCCAGGAAGTTCACGAGTCCCTCCATCTTCTCGTTCTGCTCTTTGAGCTCCACCAGCTGGTCTCTGAGACGGTCTTTTTCAAAGTCCCCTTCAGACTGCTCCTGAGTTTAAACATTTACAGTTTACGTTATAAAACAACACTGTATGGATTTGAAAAACTGAAGTTTATGTTTACTGAATAGTGTCTTTTACAGTCCAAAACGCACAAATATGAAGGAATTATTAAAAACAGAGTATTTGGTGTGCATACCCGTCTTATTTTGGTGATAATTTCCTCCAAGTCTTCAATGATTTTCCGTTGCCTTGAATTTCTTTCTGTTGAGAGAAGAAATTTTCAGTTTGTTTACAATGAACTAAATTACACTTTGCTACCAAAAACATTTTCAGTTCAAGTTTTTCTTCCCGCTTTCTCATCTTCTTACTTTAGCTTCTTGCAACTCTATGTCAGCTGTTTCCAACACGCGATCCTTGTCCATCTCCAGCCGCTTGGCGAGGTCGTCTATGTGCGTCAGCTCTTCACACAGTTCCAGGTTCTTCAAAGACAGGTTGGCCACTTCGTCCGAGGCGTCCTTCTTCTTCTGCTGCAGTCCCTCGACCTTCTGCTCCAGTGTCCTGTTGGCCTCCTGCAGGTACTCAATCTACAAACACAAAGCAGAAGCTATCAGTCAACATGCCGGCAACCATGCAGACACTTTTCTTTCAGAGGAAATGAGTTATTGTCTGTTTATTTTTTATTTTAGGGTAAATTTCTGACTCTTACGGCTGCAACACACATCCTACACCTGCGTTGGCAGCGTGTCTGCTTATTTTTTCGGCGCCCTTTAAAACAGATTAGAGAAGCCACACGTGGGAGCGGCACGGAAGACGCATGTCTCACACACGTTGGCAGCGACGCATCACTTCAGCTCGGGACACTCGCCGATTTTTTCCACGACATGCGCGAGATTCTCTGCTGTTAGACGGAGGAATGACCTGTTGACAGTCATACCACCAACATTCACTCTACTTTCAACATTTCCAGTCTGTCGATCCAATAAGTCTATGTGCAGAATTTTTTTATTTTTTTATTTTAGGATTTCATTGTGAAACATTTGAAGGATCTTGATGTGTAAAACAGACCAAGCTTTAACTTGATTCTCACACGGCGAACAGTTTTCTGTCTACCCTCCATGTGAGTTAAACATATCATATAATGACATGAAACATTCACTCATTCATTCATTATCCATAACACTTTATCCTTTGCAGGGTTGCGGGGGGGCTGGAGCCAATCCCAGCTGACATTAGGCGAGGGCGGGGTTCATCCTGGACAAGTTGTGAGTTCATCACAGGGCTGACGCATTGAGACAAACAACCATTCTCGCTCACATTCACACCTAGCAGCAATTTAGAGTCACAAATTTACCTGCATGTCTTTGGACTGTGAGAGGAAGCCCATGTACCCGGAAGAAACCCACGCAGACACAGGGAGAACATGCAAACTCCAGCTGGGTATCGAACCCAGGACCTTCTTGATGTGAAGCAACAGTGCTAACCACTAAGGCAACGCGCCGCCCCATGACAACTTTCATATTGATGGGAATTATCAAGGGAAAACCCTGAAGGAAGAGCGGGCAAAAGCAGCAGAGACGCTGCCTGTATGAACAACAACAGCGCAGTGACACAGACGCGCCACGGGACGCAGGACGTGAGTCCTGGGCGTTCGCTCACCTGAAGGTTAAGATGGCCGATCAGCTTCTCGTTGCTGATGTTTTGAGCCTCGAGGGAGATTACATCGTGAGGTCGCCCTCCCTGAAGAGCACGATTCAGACGGTCGATCTCTTTGTCTCTCTCCACCACCTAAAACAAGCAATGTCGTATCAACTCCACAACAAAACTTAACATGTCACTTTATCAAATGCTACTAGTTAATTTATTTCTTACCTGTGTGTTTAAATGTTGTATAGATTCTTGAGCATTTTCCAGGTCTAGATTGATCTTTATGATGTCTTCCTGTAACTCATGAATTCTATGGAGAAAAATGAAGGTGAGACAAACAGCTGATGAAGCAATGAGGAACAAAGAGGAGTCTAAAACTATCCAACCAGATTAATCCCAGATTAAGAAGCCTGGTTGAAGATTTCTACAAACTATTTTACAAACTATTCACTACGTGGTTGGAAGTAATATCAACTTATACTGG
>JAQLOL010000020.1:25775881-25794560 GCA_029783665.1 Naso thynnoides
CTTCAGAAATAATTCATGAGACTAAAACGCCCTGAAATGTACATCACATTCATGTACATCACATTCATGTACATCACATTCATGCCCATCACATTCATGCACATCACATTCATGTACATCACATCCATGTACATCACATTCATACACATCACATTCATGTACATCACATTCATGCACATCACATTCATGCACATCACATCCATGTACATCACATTCATGTACATCACATCCATGTACATCACATTCATGTACATCACATCCATGTACATCACATTCATGTACATCACATTCATGTACATCACATTCATGTACATCACATTCATGTACATCACATTCATGCACACTGGGCTGCTGTGCTGATGTGAACACACAGCAGACAGTCGGCAGCCTGGCTCAGATTTCGCTGAGATTCAGTTTGGCAGTGAGAGTCGTCTTTAGAACTGCACAGATTAATTTCTGACTGGATCAACCAGCGACTAGCGGGAGTGGTTCAGTCCGTCAAACATTTGTTCACACTAGTTCAATCATGGCAGAGGCGACGGCTTTGCTTTACCAGGCTACAAAAAAAAACTAGTTTTTGAAAACTACTCAATAAATACACGGAACGTTCCGATCAGACGGATAACGACCTCAGATGCTGTTCTGTGATTATGACATGTAGGGGAGAACAGGAGAATTTCGTAAAAGTCTTTTAACCGATCTGTGCGACGTAGACACGAGAGTCAAGCGGCCTCTGGAACAACACAACACGTTTAACACTGAAAAAGCACTAAAACTGATGAGAAGAGCAGATATCACAACACAATAAAACAATATCTATGTGATTATTTTACAGCTTGTGGAAAAGCAACGTTAGCCGCCACTCGTCTTGTCTGAGGGGAGTGAGAGGGCGGGGGTTCTGCTGTTAGCGGTTCACTGCAGCCTGTAGCTGCGTCTACTCGGTGATAATGTGATTTTATTTCAAACTAGAAACGTCTAATTGTCTCTTTCTGTGAAGCATGGCCGCTCAGAATCTCGATCACAACACAATATAACAGAATTTATGTGATTACAGAACAGTTTGTAACATTAACCACCAACAACAAACATCATACAGTCAATGTTAACGCCGACTGGTTTAAGGCTGCGCCAGTAGTTTGACCTGATACCACGTCTACTAGGATTCAAACTGTGCAAAGAATCCTCAGCGGAGCGTAGCCAGACCCTTTTCATTCGCCCAGTGAGACATGGCTCTGGGTTACCAGGCTGGAGAGTTGGTGGCTTAGCTGCAGAGACACTGCAGGGGAAGAAAAACAATAAGGAAAAGGAAAAGCAGAGCGTTCTCTCCCCGGACTGCAGAGGAGCTAACACATCGGGCCGCCATGATGAAAGAAAACAAAGACTTGGAGTCACATGAGGAAGGACACATCGTGATTAAAACCTGGGAAACAAACTCGGACGTCTGCATCATTGTTTCCAAGAGTATCTGCTTCTGCCCGTCCACACTGCAACGCAACCATCAACTCTTGACTTAAATGAGGTCAGCAGCATTATTAGAAGTCTCACTCGTAGGAGGAGAGCCGACACCAGGCGCCACGCAGCAAAAGCTAGGTATTCAAAAAAGAGTACTGTGGCTGTAGAATCTGCTAAATAATCATTTTCAATGCTGGACAGTCTGTTAATCTTCTATATGTTATTGAGATGCTTTCAAAACAACAATAACCACCAAGCAGGTGAGACGGATGGGCGCTCCCGTCTGGCTGCCGCTGGCCCTGCGTCACACAACTTTAGCATCAAGTCCAGCCTTTCTCCACTTTCCCCTGTTTCAGGGCTGAGCGCCTCTCTAATCTCTTTTGCTCAGTAGGCAGCAGGAGTTGCAGGGTAATCAATAGCAGCGCATCACATCCCAGGCTCTCGAGTGTGTGTTTATGGTCTGTAAGCAGCCTTTGTCCTCCAAAAGTCTGAGCCCAGTGTTCTGAAGGAGATTTAGAGAGTTAATCTCTTCGGATCCAGACCCCTGAAGTTCTGCTTTGATAAAACCAGAGGCCATGAGAAGTGGGAGGAAAAAAACATATTGATTTGAAACTTAAATAATTCACAATGCACACACGAAGAAGTGGGAGAAAAAAAACATATTGATTTGAAACTTAAATAATTCACAATGCACACACGGAAAATTCAGCACGTGTTCATTAATGTCAAAAGGTGATTCTCTAAATTTTGTTTTAAGAAGGTATGATGACCGAAGGCACTGCAGCACCTGATCAGGGTCACAAACACGTTTTGATTTAATGTCTAAAGAATCACAACAGTGAAATAAACAATACATTAAACACTGTGAACTCTGGGCCGTTCCTGGCAGACTCACTTTAACGGAGCGCAGCAGTGATCAGCAGTAAGCAGCAATCCTGGATGGGAATCAAAGTTTTCGGTGCATTGAGCTGCTTGTATCACATTCACCATCGCACAGCGGTGTGTGTCAGAGATTCCCAAAGTAGAAACATATTCTGCTTCCCAAAGGAATCCTGGTAACCCGACCGAACTGTTTAACTTCATTATGGAATCTGAATTGGTATTCGATCACTAAAAACCTGAAACACTCGCTGAGCCCTAACACGAGGGTTACATTTCTAAACTGGTTTGATATTAAGACCAAACCGGTGTACCGAACTTTTACCGTGAGGCGTCGCACGGCTCAGCCACCTGAACTGGGTGCCACAAAATGTGTCGCGACAGCCAATCAGCGCCGAGATTCTCCGGACGTCGAGACCAAAACATTTCTGCGTGTGAACACTACAGAGCTTTACAACAAACTTCATGATGTCGCCTCAGCACAGAGTTATGCAATGAACACAGACACCACGCTGGTGACTTTAAACATTTTTTAAACTTCCTGACACGTGGCAGAAATGATGATGATGTGAAGATGACAGAAAAGCCTCTTCCTCCCGTGTGTCCTGATGACGTCACACTCCGTCTGGCCGTCATTAACTGTCATCTGCGGTCGAATCAAACATCATAACATGTCGATCATGTTGTCCTGCAGCTCGTTTTTAACGCAACTGAGCTCGATTCATCGGCTGTTTGGTGTCAGTATGTGATGCTGCTGATGTTTGCTTTCACTTTGCCAGGATCTCACATGACGACAAACGCTAGTTTAGCTGATCTGAATAAAATTAAGCCGGCCCAAGCCTACGTGCCACCCTTTAATGTACCACGAGGACTCCATTTCCCAAAAGAAAACCGATGGGAGGGTTAGAAATGTGCGCTGGAGCTTTTCCCTCAGCGAAGGGCTCTGCTGGGCTGGTCAGCTCATCACAGGAGGTGCAGAGCGCAAAACTGAGAATCTGCCTCATAGACGAACATCGACAAAATGAGACTTCTGAAGAACTTGACTCGTCTTACCAGACATCGCTTCATCTGGAAGGACTGGACCTTGACAGCCTGCACAGCTTCATCCAGAAGCTTCTCCTGCTCGTCCTGGGGAGACTGCTGTGTGCTCGGCTGGCATGTTCAGGTGGCGGGACACAAACACAAATTACTTACATCTTCGCTTCATTTATTAGCAACTGTTGACATAAACAACAACATCATCAGATTTTTTTTCCAAATAACAATACACCGAGCTTCACATTAGACTTGATACAAACTTAGCGTTAGTACTTGCCTGCAGACCTGCTATACTTATGGATACTTCAGCGTTTGCACGGATGGTTTACAGTTTAAGTCCCGTCGTTTTAACCATAAGGGCTGTCAGTGCCCGCTGTAAAACATGAGCAGCTCTCTTTCCGGAACTCTGGATGTCCAAAACAAGCCACCCTGCTCCGCTACTTGAGCTCATTTCCGTCAACTGACATGTTAACGTCAGCTAAAGGTCTGTCAGTGCACCAAACATGTCCATGTATGCGTGTAAAATACATGCACATATGTGCTGCGGTCCTGTTAGCAGCTCCGGCATGTCGGAGCTGCTAGCTGAGGCCACGGCGGTTAGTTTACCGTTAGTGAAATATGACACAGCAAAGCGGAAGAGAGCGCTAACGGCAGCTAACGGCAGCTAACGTTAGCGTCGGCTGTCACACCGTCACCTGTTCCGTCCTCACGGAAAAAAAAAAAAAACCCTCACAGCTCAAACCTACCGGCTCGTTTCAGCCAACACATGTTGTCTTGCAGATAACGCGAACAGTAAATGAAGTAAACCCCGCTGGCGAGCTGCTTGCGGTCAGTTGGTAGCCTGTTAGCCGGGCTAGCCGCGGTGTGTCTGGCGTTGCCTCTGAAGCGTTAGGCCACAGCACCGCTCACACACAAGTCTGATTTCACATCAGTTTAACGGTCGACACTCGCGTACAGTGGCCCCATTGACCGGGACTGAACACACGCCGGTACTCGAAGCACACATGCAAACCCACCGAATAATATTCTGCCTGGAAAAGTGCTTACCATGATTATTAGATGTGTATCAGATCAGTCGGAGAGGCTGGCCTGTCATGTGACTCACATTAATGGTGCCTTCACGGTCCGCACTCGGTGAGCACTTCACAGGACAGACAGGCGTGGTCAGCGACTGCCGAAATAAAAACACAAAAATATTTCTCTGTTCGCCAAACTCTCGAGTGGAAACAGAAAAGGCAGAGCTCAGACCAAGCCGCGAGTTCAAATGACGACATGAGCAGTAAAATACTGAAACAGACTGCTTACAAAAAAAATGACTAAAAATTGAGATGGATTTAAACTTATTTCTTTCGAACATGTAAATAAAAGAAAAAAGAAAATAATGCACATAAAACATATTTAAACATACATACAAATAATCGACCATTTCCATTTTCCCCTTTCTTTCTTTCTTTCTTTCTTTCTTTCTTTTTTTAAACAGGTTAATTAAGGATAATTGGAACAGTTTTCGAATTTCTGCTTTGTGTAAGCTTTCTTTCCACAATTCTTTTTTTTAAACCCAACACATGATACATTTTTGTAATACTGAAGGTTGTGTCATATCCACCCCACCCTTTTGTTTTGTTTTGTTTTGTTACATTCAGGTGGTTGAGGAGGCACATTTCTCTCCTGTTAGTGATTATAAACGAAGAGTCCATTTCCATTTCAGTGAAACCTTTTTCCTTATTACTAAAGGTTTAAAGATCTGTGACCACTCAGGTGTGTTTCCTGTCTGCAGGTGTGTTTCCTGCCTGCAGGTGTGTTTCCTGCCTGCAGGTGTGCTCCCTGCCCCCACTGCTCCCTCCTCCTCAGTGGCTTCCTTCATCCTGTCTAAACTCCACCTGTTATGTTTTGTCTTTGCTTTTTGTCTGTTTTTGTCCCTGTGCTGCTGTCTTCCTGCATCTCTCTTCCTGTCTCAATGGTGCCATCCTACTCTGCAATGAATTAATCATAAATAATTGGCGGTGTTAAGATGTCAAGGCTAAAATAGTGGTAGGTTTGGCTTGCTAGTTAGTTTTGCTGGTTAGTTAGTTAGTTAGAAGCAAAATCCAAGTAATCCATGAACATTTTTGTGGTTTGTTTGAGTGTGTACATATGAAGAAGCCAGGAACTACTGATCCACAGTATAAAGAGCATACATAGTAGTTCCTTTCAGAGCTGATGATTTTCTTCATTGGCAAAGTTTTTTAGGACTGTCCAAATCACCCGAAACTATGCTGTCCCATTCAGCATGATCATTTTGTCCCATGAATGGGACAAGATAAAAACAACCTAATTCCAAAATTAGAAACATGATAATAACACTTTTTTTTCAGATTTTGTTGCAGCAGTACATCATACTCATGTTTCAACCAAAGGTTTGTCCAATATATTATTTTTACAATTTTATGCCCTAAAAAGAAAACTAACTTTATGCAATTTTCCTCATCTTCTATGCTGCAGGGTCAACTTCCTGTTTGGTGCTTGCCCCGCCCACCTATGTGATGTCACACCAATGAGGGCATGCAATTTAAATTATGTATTTTCTCAGCTAGATTTAAGCAATTAAAGTTTTTGTTTTCACTCATCCAGCAAGAAAATAGACCGTCTATAGTTAAACTGTCCTGTTAAACTTTATGTCCCAGTCACCCTGAAGACACCCTTTATATTATATGAATATGGGTAAACTATATGATAGGCCTTTGTAAACTATAAATAACTATGTAACATATTTGCTATCATATTTTCATTAAAAAAAAGAAATTATAGAAAAAAATAATTATAACAATAAAAAAAGAAAAGAAGTACAACAACAAATAAAAAACACAATAAACACCTGGTGACTGTCAAACCTCATCCTCACACATGTACCTCTTGAAAATCATATTCTTGTACAGCTTTTTTAATTTGGTTCATGTTTGACCTTTCCTTGAACTCTATCTTTAAATTGTTCCATAAATCAACACCAGTTATTGAAACACAAAACTTTTCAAAGTTGTCTGCACCCTGTAAATTTGTAAATTAAATTTTCTCCTCAGATTAGAAGTTCTCAAACTTTTCAGCCCGAATAAAATAACGGCGCCACAAACTGGCGACCCCAGTTGACCCTGGAGGTGACATATAAAACGTTGCACACATGCACTTTTAGGCCAATGCAACACGGGCATCAACATGCTAAAACATAAAGGAACAAGAGCCTGACAGCAATAATGTTATCTTACAGTAATTTAAGAGAGAATACAACCAAAATGTATACAATAATAAGTTAAATATTGCAAATTAAATAATTTTTAAAAAAGTGTTTGTTTTTTGAAAGGCATCTCACGACCTCTCCTCTGTGTCTCGTGACCCTCTGGGGGGTCCTGACCCTCACTTCAGGAACCACTGCCTTAGATTATAATCTCCACCTCTATAACAGAACGCTCTTTGAACATTTGTTGGCAATAAATTTTTTTAAAAAGTAAAGATTAAGTTCTCACAATTTATCCTAAAAGGACAGTAATATGTACACTAAGACAGCCTAATTTAAATATGCATCAGATTATTATCTTCATCGTAAAGGTGTCAGCTGCACTCGCAGACACACATATACTTCCTGTGGGATATCCCAGTTATTCTGCCTGTGTACTTCTGAAACAACTAATAACTAAAAACTAAGTACCTGGCTATTTTAAACACTGTTTCTGCATAACTTGAGCTTTTTCCTTAATTGTGTCAATCATTTTTCCCACCCGTGACGAGCTGAAATAAGGAACATGCTTCTTCCAATCTGTCCACAATACTTTGCTCAGCTGCACAGAAGAGAAAAGTCCCCTAATCACTATTAATTACCCTAATAAGAAAACATGTGGAAAAATTTCTTTCATCAGAAATTTGCTGGTTATATTTTAGTGCTTCTCTACGTTTAAGTGACATGTAGTCACGGCAGTAATTGCGGTCATGAGATATGAGGTTTGAATCACATGATTCGTTTGCCCCTTTCCTGCATGTGTGGAACCATCTGTGACCTCTTTTCAAACATTTTTGATTAGGACGAGAGTCCGTTTACATCAAAGTGTGAAATACGGGGCGACTCGGGAAGGTCTGAGATCCTTTAACTGACATGTCAGACCCCTTGAAAGCCTCAACCGCAAAATTCTGTGAGGTCTCAAGAAAAGCTTTATAAAAGGATTTCTTTTGCTTGCAATTGTCAATAAAATGGTCTTTAAAAGGCTTATGTTGTTCAGAATTCATTATTTAATTTAGATAGCAAAACTTTTTTTTAGAGATATGAATACAGTGTTTAGGTGTTTCCGTGGTTATCCAGTTGTTTCTGGTGATGCTGCCTTCCATGAGGTGGCGCTGTTGCAAAAGTTTGCACTCTCCACATTCCACCTGTCTGCAACAAGGTGGATTTTTTTTTTTTTTTTTTTGGCTTTGATATTGGCTCACTTATGGAGTGAACGTGGCAAAGAGAAAACAAAGCTCCTTACTAACCAACTTTGGATTTAAAAGACTGTATTTGTAAGACTTCAGCATAACATTGGAGCACCGGGTACAGGGGGAGACCCCCTGATTGCCATGGGGTATTTCACACACTGGTTTACATGCTTTCTCAAAAGCAACAGCAGGTTATTGCCTCTCAACTCAAAGCCCACCTTATCTCCAGTGATCTGTTTAAACCATTGGAATGTGGATTCTGTACACTGAAGAGCAGAGAAACAGCCCTCCTCAAAGTCCAAGTCTGACTTCGTCATCTCTCTTTCTCCTCAACCTCACTGCCTCCTCCAACGCCATCAGTCATATTATTTTTCTTTCCTGCCTCTCACCTCCTTCACCGGACCCCTGACTCCAGGCGTCCCACAGGGTCCACTGCTGGCTCCTCTCCAGTTCATTGTCTAAATCCAGCGCTACTTCACCACTAATCCCACTGTCCAACTGCAACTGCCTCTACCCAGACCAACAACCTTAGAGGATTTAAACCCCATGCTGATATCATCAAAAAGGCCTTTCCCCCCTGTAAAAACATAACTCGCCTTCACCCATCCCTTTCCTTTTCTGCTGCTTACATCCAGACTTGATTACGGAATTTTGCATGGCACTTTCACACATTTATCTGACATTCTCAATAAACTCAATACAATCATAACTCTTCTACTCACATTCCCACTCACTCCCACTACGTGACCCTTCCCTGGCTCCCTCCTTCTCATCACACACAAAGTCCTCCATAAACAGGCCCCCTCATACCTTATCAACCTTCTCCACAGCCACGCTGCTTCCTGTAGTTTTTCTTTCTCTTTTTTTTAAATCTGGCAGCAGCCTCGTGACCGTCACAGAGCCCTGCAGGGCTTTCTCCATCGCTGCCCCGTCCCTCTGGAACTCCCCCAGACACATGTGACTACACCTACTGTATCCGGCCCGTGTTAGATATGTTGAAAACTTGTAGACTAAATATTTGGTGTGACCTCCCCTACTTCATCATGTGGGCGGCATGCTGATGCAGTGGTTAGCAGCATGGCCTCACAGACAGCGAGTCCTGGGTTTGAACCCTCCAGTAGGCTAGGGTAAGTGCTCTGTCTTCCACCCACAGTCCAAAAACATGCGAGTCAGGTTAATTTATGGCTCCAAACTGCACACAGGTGAGAATGTGAATGCTGTTGGGTAACTTGGAGTAGGGCTGTGCTTAAAAGTCGCTGCAGCGATTTGTGGTAATATGTATTTTTGTGATATGCTGCATCATATTGTGACCCATGTGTTGTGAGTTCAGTGACACAAAAGAAACACTCACACACTTTATGTTTTCAATTTCAGTGTGTCCACTGTTTCAGTGTGTAAGGTTTAGTGTGAGAGTGCACTTCAATTCAATTCATTCATTCTTTATTTCAAACATGAAAGAACAAATACTACTACTCTTAGTACTACTACTAATAATAAGAATAAGAATAATAGTTTTTAAGTTAGTTATAGTAGTAATAATAGTTTTTTTTATTAATTCAGCTTCCTAGTATTTTTTTCTTGTATAGTTTTATACAAAAAGGATAAATCAGCAATAGTTTAGTTATCAATGATAATTATAGACATTAACTTCCGATTAATTACCAATTACCTTTATCTTATAACAGATATAAATTAATTACAAAATATATGTATCCAAAATATAAATTCTTCTGTATATGCCTCTATAAAAATGTAATAATAAGAGTAATAATAATATGAAAACATTTGATTGATAAATTTTACCCCATTTGAAAGTTCATATTGTGATGTGTGAACATTCTCTAGAATTGTAAATGTATCACGTATGAAAATAGAATAAACCTTTTGACATTTACATATCTGATCATATGTTTTCTCATCATTCATTTTCATATTAACACATCAACATCAATTATAAGTAATTATTCAGTTTTTCATTTTGATGTTATTGCAGCTACATCAGTGTGTTCCGTAATTTGCCAATACCATTCAAATAAATTGGAAAGGAAATTTTGAATTAAAATGTTCTGACTCAGTTTGTGAATCACACGTCTTGAAGTCTTTTAGCTAAGTCTTTCCAATATTATAATTCATAATGTTTTATGAAACGTCCTTGTAGACCTGCTGATTTAACAGCAGTAATCAGTATACTGCTGCATATAACTGTGTTACGTTTGCCTGCAGGACTGATGAAGTGTTTCAAAATGCTGAGGGTTGAATGCTTCCTTGCTCTTCTCCTTCTGTTTTCTACACTTTGTGTGTTCAGTACAGATTCCATGTTGGACCAGAGCAGACACTGTGTCCGAACGATGTCAGTGATCTCAGGACTGTTGTGGAAACACTGCGTAGTGTTGGCACTGTGGCACTCACACAGCAAATGTAGCCAGTGGTGACAAACTTAAATCGGCTTCATCGAGTTGTAAAGATAATAAAACACTTTCTGTACTGGAACTTGTAGCCAACAGATATAATTGATCGCAAAATACAGAACAACATGGTAATGCTGAGGGGAATTACTCTTCAGATCTGCTCTGGAGAACATGTGTGGAATGCTGTAGAGAAAACAGAAAGAAAGGAATAATAATACAGGATGCAATTAACTTGAATAATTTTCCCAAATCATACTTTGCACAACGAATCTAAAGAGACTCGATTGTTGTGTTTACCAGCTCTAGTGTTTCTCAATGTTCTCAGAATTAGAAAGTTAATGTAACTATTTTTTTACACACTGTCTGATGGCATCGATCATTTACTGTCTACATGCCCCCTCCAGAACTTGTGCTGAGTGAAATATCTCAACACCAAGAAACTCAAGGACATGAAACAGCAACAACTTTGTGACTGCCACAAGAGGGCAGGAACGATCCAAATGGGCAGCATCCACATATCCATCATGTCATGAAATTTATTTTGAAAATTACCATGTCTGTGACTGAGGTCAGGAATGCTCAGTCTGAATGACGTTTGCAAGGCTGAAAGGGAAGAGTCAAATCAGCTGCTCTGAAACATTCATTCACTCATTTATTCTTTATAGGGGTGTGTGTGTGTGTGTTTGTGTTTGTGTGTCCCAAGTTCAAATCTAGATTTGCTCGTTGTAACATCAAGAGGGTCCCGTGTTTGATACCTGGCTGGGGTCGGACCTTTCTGTGTAGAGTTTGCAGGTTCTCCCCGTGTCTGTGTGGGTTCTCTTCAGGCGCTCCAGCTTCCTCCCACAGTCCAAAGACATGCAGGTTAATTGGTGACTCTACAGTGCCTGTAAGTGTTAATGGGAGCGTGAATGTTTGTTTGTCTCTATACGTCAGCCCTGTGACGAACTTGCCCAGGGTGAACCCCTCCCTCGCCCAATGTTAGTTAGCTGGGATTGTTAGCTCCCCACCACCCTGCAAAAGATAAGCGGTTATTAAAATGAATGAATTAACCTGAATTATAGATAACCTGAATAGATAGATAGATAGTTATACATATATGTACTTCTATATGTATGTCTATATGTCTATATTTTATATAAATGTACTTCTCCTTCAGTAAACAATCTTTGTACTTTTGCCACCTTTGCAACAGACCACATACACTGTAACTGTTTTGCCACTATTATATTTTTTATTTCTACACACAAAAAACTGTCTAAAAATAACAAACAAAACAAAACAAAACAAAACAGCAACTTGTTTTAACTTTCAGTTAGTCGATAGCACTTCCATTATTAAGGCTACAGGCATAATAAGTATTTATACACAGTTAAATCATCTGGGTGTTTGTAAGGCACGTGGCATTTCCTCAGCGCTCTGACCGGACATGCATGAACTATCATTAAGCTTTGTTGCTCGCAGTAACTAGAGCTGCACCCAGCGGACAGAAAAGAGTATACATCTCTCTACTTTCTATATTATTTCCGTTGATATCTTATGTCCTGCTTTCCTACATAGCATGATTACATGTTGATGTCATTTCTAAGTTTTCAAAACACAGAATCAACCCTGGGCGGGTACTTGTGATAATATGAAGTGCTGAGGGCGGCCCTTTTTTTAAACTATATGTCACTTGCTTATAAACATATCTGTGATGTTGCAGCACTTTTCTGCCGGTTTTCTTCGCATGCCAACATGACACACACTAACTGAGTGCTGCAGAGATCATTCATACTAAACGCTGGTGGGGGAGGGGCTGACGGTCTACAGCTCTGCAGTTATGTTCGCTCTCACAGAAATTGTTTCCTGTCTGATACTCTGAGCCAATCTACTTCTCCATCTAATGTGGGAAACATATTATCAGCTATCAGCTGTTAGCATCACCAGTTCAAATTACTTGGAATCAGTGTCAGACCCTATCGGTCAGACATTAACACACACATACACACATAAAAGCACAGGGCATGTATGTGTTTTGGGGGTGAAGTCCACTGTGAATGGACACAACTGAGTTCATCACAGCCTATCTGCAGCAAGCTCAGCCAAGTTAAACATACAACCACCTAAAAGAGGACAAACTGTAAGTTCATCCCTCCACTGGCTTCAGTCCATTTTCCCCTCCTGCAGGTCCATCACAGTGAGTTAATCTGCTCATTAAATCCTTCTGTTGTTCCTCCTCTTGTCCTCGCAGCAACCTCGATCCTGAGGTCAAAAACTCAGACTGCATCATGTAACTTGCTGCTTTCTAGATGGTGGCATCTGTGAAGTCCCGTCTGGCAAATCCTTTCTGAAAGACACGGAGACACAATACAAATATTGACAATGTCAAAACAGTAAACAAGTTCCAAAAATTGTGTCGATCGGACAAAACAAAACATCCAGCTTGTACAGCCATCTGTCATTTGTTGCATGCTCTGTTCGCACAAACACATAATAACCTTTCTAACTGCCCGGCAGTGAGATTTATCATAAAGCACTCAACATATAAACATATTTGAGTCTCCAGTTACCTGCAGTTTGTGCAAAACTCAGCTGCCACATTGCTCTGATTTTAATGTCACCACACTAGTGTCCAGTTTATTAAGTTTTAAACCATGATAATAATTTCTAATTTCAATATGAAGGCCCAACAACAGCTTATCATATACGTGATTTCTGTTTAATGACTTGCTTCAACTTCTTGTCCTCGTCTTAACCTCATCATTGAGATTAAAGGTCGAATTCCCGGAAAGACAAATTTTGGGGAAGCAGATGATTTTTAAAAATACACAACCTATTTAGCAGTCCTAAACGTATAATCTTGTCTGCTACCTGATTTTTTTAATCTACTTTTTACAGACTCTGTTGTCTCCCCAAGTTGAAGATAAATTATTAAGTGATTGTTATTGTATGTTCTTTTTTTTTTAAGCGAACTGCTGCAAGCTGTTTTTAAACCTTCCACATCTCACACTTCATACATTGCTGACTCAAAGGCATTTCTGAGTGAACTTCAACTCTTAAAGTAGAACTCCAGCCATTTTTTACCTTTTTCTCATTTTTCTGAGGGTCACCCAGTGTTGGAGGTAGCAAAAACCACGACTAAAAATGATGCGACTAAACCGGAGTTATCCCTTGGCTACTGGAGCTTCAGGATAGCTATAACATGTTTAACCGTGTTGCGCTCTAAACACACTCAGAAAACCAATCCAAGACCTGTGGTACATAAGTCGGGTCCTTACGAGACACCACCGTGCACACTGCACTCATATAGTGTGGCGAAACTGTATGAACTGTATGTTTCTGCACGGAGTCACTCACCTCTGTTTACAGCCGGGAAAGACGTTGCTAGCCATGGACGCTCGGCAATCGGCTAGCAACGTCTTTCCCAGTTCGGTCGCATCATTTTTAGCATCATTTTTAGTCGCGTTTTTTGCTACCCCCAACTCTGGGTGACCCTCAGGAAAATGAGAAAAGGGTCAAAAATGGCCGGAGTTCTCCTTTAAGTTAGCCAAACAAGCTACAAACAAGTCTGCAAGCGGCTAGCTAATTCCATGTCAAACGGTTAAAACACGGGCAACTTTACAGTGCTGTACATTTTATATTGACGCTTTACTTTTGGTACAAATTAGACACTATCTCTCATGCTTATTGTATTGTTATTTTCTTCCTGGCTTTCTTCTATAAATTTATGCTATTCCAGTTCTGAACGATCAACCACGCGCAGAACACTTGGGCCAGTTAGGGACCGATAAACATGCAAGAGTGAATTGATCCCCAATCGAGTTATCTGGGTGTGTTGGTGTGACTTTGAGAAATTCGACTCAGTATGATTCAGTCGGATCAGACTAAACATATTTACATTTATTTTAAAAGACCAGTTTTAGTCAGTTTAAACAATACATCAGTTTCTTCCGAGATCATGCTGCTGGCACTTCTCCATATTCATTAAGTTTCTGTGTTTTCTTGAAACTGAATATCATTATTGCAGGGACAGTTCTGCGGTGTTAAAGAAAAAGATACCTTGACATTGTCTCGTTGCTCATTGCAGTTCTGATTAAACTACCGCAGACTCTAGCTGATTGAGGTAAGAATTTTTTTTAATTATTTGTCAGTTGTGTACATGTTAAATGAGACATATTCAGAGAATCACAGTTTGTCCTTTTCATTATGGAAAAATTGACTTGCCAGTGCTGTGGTTGAATACTTGGTGCATCCTGATATTTAAATTTTAAAGAAGTATGGCCTGCATCTGCCGCTGCAGCTTTTGCATATCAACAGGTAGTTTCTGCCCTCATTAGAGCTGTATTTTAATATGGGTTATATTATCCTGTCTGGTAGAGCAGAAAGAACAAAGGCTGTATCCCAGGTGGATATTGATGACTGGTCTGTGGTTTAAATTTACATTTCCATCATCAGCTGTGGTTAATACATCACCTATTTCTTGAGCTTTAGAAGAGAAATTGTTCACTGCTCCCGTCTCTTCAATTTGCTGTCACCTAATTTTATGGTATAAGCAAGCTCCTCCTGATGGAGAGAATCTGCTTCATAATAAAATTAGGATGGGAGGGATTGCTTGTGATTGGTTTCCTCTAAACGATGCAGAATGATGACAAGTGCATAAGAGAACATCTCACTGTTTACATGAGACGTGTTACCGCGGCGCCGCACGGGTCGACTCTGCCACAGTGTTTTACATCGTCTGAGCGAGCGCCCTCAGCCTGGTAATCCTCAGTGCATGATGGAGGGAGTATCAGCTGTGGAGGAATTTAGCCAGGCTATTTTCACTTCGCACGGTGAGGCCGGTTGCTATGGTATTGCCCGTTGGCACTGTTGCTTTGCTGGCATCTCAGTGCGGGGTGTGGCGGGGTGCGTGACGAGCGGCGCCACAGATCCACTTCAGAGTGACTCATATCCTCAGAGCTGTGCTGCTGCCCTACATCTGAGTATGTGTGCACACACCCACACAAACGCACATGCAACAATGCTGTGTGAGCAACTGTAAAACTATTAAAAAGAGTGTTTTTAAGTGCTTGGGAATGAAAGTCGGAGCTGTCGGTGTAACGTGTGTTAATGTGAGTGGTTTACACGCGCAAAAACGGGTAATTAGCCGCTGAAAATTCAACACCTTTTCCACGCCTGCATTGCTTTTTTTCCTTGACGTCTGTGCCCGCTGAGGCTTGGGGAACAGCAGGGACGCTTTGGCATATCATGTGGTGAAATGAGGAAATGTGATATGCAGACAGTGTGATTCCCCCCGCTTACGCCTTTTGTGAAGGTACCGTCTGTGAAGAAGTGGTCGGCTTTTAAAGGATTTGTGTTGACGGGGCGTGCGGTGTTATTGGTAAGAACAGGAAGGTGCTGCCTGCGGAGCTGTGATTAAGTTAGATCGGAGGAGGAGGAAAGTAGGTCATTGGGCCAGCAGGTCAGTGAAGCACGGATGACATCACAGTTATACAACCACTGCTCTCACGCTTACACAACGCTCACTCTGCTCTGCAGCTTCTGCTGCAACCGCTGCTCACACACCAGAGTCAGTGGTTAACATTTTCCTTCCTCCACTTATTTCACTCATCACTCTTGTTTTTACTTTAATTTTCTGGCGTCCAGTGTTTCTTTTCTACCTTTTTTTTTTTTTATCAAGTTAGCTTGACAGTTTTCCAGATCCTCTTGAGCAGAAATCCAAGAGCTTCTGTTTTTCAGAAGGTACTTAGTGAGTCGACAAAGCTCTTGTGGCTCTCCACTCCCTTTTTAAAAGTATTTGGCTGCTTTGTTGACAAAACAGTCGTCTCAGATAAGGCACCATTCTCTGTAGCTGACTGGTGAATGTCACATGCAGTGAACAGTAAATTAGCAACGCATAGTTGCTAGTCAACAGGCCATGAGAAAACCCACTCCTCCTCTCACTGTCGTTTTTTTCCCTTGCGTGCCTCGACATGAAAGTGGAAATACTTGGGTTGTGACTTCCTCTCCTTGTTTTGATGAATCAGACAGTGGATTTATTTGAGACTGGGGTTTCCTCCACACATAACTTGTCATTCGTGATCCTCCTCAACCAGTTGTCCAGAATTAATTCAATGGAATTTAGTTTAAACTCGTTTTTTTTTCACATCATATCCAGATTAGTGGTGGGAAAAATAATTCATTCTTAGATGGATCAGGATTCAGATGTGGACGATTCTAAATTAATTAAAAAATGTTCAATAATTGAACACTGAAACACCATTGTACACAAGATACCAATTTTTTAATTCCATGACATTTTTTGACTCCTGATACTTTTGAGGCAGATTGGTCGGTACCATAGAAGTATTGAAGTTCGATACCCAGCCCTTCACATAAGAAAACAAGAAAGAAACATGGCCGACTGTGAGACCTGGCCAGCACCGAGTGGATTAAAAGATAGCGTTTGGGAGCACTTTGGCCTGGACGAGAGCCACGCTACATGTAAGCTGTGTCACACTTAGATAAAATCAAGACACATCAATTCAAGGTGCAGCTTGATGCATCGGTAATCATTTTATAATCTAACCGTAGGCCCCTGAATCCTAATCGAATAGTTATGTCTTAGAGATTTCCAACCCCCTGTTTTTGTGTTTTATTCTATTTTATTATGATAGGGTGGGACCGTGAGTGAAAGTCACATTTGAGGTATCACATCTGGCAGTGATACTCTGCTGAAAACGTCTTATAACGATGTTACAGATTGCTCAAATCGAAACGGTAGTCTCAGGTGCTGTTAAGTAAACGTTGGTATGGTGCGAGCGGGATTGTCATGTGCACCAAGTTACATGGAGAGAAACACTGAGGCGGTTTTTCTCACCGACACGAATGAGCCTCCCACACAGATTCTGATGGTAATTGATTCATAAAACGAATGGCTCAGATATTTAGGCTAGAGTTTCAGTGGCTCGTCTCATTTTAGTTTGACAACCTACTGAAGGGCCTAAAAAGGAAGAATACACTGCGAGTGACGGACTGAATCTATGACCGTTGATGTTTTTGCTTCTTGTGGCTGAATTGAAGTCCGTCTGAGGAAGTTTCATTTTGTTTTGATTGTACCAACGCATGTAGATAAATATAATAATAATAAAATAAAAACCAACAGCTTGCAAAAAGAGGCTCCAACATAACGGTTCACCTCGGCGATACAGGAGGCACTTTATGTCGTATTAAGATTATTTCACATTTGTTTTTCTCTTGCCTGAACGGGCAACTACATGTCACGTGTTACATGTCTGAACTTGGAGTTTAATGTTAATGTCAAGCCCTGATGGAGTATCAAACATGAGGCCATAGTTTGAAATTTACATTTAAAAGCATTATATTTTCACCATCAGTGGTTTCCATGAAATCCATAATATGGAGCTTAATACATGCTTGTGCCGGTGCAGTGTTCGTCCCTGACTAATGTCAGCTGATGGCTGAGGAGAAAAATTGGTAAAAATTTGCTTAAAGCATCTGTAATGCATTATGAACGTACTTATACTTTGGGATGCACGAGAATGGGTTTTTGCTGATATTTTACAACTCAATTGTCCAATAATCAATACAGATACCAATATATGTATGTTTTTTTTCCCCCCACATCTAATTGCAGAGATCATCAAGTCTCTTCTTTGGTGGAATTCACACACAGTATTATTATGCAGACTCTCACCGTGTCGGCCCGCCGGCAAATGCAAAATAAAATACAAAGTTTAAAATGATGAAATATTCATTTCCTTGTGCAAAAAGGAGAAAAATACTTAAACTTACGTAAAACACTGTCATATTTATTTAAACAAAACGAGTCAGATCCATCCTACTTCAAATTGGATGCTGCTCTCCTTGAGATGATTATAATAAAACCCACAACCAGGACAAATTTAACCTGTTTCACAAGAGACAAAGTCAATAATCACGACGTCTGTCCACAGGGAACATGTGAAACATGGCGTCGCCTCGGGCTTTAAATCAAGGAAACAACAGCCTGTTACTAATATCGGTTATCATATCGGCGGATATCGGTGTGCTGGCAGATATTTTAATTTTAATTTTAAAGCCAATACAGGCTGATACCATTAAAGTGCCAATAATATCTTCCACTCCTACTTATAATGTGCCTATAGTTCTGTATTATCATAGTTACAAGCAGGGTTAGGGTTAACCATGACCATAACCACATGTAACATATTACAGGTGTGTTCATAATGTGTTATATATGTTCACAGTGTGTTATAATGCATTATAGATACAAGCTGTGAGTAAAGTCTTAAAGGACAATTCCGGGCAAATTCAACCCTGGGGTATTTTTTATGTTATGTTCGGGGTCTAAAAGAATGAATCCGAAGATTTTCGGCATCTTTGTAAAATAGATCGAGTTCGAAGTCGCGCGAGACCCAAGTGCACGCGCTCCGTGTGTTTACAAAGACGAGACTTTGCTCCAGCATCGGTATCTGCGCAGTTTC
>JAQLOL010000020.1:25813005-25833686 GCA_029783665.1 Naso thynnoides
TTCTAGTACTCTAAGAAAAAAAGATCTTAAAATGCTCAGTGGCTGATATTTTCAGACTTCCTTTCTCCTATGGGATGTGTTTGTGTGTCTGCATAGCAGACGATGCTGATGCTGCTTGTTGTGTCACAGTTTGTTTAATCCTTGACCCACATTTTCACAGAATTTCATAAAATTGTCAAAATGACAGAGAAATGTTTCCAAGTATTTTTAAGCTTTGTAAGAAGTGTTTCAAATTCACACAAAGACAAACTTGAACTTAAGTCAAATATTGTGAATGAAGATCACCGGAGTGAAATGTGTGCACCAGGAAGATTTTGCCAACATAATCCATCATATTCTCATAATAATCTTCATTATCAGCACTTCTGCTAAGATCCCTTCATTTCACAACCATTCATGATGCCTGTACGGTACCTTATTTCAATCTATGAATATTTATCCTTTAAAATATATTGAAATTTAAAGAAATATAAATTCAATCCTGTTCTGTATTCCCAACCTGAGCTCGAGTGTGATGAATTGTGTTAGCATCGGGCTAATCTAGTGATTTCCTCATTGGCAGTCTGATGATCATCCATCTGGTCTTTAGCCACTTATCTGGGTCAGCAGAGTCAAAGGAGGGCAGCATCCTCCTCCAGTTCTTTCTGGGAGATTTGGTCAACGTGCCAAACCACTTTCACTGGCACTTGTAGAGGCAGCGGCCTGACACACAGCTCCCCTCGTGTAGTCCTCGCACTCTGAGGAGGAGAGAGGCCAGTGGTGAGCTCATTCAGGCTCCTCCTATCTGCAGTCACTAAACTAAGTGTTGTGTTGTTCAGTTCTAAGAATCAGTTGTTGCAGTTCTCGGCACGTTCACACACCACTAGGGGGCAGTGAAAACATGCTGTAAACCCAATGTTGTCATCTAATTTCATTTTGAAGTGAATCTAGACAACGTTTTTGCCTTAACTTTGTCATTATGATGTATAACCTGATTAAACAGTGTAACAGTGGTTGAAAAAATGACACCATTCGCTGCTAAACTGGTCTCCAATAAGCTCTGGTTTTACCATGAGATTTTCTTTGTCACTGGGTCGAGAGTTTCACTGAAAAATGAAAAATCAGTGACACTCTCTGTCCTGATTGGCTGGTCTACGCTCCACCTCTTAGCAACAGGTGACGTCGGTACGAGCTGATTGGCTCACTGTGCTCTGCCTCGCCTCTGCCAACAACTTTCCCTGCAACCGTTTGGTCTCAGTTCAAACTGGACTTAAAAAAGAGAGAGAGACAACAAACAAAGTAAAACGTGAGCCAGAGCAAACGGCTGCAGCGGATCTGCTTCCCAACGATTCTCCTGCTACAGCTAACGTTAGCTTGCTAGCTTGTTTGCAGAAGTTATCTACTGCAACTTCAAGTTGAAATGGCGATCTTGTTAGCAGACACATCTGGGTCTAGTGTCCTCTTGTTTTGCTCTGTTTTTGGTCTCCACCGGCTCCTGAGGTAAACATCTGGCTCTTCAGCAGCTAAATGCTCACATGGCTGAGCAGGAAGTTCATTAAAAGTTAGAGTTTTTCCACTAGAATTACAGAATTAGACAACACTTTGAGAGCAGACCGGCGCCAGTTTTCGCATCAAGCAAAACACTTTTGTTGCGGTTCGGCCTTTACAGGACAACGGCGTGCTGGTCCCCCTGAAACCGTGAACTTTGTAAACGGGGCTCCAGAGCGCAATCTTTTGAAACTGAAGCCTTCTTTCTGGCAAACCGCAAAGCCTGTGACAGCGGTGACCATGCTGATGCTAATGCTAGCGCTAGCGCAAGTCCATGCATTCCACAACAGTCACTACCTAACTCCAATCAAACACTCCACAGTGCACCGAAAGCAGGTCAAATATAAGGACAGTCTATCGAGGCAAATTCGAGTGTTTGTAGAATAATTTTAGAAGTCAATCTACAGCCGAATTTCTTTAATTTGTGGCTGCTTAGGGCTTTAGCAGCAACAGGAAGTAGGCTAACAGTTTCGGCAGTTCTGGTATGTCATTACAAAGTTACACCACCAACTACTCGCCTTGCATGCACACTACAGCGCTTTCCGATGTTCATGTAAACGCATATTTTAAAAAAATATGCTAAGAAAAGACCTTTTTGTTTTTAACGTGAGAGTGAGCCGAAACATAAAGCTGCATCCCGATGGAAGAACAATGAAGCTCCACAGAGCTGAGGGAGCCGGCAATCGTGATCCACTAAAATCTGAGTATTGAGTAGAACTTAGTCAAAAATAATTTGAACATATACGGCCAAATAAAAATAAATTGAAAAAAAACACATAATGACGCGTTTTGCACATTTCCAGCAATGCTGTATTGGAGGTCTGTGCACTGATGAGCTTTTTTAATAGTGGAAAACAGGTACTAGCATCTTGTATGCTGAATGAAAGATGCTGTTCTTAAACTAATGGAGACATTGGAAAGATTACAACCTCAACACAAGCGCAGCCCTCACACACACACACACACACACACACACACACACTCTAGATGAGCAGGCTCGCCTCGCAGCTTCCTCCCCATCTGATCTAATTCACAGTCAGATGCTCTCAGAGAGCTCGGCCTACTCTTCATCTGTGTGAAGTGACTGGCTGAGCTCAACACATGGCCTCTGTGCCTGCTGAAACACACACACACACACACACACACACACACACACACACACACTGACTGACCTCAGGCACATCGTCTGGTGGCACGATGTGAACTTACTGTGAGCATCTGCTGATGTTTGAAGATGAAGGGCATAGAAGTCCAACAACTTTTTCCCCCTCCTGTCACATTATTATTATTTATAGAGAGATCACGACTCGTCACGGGGTGATGCGTGTCATTACACATCATGTCAGTGCGAAACAATTCAAACATGGTTTAACAATTTTGCAAAATTTACAATAATAAAGTTCCCACACAAGAGGCACCACACAAGTTGTGCTGGTTTGAACTTAGCCTGAAAAGGACATTCGGGAATTTTTGACAGACTCATTGCGTGATACTGAGTTTGGATGGCTCTATTTTTTTTGCAGCTAATGCTAATGCTAGTCAATAAAACCAGTAGCAGGCTAAGAGTAGTCACTACCAAACTCTGATTACACGCTCCACAGTGCATCCAAAGCAAGTCAAATATGACCACAGTCTGTTGTGGCGAATTCTAGTGTTTGTAGAATAATTTTACAGCTGAATTTCTTTAGTTTGTGCCTTTTTTAGTAGTAGTAGCAACAGGAAATAAATAGCTTGGTAGCTTCCTGTTGCAGTTAACGCTAACCAGAGCCCAAATTAAAGAAATTCAGTCGTAGTTTGACTTCTAAAATTATTCTCTGAACACTCAAATTCACCTCAATAGACTGTCATCATATTTGAGTTGCTTTAGGAGCGCTGTGGAGTTATTAATTGAAGTTCGGTAGAAAATGCTACTGGGTCCACTGACTTGCGCTAGCGTTAGCGTTTGCAGCGAAACACTGTCCAAACTCTGTACTGCATGAAAGGAGCTGAAAATGGTCTGTATCAATAGGAATAGGACTGGGTAGGTTAAAAAAAAATGAGGCCTTGTGTCAAAAATTCAGAAATATCCTTTTAAATAGCAACACGCAAATGCTAATAATAGCTTCTTTGCCAAATACTGCTTTGGGATATTGGACCCAGAAGTTGTAGATTTTCTAACAGGTGGAAGTGATTCAGATTGGGTTTGTCAGGGAAATAAAGGATCTTTAAGGGTAATAATAAACAATCAAAGCTGCTGTTTCTATGGCGATATGCAAAAAAACATAAACAACATAAGCTCAGTTTGTGTGTTTGAACATATAGAGAAATTGTTTTGGACCTTCCAGGTCTTCTAACCTTAAATAACTTCCCGGGAATGCTGATGGGATGGTCAGTTCAGTAGGACTGTATTTAAAATTTCTTGTCGCCCTTTTCAATGTATGTTTGACTTGCTTTATATTCATGTAACTGGTCTTTTTTTTTTAAAAGAGGTTTTCATGTTGCCCTTTTTGGCTCAAGTTGTCATTTCATGTTGTCTGCATTATAGTGTCCCACATGCCGTATATCAGTCATGTCACATTAGTGGGGTTTGGAACTTTAATTCATCCCTTCACTAATTCATTTTTCAGCCTACAGTAAAGACATCTAAGGGACTGTTTGAAAGTTATAGGGTTGGTGATATTCAGTTTGGTCCCTTTCACGAGAATAAAAAACACAAATATTCATTATTTCTCAACCCAAACCTGATTTTACTTTAAGCTTAATTTTTTTTAATGTATGCCAAACTGCACAAATTGTCACAAATGAGTGAACAGGTTCAAGCTGCAGCTGCTTGATTTAGCGTCCTGCGTCGGTAGAAAAGGTTGGGTTGTGCTAAACATGCATTATTTGATAGATTAATTCCATATGAGACATTTCTCCTAAGATAAGCTCTGTTCTCTTGCAGAATAACATAAAAGTGACTGTTAGCTACTGGAAAAATGTTGCACCTTTCAGAGAGAATTAAATCTCGACTAATGATAGTAACCCATGTTTACTCCTCGTCAAAACTGACTCACCGGTCCCACCAGCAAGTAAAAAATGATGTTACTGAGACATTATTGTTGTCCTCAGCTTATGGCAGAACAGATCTTCATGAACGTGATCCATCTGCAAGGCATGTTTGTTTTTTCTTGACAGTAAATCCTCAGAGAGAAAGTTTCAATAAAACAGAAAATTAAAGACCCTCTTTTGCTCTTCCAAAAGAATTTAAACCGCTCTCCCTTTAGGAAAAGAAAAGGAGCCCTGGATAACACACACCTCCCCCTCTGGTAACTTTCATACAGTCCCTAACACCTGCTGACTCCTCTGGGTCGTTTCTGTGCTGCACTAAGCAGAGGCGTCGACTCGAGTCACAAATTTGATGACTTGAGACTCGACTTCACAATATAACAGGTTTAGAACCAGTGACTTATGACTTGACTTGGACTTGAGACTTTTGACTTGAAAATACTTGAGATTTAAATGTTTGTTTTTTTTAAAAAAGCGTGCCACAAACGAATATATTGCCCTTAATTTCCTGAATCAATTAACATTAACGCTTTTCTTTCCCAGCAAGTTAACACTTTGCATCCAGTCAAGTTAAAGAACAAACCATGAAGAAGTGGGTTACATCGTCTTCTTGTCTTCATGTTACTTTAACAGGTAAAAATTTTGGAAAGCATTCATAATTTGTGTAAATTTAAAAGCTTAATGACTTGTTTAGGACCTGAAATTCAAGGTTTAGCACTTACGACTTGACTCGAGACTTGCCTGTCTTTACTTGGGACTTAACTCGCGACTCGGGAGCAAAGACGCGAGACTTCTGACTCGCAAAGCGACGACTTTAGTTCCATGAAGACTGCACTAGTTTTAGCATAGACAGAACTCACACGTCTGTGCTTTAACACTCTGCTCCTCTCATCTTTTAAAGAAGTCGCAGTGCTGCGACACATATCAGCATTTAAACAGGACACAGCAGTTCTCTTGTCAGCCTTTTTAAACCCGCAGAGCAGACCCGATCCTGTTCTACATGCAAACAGCACTCTGCAGTGGGACACAAGTGGTGCAATACATCTACAAGAATGTAATCAAATATCATTAACACGAGTATTTTGCATGAGGAGGAGGAGGAGCTGTGGGGGACTTTGCACAATGTATGATGCAGTAAATAAGAGAACTTAATTATTTTTCTATTGCCAGGACAGACCTCATTAAGCTACCACACGCATGACACCAAACATAAAAGTCAAGGAACATGAAGGATCTAAACAAACTGTGACATACACACAGAGACTGTTGAACTTCCCACAGAAAGAGTTGTACCAGTTTATGGTTCTGCGGAGACTGTGTGTTGGATTTAAGGGTTGTTTTGAGTCTTAACGCGCCGGACAAATTGTTTTCCTTCGTGCTAGAAATCACTGGAATTGTCACAAGGTTCCAAAGGACAACGCCGAGTTGTTCGCCGGTCATTGCCAAGTCACTAAACATGAGGGGAAACGTTTTGTGATCCAAAAAGAGAGGACGGCGAGCCCGAGAGGAAAGGACACAGTGCATTGTGTTAAATGTTGTGTAGTTCTGATGTACACACTAGAAACTCTGAATGTCTGTGTTCTCTCTCCGTTTTCAGTTCATGTTTGTGTGGCGTTCACGCTTGGCTCAGGAAATTCACTGCTGCAGCGCACTCGGCGGCCAGAGACGCCCGCTAACGTTAAAGGGTTCCCACGGATTCCGGTTACGTCTGATTATGATGTCACAGCAGGTGTTGTGCTCCTCACAGGAGGTGGAGACGCACCTGCTCTGATGTCAGGGTCAGGTGTTACCTGAAGCGTGAGAAGCTTCAACGTTTCAGCCCAAACGAAAAAGCCGGGTCACGTTTAAAATGTTTGGTACCACTTCACAATAAAGCTCCCTCCATGCATGAGTGAGCAGAGTAACTACATGATAACTGAGAGTTAGCAAGTCAGTTACTGACGCTTTATAAGCCATTATAGGAACAACTTCCAGGTTTCCAGGCTGTGAAAACTCCCTTTGGCTGGTCTGACTGAGAGAGAGAGAGAAAAAAATCAGGTTAACAACTTAACAGCTGCTTAATAAACCCTTCATAAATGATTTATTAACACTTACTGCTGCAGATTTCATGGATTAAACACCTTATAAATGACTTATTAGCACTTAACAGCTGCAGACTAAATTAATTTCAGTACCGTAAAGAGTAACTTAACCCCTAAACATTTTTTTTTCAGTTAAAAATCAAGGCTAAGAAGTGTTTTGTAGTGTTTTTGATTGACATTGTAGTGCTGTAGTGTAGACTTTTCCGTATTCCATTCTAAATGTGTGTAGTGACTGCCATCTACTGGTTGAAACGCTGCTATTGCAAGGCAATTTTTTTTTAATGCATTTTAAAGAGGAGATGAACTCAAAAATGCACTCTTTTGCAATCCTTTGGACCATGTCCCTGCGCCTTTTTTTTAGTCAAATTTAAAAATGTGTAACAAAAAATTGGCAAAAACTGAATTATTTCATGTTTTTTAAATTAAAGCCCGCCACTTCCGGCTTTCATTTCAAACAAAATTCCTGGGTAGATGATGTCAGCGTTAACTTGGGCCGTAATTGGTTGAAGCATTTTTTAATTCAACCAATTATATTACGCCAATCCACCTGTCAATAGAAATGAAACATCTGGACAAGGACACTCAGCTAAAGGGCCAGGCCGGCTAGTTAATGGACATGCAGCTGCTCTCACCTGTTACATAAACCTGTAGATATTAAATAAACTAAAGCACGCTTGATGTTAAAATTTAGCAAAGGCTTAGTAACGGTTGCCAAGGAGTTGCCAATCAGATGCCTCCGTCTTATGTTCCACCCTTGCAGCCCGTTCATTGGCCGTTTGGATGGCGATTACATCACAGCACTGCAGCTGATGCTCGGGAAACAGGCAGCTCATCTTTAATTGGCTGATAAGGTGAAACATGAAGTCACCAGTGCCAAGGCACTATCTTCAGGCTGAGACCAGTTGCCAGGCAACCAGAGGATTCTAGATGTATTTTTTGAACTTCAGGAATGAGGCACTTCAGCCGGAACTCCGGGGGTTCAGTTACACTTTAAAATGACGTATTAAGATATTACCGCATCGTCACCAAAGTTGTTTCAGTAACGACACCAGTAACACAAACACTGGATGGTATCAGCAAGTACATAATATTTATATGTACTTATGATTCTCTTTATGATAAATTTTTTATTTCTCTGTTCATCGATTCGTCTGTCGAATACCAGAAAAATTGTTTTTAAAAAACGCAGATAGAGTTTAAAAGAGAGCAGCATTATTGTAGAAGCTGCAATCTGCAAATTTGACATTTCAAATGAAAACTAACTAAATGGAACTACAAAGTTATATTTGATGACTAACTTACAGTTTTTCTCAATTGTTTTGGCTAACTTTTCAAAACACTCTCTGAACTTTAAGTGCAGTTGTCACAACAGTTTCGTGGTTCATCAAAACTCAGTCGCATGTTTGCAAAAAGTAGCAAGTCACCAAAATCATTCAAATTTCATTCTAAACCTGTTTTTTTTGTGTCAGCTTATGGTGCTGTGTCACCAAAATTAAGTTGTTTAATATCATCTGAGTCAAACTAATTAAAATGTATTGATGCTTTTTCACCATTAGTCATGAATTACATTCTGTTACGACTGCCACAAAATTACATCCTTGTGAAAAAGCAAAATTTAAAAACTTTGTACCTCTTCACAGTAAGCTACACGCAAGCTCTCATCCTCGTTGACATCCTGTCGGTCTTGTTGGTCTGGTCAGAGATTTTTATCAACATCACTTCTGACTCGGCAGATCTTCAGCCAGTTTACTGCGGCAGACATCACAAACACTCCAAAACAACGCAGTTTGCTTTGATGGAGTGATTCCGATCTAATGTGAACGACAAACTACTCGTTCAGAGATCTGAGCTTAATGTTCTGAAAAATTCTTCTCATTTTAGAGCCAAAGCGAATGAGAAAAACTGTCATCATTAGTTTCCAACTCATTTTGTCCTTTGATAACTTGTTTTTTTAAAGGATGGCCTTGTTGAAAAGTGGCACCAGTTATTTAAAATTTTCTGCCGTACATGCTTCACTGTAAATTCACACCTGGAACGTTAATATTCTTCGCGCTGTGAGGCAAAAACGGTTCCTCATTTTGCACTCTGCACATCCACCACTGCCACCTGCTGCTCAGCTTCAGGCTCTTCAGCTGCAAATAAAATTTGATCTGGACCATCACACTCAGAACTGCACTTCCTCCACAAACAGACCCATAATGTTCTAGAATTCATTCTTTAAGCACCTTTCACTGGTGTGTGCCTGCTGATATGTAGTTGTTTCTTGAGCCAAACCTTCACAAATTACAACATAACCTGTCGAGGCAAATGTTTCAACCGTTTGCTCCCCTGCAATTTGAAAATAAAACTGCAATGAAACGTCTGCTGAATCTAGTTGCCCTCATTTTGAAGACAGTTTTGGTCACCGGCTCGGAGCCTAAGCCAGTACAAAAGCTTGGTGTAGAAATCAGACAACACCTGAAACATTTTTATTGAGGATTTTATATTTACAGGCATTTCAAACGACCTGTGTCACAAACAAGTATTTCACAGCCGGCCCCAGCCTGTCAAATATTGACAATGCAGCTTCAGCCTGTTCACATAAAAAAATATTTCCGTTCCTTGTTTTTTTTCCCGTGACCCCCGCGTGGTTAAAAAGGAAAGAGAATGAAGCTAAATAAATACATAGCATCTTAAATAAAAGGTGAAACATGGGCTTGCATTACGTTCTCGGGTTCAGATGTTGTTGGAGCTACAACACAGCTGCTTATGGCCAAAGCAGTGACTTACACTGTGGGTTCCTCCCTTCTGTACCTGATGTGGTCATTGATTAAATGATTCAGGGGAAAAAATTATAATAATATGGGCAGAGAGGTTCATACTAGAAATGGCTTTAATCACTGAGGAAGAGTCGACCTGTGTGGGAGAACCTGGACCTCCTCCACCTGGATCCATGTTTGTTCAATATCGGCACCTGATACTGGAAGCAGAAGTACAAAGAACCCTGACCAGCATCTCCGACATGTGATCGAGCATTTTGGAGAGGTGCACATAAAGCTGTGGCGTAGCTCTCACAAGGATTTGTGTCTGTACCTAAACAGATTTTCCAACACAGGTATGGCGACGCCTGGACGCAGAGGTATTCTAGTGGTTCAGGTCTCTTGAAAACACTGCTGCTGGATTAAGGGAAAATATTTCAAAGGCTTCTCAGCCTTTAATAAAATCTCAGCTTAAATCAGTTTCTTAATTATGTGCTGGTGGTTCAGTTTTCAGATTTTTTTCCCCCCCCTCAAAGTGAGAAAATAAAATCTCACTTCAAGTGGGCCGACTTCCTGTAAATATTAATGCAAAACTCCTGCGAGAGGAAACTGGCAGCTTGGGCCTGCAGTTACTTTTCTGCCACCTGTTTGCACCTGGGCTCACGCCACAAAGACAGAAACGAACAACTCAACATTTAAGAACAAACCAAAAAGAAGGTAGAGACTCTGGAGTAGACTCCTCCGTGTGGGAGGAAAATACTTCATGTCACGGTCCTGTTTCGGGGCCGTAGGACCTGTTGCAGGTGTGCTGGAGGGCAGCGTTCAGTAACAGTTCAGTCCTCTCTGTCTCACACACCCCGGGATGAGAAAACAGCTCGTACAGAGAGCGACAGTGCCGCCGCCTTCTCCCCGCCAGCCTCGGATACTCGGAACAAAGTTTCTCACTTCATCGCTCCATAAAGGTTTTAAATGTTTTCTGCTCTAAACTGACAGTGAGTCATAAAGAAGGCTGAAGGCTCTTGGGAAATGTTGTTTAATGCTAACAAAAGCACGTCTCTGTGTTCAACCTCTACGAGAAAACCTTCGGAGTCGCAGCCTGTAGTGGAGCTGAGGTCAGCGAGGAGATGAGGGCGGGACTTTAGCTCTCTGTTCAACATGTCACTCGGTCTGTTAGACGCACTAAGTCAAAACTACAGTCTCTCTACAGCAACTTCACCACTTTTTACACACATATGTACAGAGGAAACCTGAAAGTCCTTCATCCAATTAAAATCCAGCGTCGGGCTTGATGAACAGGGCAGAGAGGGCAAACGCCAGAAACACGATCCCTCCGATGATTGTTACTACGGAAGAAGAACAAGAAAAAAGGTATTTTAATTATGGGGTGGATTAGGAGACAAACATGTAAAGTATATGCGATTTATTTTACAGATCAAGGAAAGATTTGACAAGTGTCTCACTGACTTGAGTCTCCTTAGCTTCTCTAAAAGACACTCAGCAAGTTTACACGCTCGGAGAAGTCGAGCTACAGTAAAAGCTCGATTAGGCCGTTTCATTGGACGACTGTCCTTGTCTCAGCATACACGCCCTGACTCAGACTCCACTATGGTAGGCGGCGATTTGCCACGTACAGCTGCTTGCTATTGGACCTTCTTCCAAACAAGCTATGAACAAGTTAGCAAGCGGCTAACGAAATCCATGTCGAGTGGTGAAAATATGGACAGCTTTACAGCGACGTACACTACATATTCTTACGCTTTACTTTTGCTGAAATTTCCATGCATGCTTCTTCCTGGGTTTCTTCTACAAATTTATGCTGTTCGCGTTCTGGGTCAAAGACGCCGTGGGGATTATTGATCATATGCAGATTGTTTAGGCCAGTCGGGGTCCACTTAAAGCGTAAACATGCAGGAGTAACTCAACTTTCAATCACATCATCTGGGTGTGTCAGCTCGACTTAGAGAAATTTGATTTAGTATGATTTCAGTTGGACTAAAATGTTGGCATGCATTTTAAAAGTCTGTTTTTAGCCGAACTTGGACGATGAATCGCTGATGTCATGTAAACGTCATGAATGAGCACATGGAAGAATGTTGCTGCTGATGCTGAATCAGGAAACATAACTTGTTTGAAAGTGCTGAGTGCAGTAACAGAGCTGCCCGAGCAGGATGTCTGAACAGAACTCGTAAACTAGCAGCGGATTAAAACACACCAGGATGTTCTGTTCCAGTGTCGAGTGTGATGGAAGTGAAACCCGCCAGCACTGGAGAACAATCCTCTTCAGGCCACATGTAGCGAAATAAAATGACGTTTGTGCTGGAAAACACGTCCCTAAAGTCCGCCGAAAAATACGACCGACATCGAACCCTTTTTAACACAGAACACCGATCCTGTGTTTGCCTCTTCTTTTTGTTTGTTTTTAAAATGTTATTGAAACAAACACATATACTACACCCACTGTGTATACAAATAGAGGGTATACAATAACACTAACAACAAAAATACACACACACACGAAAGTAAACAGTGATATACACACAGTCATACTTACATACACACTTGTACCGCACAAAAATGACTTCATTACAGCAGACTACAGAGGTGGATAGATGTTATAAAAAGACCTCATCAATAAAATAATGATATTGATCTAAAAAAAAATTTAAAAAAGTAAAAATGATTAATTCTGATTAAGAAGATAATCATCATCGACGTGATACAGTCCTGAAACTGGGCCGCTACAGCTCCACAGGCCCCACAGCTCGCACAATATTACTGACATCTGGTTTTCTACTATTTAAATCTCCCAGAATTACAGTTTCTAAATTGAAAATGTTACCTTTGTTATATTCCAGTATCGATTCCTCATCAGCGTTACAAAATCTGCAAAGACTTGATTGCTCCACGCCCCAGATGAACAGCATTTTGAGTGGGTAAAAATCTGTATTTGTATTCTAAATTATAGATATATCTAAGGTGGAATTATGACTAATATTAAATACTTCTCTCCACGGAATAGATGTGTTAATGGAGTCCTCCCATTTGATTAAATATTAACTGGATTTTTAAGAATTTTGTTTTCGACCATGATATGTTTATACATTTTTTTATTGATTTTATTTCTGTTTATCCATGATCGGTCTCTCCCATGAGGACGACATACAAATTCTTGTCTTGGTGTTTCAGCTTTCGCATTTTTCCAGACACTGGGTATTGATGCAATGATTTTGTTATATTCCATTGTTAAGCATATCTTTGTGAAATTAGTTTAAAGTTCATAATTCTGCTCTTGTTATCCACTAAATTGTCTGAACTGGTATTGCAGCCATTTTGTAACGGCATCTTCTATGAAAACTGACACATTGGGAAACAATTCATTTTTTAACTGATGGAAGTGGAAAGTTTTTAAATTGCAAGTAAGGGAAGAGCCTTTTCTCAAACGCAGGATGAAAACTAGTTTTTCATATTTTTTGAGCAGGTAGAGATGACAGCATATATTTAAACTGTGGTATTATTAGTGGTATTATTAAGGTGCTAATCAGGGCTGTTTTCCTGTAAAGGTTCATGGGTTTTCCAGTCCAGGGAGATAAAATATTATCTATTTTCTGGAGTTTACTCTCAAAATTAATTTTTGTAATATTGCTCAACTTATCTGGAATACATTTACCCTTTGTGCACCTAACAGGAAAACTGACGGGTAGTTTTAAATGTTTCGGAGAGCCAAGACATTTAATTGTGCATTTATCGAAATTTGTTTTTTTTTTTTAGCCTGACATTCTTGAAAACTGATCAAAGTCTTTGGTTGATTTTACAGTCGGTGAAAGTGTGAAGTTTGTATCATCTGCATATATCGTAACTTTAGATTTGATATTATTCATAAACAGGCCGTCGATGTTGCTGCTATTTCGTATTTTTTGTCCTAGAATTTCAGTGAATAAGATAAATAAATAAGGAGATAAGGGGAGTTATTACCAGTTATACCATTATTAATTATTTTACATTTTGGGTTACTATTGAGTGTTCTAATCCAATTAATAACGGATGGACCAAAACTGAGATAGCGTAGACTGCTTTTAAAAACAAACAAAAAAACAAATATCTCACCCGTTCTGACAGAGATTTTCTGGGCGATCATTCTTCCCCCGATCACAGCCAGTCCTGTACACAAACAGTGTCCAAGTGTGCCACCCACCGCAACTCCAAATGGATCCTGGGAAATTCAAAAAGAATCTTTCCTGTTGATGCTATAGAAAATTATACATTACCTTTCCCCGATGTTTAATCAACACAGCAGAAAGGGGCAAAAGATAAACAAAGGATTTCTTTGCACTGGGGCCACCCATGCTGAAAACTCCCACACTCAATATAAAATATTAAAACAGTCGTGTGCCTCTGGAGTAAATGCAACAAACCTCGCGGGCAGCCAGAATGATCGTGGTGAGCTGTGAGCGGTCCCCCCACTCTGCCAGGAAGGTGAGGGTGAGAGCTTGGATGAAGATGGGTGAGATGAAGCCGTGCCACTTTCCTTGAGGAATGGTCGCTCCTGATCCGGCCTCCACATCTGGAGCGCCGTTGGCCAGCTTGGACCGCTGGAGCTGCGCACACAACACGGGAACAACTTTCAAACTGCATGTCGTGCACAAATCAAAATAAGGGAGTTTTTTTTCCTCACTCCTCCCTTCAAGGGAAAATCCACCACTGTGCATGTGGATGTCCTATCAATGTTAATAGTAGCTGCAGTCAACTGAAGTAGTAAATTCCTCAGTTTGTGCTATACTGACAGAGAAAGCTGAGTTTTCTGAGTTTGTCCTGCTGACCACGTCCATCCCTTTATGACCACAGTGGGCCATCTTCTGATGGCTACTTTCAGCAGGATAACACACGTGTCACAAAGCTCAGATCATCTCAAACTGGTTTCTTGAACATGACAGTGAGTTCGCTGGACTCCAGCGGCCTCCAGTCACCAGATCTCAATCCAGTAGAGCACCTTTGGGATGTGCTGGAACGGGAGATTGGCATCATGGATGTGCAGCCGACAAATGTGCAGCAACTGTGTGATGCTGTCGTGTCAATATGGAGCCGAACCTGAAGAATGTTTCCAGCACCTTGTTGAATCTATGCTATGAAGGCACAAGGGGGTCCAACCTGGTCCTAGCAAGGCGTCTCTAATAAAGTGGCCGGCGAGTGTATATTGTTGTGTTTCAATAAATATCAAATTCACCTGGATGGAGAAAAAGATGTTTAAGTTTAAGTTTCACCCTCTTACAAAACGTACCTGCCCCATACCACACAGGAAAGCACGAGAGTTCATTTATTTGACAGTAAAAGGTTCAGAGATGTGACCGTCCATGACAGGCAGGAATGCTGAAGATAAGGAGAAAAGCTCATGGCAGCAGATCAGTTGTTCAGTCACGAGATGTGGGCAGATCCCTGTGGGAAACTTCACTGGAATCCAGAACAGCTGTGGCTGAAACAGTTCTAGAACGGGGAGCAACTTCAGTCGTATGGAAGAGGTTCACTGACAAAAGAGCCGACACACGACAAAACACTGTAACATGGCTGCAGTCAGTAAAATCAGTGAAATCAGCGCCCAAGGGTGCGCTCACACTTGGCCCTGCTGTCCTGTATCGTGCCTGCCTCACCCACAGAGCGCGACCCGTATTTTTACCCGCATTTTTTTCCATCTTTTAATAACATTTTTAAATTGTTCTCTGGTTCCCGCGATCTACAAAACAGTCGCAGATTTTTCCACTGCTCTTTATGCGGACTTTGTTTGTTGTTGTCTGCCTGAATTTAAGGTGAATCCTCCACAAACAGTCACAGCGATGTCGGCGCTCCGTGCTTGTGCTCGTGCATCCGTGCTGCACGGAAGTCCACCTCTTCCGTCCGTGCTGTGCTTGAGTACGGAACAGAGCGCTCACACTAGTCCAACTGGACTTTAGGGGTCAAACGTGCTCAGGCGCGGTATGGATCGCCTAGTGTGCACCCGAAAAATTTGTTGTTGTGCATACTAAGGATGTCCCGATCAAGTGTCTCCCCCCCGATCCTGTATCTGCCGGTGCCAACTCCAGATCTGATACTTCTGCAAAGCATCAGTTATAAAAAGAAACAGCAGGCATCTGAGTCGTTCCTTCATGTTCTTTATTCTATTTAAGTAAGAAAGTAAACAACCCAAAAGTATTTTATAACAAAACCCGACTAACAAAATGTAATGATGGTTCAACTGATGTCAGGAGCAGTTTGGGGCCCCAACTCCTAATCTGGCCCAGGGCCCCAAAATGTCTGTGACCGGCCCTGCTGTGACCGGCTGTCAGCAGCTGCAGGAGGAGAGACTCTGCGGTTGGATGCTGCACACTTTACTTTCTAGTGACTTTACTTTGTGTGACTGTTTCCCATCACACACTGGATTCTAACAGACAGAGTCCAGCGCGGGTTGAATGTGCAGCGACAGATCAGGTAATAAAGGCGACGTCTCTTGTATGAATGTCTGAATCTTCTTCATGACGCTGCGTGTTAACAGACTTTTGGTCACGGGTCATCTTCACCTCCTGTCGAGGCTCCAAACAGAGCAGCAAACATCACGGGTGAATGTACTAATGCGTTTAATAATGACAGTGTATATGAGGAAACAGATCTGCTGACTGATTGCAACATGTTTTATTTGCTTTTGACATTTTGTACTGGTGTTGCAGTCACATGTTGCAAGCAGAAACGCTGCTCTGTCCTCCCTCCTTCTCTCCAATAATAATAATAATAAACATGTACTACGTCTCATTTGACATGAAACAAAGAATTGGCTTCGGCTTGCGGGATTGTCCCCGCAGGTCCAGATTTTCAGGACCTTATTAAATGATGCAAGATACTCGCAAACCTGTGCCGAATTTTAGGCCCTGGAAATACAAAAAAAAAAAAAAATTCTCCACTCATGCAGAAGCACACGGTTACATAACAGGAAAGCCAAAAATCCTGCGAGCAGAGCTCAGCAGCTCAGATGATTCTTTCAGTATTTTTTTTATACATGTCACTTCCACACGTCCTCTCTTGCTGTGAACACTGTGGGGCTGTTTACACAGTGAAGGTTTTCGCACCAAACAAAATACTTTTGCGGTTCAGCCTTCCTTTTACATTACAACGGTGTGCTGGCGCCCCTGAAACTGCAAATGTTTGAACCTGGGTTCCAGGGTGGAATCTTTTAGAACCTAAAAACTTCTTTCCAACTGTGTAAACTGGCAAACCGCAAAGCCTGAGACGCTGCACATCAGTAAAGGAACCATAACTGATTTAAGGAGTGACAGTTTCACTGTACTGGCTGTGCACTTAGACCTGCATGGCTCAATCTTTGAGACAAGAATATGTTAGTGTGGTCTAGACCTACTCTGTATGTAAAGCGTCTTGAGCCAACTTTGTTGTGATTTGATGCTATATAAACAAAACTGACTTGACTTGATAAAGCTAATGTTGGCGCAAGTCAATCCCACCTGTTCCGGCCACCACCAAACTCTGATGAAACACTCCACAGTGCACCCAAAGCAGCTCAAATATGCTGAAAATCTATTAAGAGGAATTAGAGTGTTTGTATCATAAGTTCAGCAGTCAGACTACGGCTGAATTTCTTTAATTTGTGGCTGCTCAGGGCTTAGCAGCAACAGGAAGTGAACAACTTTGGCAGCTCCAATGATAAGTCATTACAAACTACCACCGCTGACTACCAGCCTGGAGTGCGTACTACAGCGCTTTCGGTTGTTTGTGTAAATGCTGACATATTTTGAGCACGCAAAGGAAAAACTTTTCTGTTTTCAGTAAGTCTGCTCCTGTGTGAACGTGGCTCGTAATAGTTTCTGTGATTGTGCTGATTAAGAAAAATGAACCGTTTGCATTTCAGTTCAATGAACGAAACTCCTGTGGCGTGTGTTACGGCTAACTGGAACCACTAAAAAAAAAAAAAAACAATCAGCGGCGGTGGGCTAAACGTGGGAGATAATTGTCGACGCGCACATCAAACTCCATTCTTGCTTCCGAGGCTCTTTTGAGACCTTTATTTCTCTCTCACGTGACGTACAGAAGCTCCAATAACTTACAGGCGTCCGTGCAAAGATGAGGCAAAGCACAAGGGAAACACATCCGATGGTGTAGCAGTCAACAGAAAACTTCACTCCCGACGCTCAGCCCACGCCATGTTCAAACGCCAGCAGAGGGGACCAGGTGATCACACACCCACAGTGACACAGCCCTCACCCAGAGCGCCAATGCAGTGTACACACACACACACACACACACACACAAGCCCAGAAACATGAAAACTTACATATGAGTTCTACAGTGTGTAATAATAATACTATGAAATATGTAAGGGATAATGCCCGACGAGGTGTCCACTGTCGAAGCAACCACGCCTCCATGTCGTCCTTTCATTTCTGATAACGGACACCTGGAAGGGCGTTATCCCGCTTATACCACGGTCACTTACGAAAGAAAGAAATATTAAATCAATTATTAATACGTTAATGTTTGTTTTTTACCGTTAAAATTGTAAGTTATTCACAAGAAGCGGCTGAGTGGACTATTTAATATCTCTCGTTGTGACGCGTTGCCAAGGTAACCGGCTCTGGCCACAGAACCTGCATCTCAGTCGGCCGCAGCTGTTATATTAGGCCTAATCAGTGACCGGAACTTTTTTTTTATAGGTGTCCTACAACACTTTTCAATGGACACCCTGCAGCCAATCAGAATCGAGTATTCACCCAGACCATGGTATAATACAACCTAACTGTCATACAGGCTACATTAACTAATCTGATTAGGGATGCATGATTTTGGATTTTTTGCTGATCTCTGATATGACGATATTTTACAGCTCATTTGGTCGATAATCGATACTGATACCAATATATGTGTATTTTTTTCCGCAACACCTAATTGAAGAGATCATCATGTTTCTTTGGTAGTGAAATGTACACACAGTATTATTACAAATACTCTTACTGTACTGGCCCGCCGACAAATGCAGGCATAAAATACAAAGATTAAAATTATGTAATATTCATTCCTGGTGCTAACGAAGAAGAATACTTGAACTTCGTTTTGTAAAACATCTCATATTTACTTATGATGATCGCTTTTAAACAAAACAAGATACATCCTACTTTAAACTGGATGATGCTCTCCCTGTGACAGTCAGAACAACCAGGGCAACTTTGTTTCACAAGTGACAGTCAGTGAACATAACGTCTGTCCACAGGGAACATGGGAAACATGGCATCAACTCTGCGTTTAATCAAGTAAACAGCAGCCTGTTATTTTATGGGTTATGATATCAGTGGATATCTGTTACTTAATTTTAAAGCCAATATCGGCCGATAACGATAACGTGCCGATAATATCGTGCTTCCCTAAACCTGATGCATCTTTTCATCAGTTGTCACCTGCATGTAACAGACATTTGGTTCATTTAAGGATGCAGTATGTTGCGCTGCCAGCTGGGAGCATCCTGGTCAATTTCTCTGATCTGTTGATGATTATGATCACTTCTGTCCACAGTGACTTCTCTATCTTGTAACTGGGTTCCAAAGTGTTGTGTTTATCCAGAGCTACCGTTCTCCTCCCACGAATGCTACACCAACGATGTCTCAGGCAGCTCAGAATCATCTAAAATAAAAACACCGTGGCACAGCTTCTGCCTGCCTGCACCAATAATCCTCTGCATACGGAGGTAAACGACTGTTGGCTGAATTTGCCTCTGTGGGTGAATCACTTACCTATTTACCAATGTATCTGTCTTTCTGTACATCCATCTACTTGTAACCTATTGACAGGAGGTCTCTGAGCAGCCCCTCCCTTCACTAAATACAGACTCCAGCACACAAACAGCACAGCCTGTGTTTTTCTAAATGACATGCATGCCTGCATAAGGTGTTTGGGAGGTTAGCATGGCAGAAATGACCTTGTGTCATCCTGTAGTTGTAACACTGTGGACTGCAGCTCTGTGGCTCATCCGTCTCTCTTTGTGTGCACATTCACTATGGTCAACACAGTGCATGAGAGAGACACTGCAGCCACTGCTGGAGATGCTTCTGCACTGAAATGGGTGATGTGCTGCCGTTCAGACATGAGTAATAAGTCCTTAAGTCTCCATGCCTGCACAGCATCTCTGCGCGTCTAAATGCGTCACGCACAGAGTTCAACAGAAGGCACATTATGGCAACTACAATGCCTCCATCTATCCACACCACAATCCCCGCATCTGTGGAGGAGACTCCGAGGCCTGGCCTAGTGAAACGGCTCAATCTGGCAGACACACACTGCGTGCTCCTGCTGCTGCTGCTGCTGCTGCTGGCTAGAGAGAGGCTTTGTTGGCATACCCGACATATGCTGCTCGCTCCGGACTTCCATCCAACAACGCACTCTTTATTGATGCGTTGCCTTGGGAACAAAAATGAATAATAATCGAATAACAGCAACCGCTGCTGTGAATCACTCCGGACCACTTGTTAATTCGGCGTGCATGTAAATACACAATGCGACGTCTGCTTGCGTAAACAGGTCAACTATTACATGAGTTTCACGTTTTCTCCCCGTATTCCCCTTCCGTCAAAATACGCCTTAGTGGACGGCGGAGAGGACTTAAAGATTGGATTTTTATGTGAAATAAGCAGGAATTTGGAAATCACCCGTACGCCGAAATCGCCAGAAGACTTTGAGGTATCCAAAAATATTCTTAATTTTTATCCTCAGAGGTGCCAGCTACAGCATGAGAGCAGGGGAATTAAAAACAGAGAGATTTGTATGGGAGTCTGGCGTGACGCTCTTTGAGGGGAGGACAGACCGCGGCTCTGGTTTTCCGGATGTGCTTTTTTTCTGCGTTCATCTACCCCGCCGTTGTGAATGCAGCACACACACACACATTAACCGTGAACAGCCGCAGCTGTGTGTGTCATAACGAGTCCCCGGCCGGTTTAACACCCAGCGGCAGACGGACGACAGGCCCAGCTGGGTGTCTGTCTGCTGCGCTGCGTCGCTTCCTTCCTGCAGCCTCTCCTCTCTCACAGACAAACGGAAGATTTTTTTTTTATTTTTTTTTACCGCAGGTGAAAACGTACAAACACCGAAACCGCCTGAGAGTCTGTGCGCCGCTTCCCTCCGTCAACCCTACCTTCTATTCCAGTGAGAAACAGCCCGGTTCCCGTTAGGATCCCTACTGGAGACGGTCCATTGTCCTGCTGCTGATTCGTCCTGCGAGCAAACAGACTGAGCGCCTGCCTCCCCTCTGCTCCTCCCTCTCCTCCTCCTCCTCCTCCGCCCCCGCCCTCCC
>JAQLOL010000020.1:25833786-25851290 GCA_029783665.1 Naso thynnoides
AAGTCAACAAATGCGAGGGCTGCTGAGAAGCACTTTTCCAAGCACTTCTTTGGTTGTGATTGTCAATTAGACTCAACACTGCAGATGTTTTAGCCACAGGTATGATTGTGTTTGTCTTGAAGCAGGAGGGAGGATTCCTCTGTGACAGTGATGTGTTAAAAATGGCATTAAAAACAACAAAAAAATGAACCACTTCCATAAATCTTTGCATGTAAACATAGTGTTTTTGTAAATCAGTACGTTATCACAAAACTTAATATCATGGTGTGGATATGTTGTAAATTATGTGAATTCCTCCAGACTGATGTTGTTCTCCTGCGTGGGAAAAGTCTGCACGCTGAGGCTGCAGTTTATTGGCACGCATGCATGTAGAGGGAGCATCAGTACGCCACTTTTTTCTTTCTTTCACACCAGTTGTTCTGTCATTCGGTCCAGCACCTGCCGTATATTTTATTTGTTCTCCTGGGGGACAACATCTCTGAACATGTGCCACACATGTGCGCTCAAAAAGCTTCAGTTGTCCAAACTTTCACAGTTTTTACTGAGGGTTTAACGCTTGTCAGCAGCAAAAGGAGGAAAACCTAATCTGTTCTTTTGTCATGTGAACGTCGATGACCTCATACGAGTCCTGGTCCTTTGGTTTTTAATTTGCATTATGAGGAATGTAAACCGCATCACAGACGACATCTTTAAATCAGTCGTCTGGTGCTTCAGCGCAGAACGTCAGTAATGCAGTACACATGAAAAAAACATGTTTACCTTGAGAACTGGAAAAACTGACATGCAGCTGAGGGGTGGGGGGGGGGGGGCTGAGCAGTGTAACTTTGTCTTCAGGTTCATCACATGATAACTGTAACCAGATCATCTGCTTTACAGCGCTGAGATGTAAATGTGTGCCTTTGGGCTGCTGGTCGTCTCTTCAAAGTGCTGTCTGATGGCTCGAGTTAATATTAGGTTTCGGTTTGAAAGAGGGTGGCCTACATGACTACATGACATGCTTTAGATACCTGAGTGAGGGGATTAATGATGATCCAGGACTTCCTGTTTGACCAACAAATCTGTGAATTTGGAGGCTGCTCAGATGCAAGAACACTGCACGGCGGTTTATTACACGTCGGGGTTTTACAAACTGCAAAGGCGTCCCTGCAGTAATTCATTTTTCTTTACCAAGATACATAAAGGGTGAAAAAAACATCATTCAAGCCAAGTGAACACTAATGTGTGCTTGCATGAATGTGATTGGCCGGAGCAATCGCTGGAGGACATTCTGTCGCAGTCCTGCTGAGGTTGGGACACGTTAACCGTTATTGCCGTTGACTTTGAGTTATTCTGACACTCCTGTGGCGTCAGCTGACGGGCCCTTATTGATGAAGGAGTGGTTGAATTTTTGTAAGCAGTGCAGAAGTCGGTCTGAGCGTGACCAAGACACAACCTCCTCCCCTCAGACGTAGTAAAGTTGCTTTCAGACATTGTTAGATGAACGAGCTGGAGGTCTGAAGCATCCTGATGCTAAAAAACGACGGTACTGATTTAGCACTGCACTCCTATAAAACAGACCCATTACAGAGTTTTAAAAAGGATTCAAACTGATGCAGTAGAGCAAAAAATATCATCTTACTTGTAAATTTTTTTAATTCATCCTGATTACCCACAATGCACCTTGACCACCGACAGTTTTTAAGCCAGTGACGGCTGATCAGGCAGATTGAGGCGTGTGCTGCAGACGTCCTGCAGGTCCACTTCTGTCTAACCTTGCATCACCATTTTTCAAACTTGTAGACTTCAGACTTTACCAACGCTGCCTCACATTACTCTTTAATTTAACTTATAAAACTTGGTTCATGTGCACCAGGACTTCCTGAAACCTGTAAACAGGGTTTGATGTGTGTTATCAGTTGAATGTCCCTTTAAACAAGCTATCATAGCTTACAGCAGGACGATTCCTTTACAACTCCAACTGGGCCAAATTATAAAACCGAGACATTTATCTGGGCCAGGCGTTCAGTGTGGTGACCCCAAACATTGTTTTCTTTAAATATCACAACACACTCAATGCAAATTAGACACATCCATCTGGCTTTGGATCTGAAATGAACAAGCATTTCACCGTCAATTTTACGTTTTAGGGTTAAGAATGTTTTTAGAGGTTGTGTCGCAGGACTACCACTACTTGACACACATTCACAACAATGTGCTGTACTGTGGGTTCAGTGTTGTGTTGCATTCAATGTCTGCAGGAGTTTCTGTAGGCTAGCACAACACATTTTTCTCAGTTTTTCTCTACTTTTCTGGCTGGGCCACTCCGGGGGGTCTCTTCTGGGCCGCGTGTGACCCGTGAGTCATCATTCGAATAGTTCTGCTTCAGGAGGGCCCCCATGCGTGCAGTGGATGAAACTGTAAAACTGAGTTTTATGTGTCCTGTCCCTTTGTTCAGTGTTGTATGTCTTTGTTTGCATGTTTTAACATAATCTGCCCAGAGACTGCAGGTCCACAGTTACTGTGCTGTGTCGGTGTTCCGGCCTTGTTGCTGTGCTGAATTTTTCCTCCGTGTAATCCTTCCCGACACAGACTGTTTACACAGCTATAAAGAGCTTAAGAACAAGGTTTCCAGATCACCTACATCACAATAGTGTGTGTGTGTGTGTGTGTGTGTGTGTGTGTGTGTGTGTGTGTGTGAGTGTGATCTCATTGCCGTCATTGTGTTAAGCAAAGACCCAACACCTGCTGCAGTGGATTTACCAGGACAGAGGCACACTGGAGACACTGTGTGGCCAAAAGTATCTGGACAGCTGAACAACTACAATTAGCAACATTGAAATTACATAACGCTGCTCAAACAGCCGTTACTGTTCTGGTCTGGTTAGTTTTGGTTTCCAGCACATATTTGCAAATATTTTATGTTCCACACTATGTTGTTTTATCATTTTAAGCTGTTTATTATCTTCAGTTCTGCTGCTTGGTTTCACAGTAGGTGGCATCGTGTTACATGAACATGTTCTGTCCAACATGGCCGCTGCTTGACACCACTCTGTCACTTCACTTGTGCTACATGTATATGGTTTGCATTGTAATTATGACCTGAACCACTCTCGTATCATTTGTTTTATTTAGACACTCAAATATTCACACACATACTGTAAACTGATGTTATCCTATAGAATTATATGATGTCCCTTTATTGAAGATGTACACATAAAGCATGTTGTGTCCACATACTTTTGGCATTATAGCAAACCAAATATAAAAGAAGGACACGAATACAAAGCTGTGTCGTCTTTGATGAAGATGAGAAAGTGCACGTCAAGCTGCTGCCCCCTGCTGGTTGCTGGTGGAACATACACAATCTGATCAAATTGATAACATATTATTTCTCCGATTACCTCCTCTGGAAAAGCTGCACCTTAATGCCTCAATGCAGGCCAGAGTGATGAAACATTTAGGTCACTTTTCATATAAAAATGTCAAAGGTTTGCTGGTTCCAGCATCTCAAAGGACTTCCTGTTTTTTCCTCTGCATGAGAATAAAGTGTATTTTTATGGGATATTTAAAGTTTCCTCTCTGTGGGAGCTTGTGGCTGTCTCACTGTTTTCTGGCACTTTGGAAACTGAGCGATGAAATATTATGAAGATTAAACAGTAATGAAAAATAATCAGTTAAATCAGCTAATTTTGTATCCTGTACATTTGTAAACAGGCATAAACATCTAGTTTTTTGTGCTTTTGACACTATAGGTTTCAGTTTGATTTGTATCGCATTTTAATTTGTTCTTTCTCGGTTTCTTTTACAAGAAAGACCAGCGACCACTTTGTGGAAGTTAATGAGGATCCAATAAATATTTACAGATAAAATGAGTCCTTCAGCAAACAGTTACACTCAGCAGATCAAACAGTTTAATACAGTGATCATCATCCAGCTCAGTGACACCGCGAGCACCAAATCATCAACAGTTAAACACACAACAAACAAGTTCAAGTACTGAAGGAGATTAAAAAGGAAAAGTTTGTCAAAATTCATCGAGTTTCTGACATTTTGTAATGAAGTTCACGTTTGGGAATGTGATTTTCTCATCGTGAGCAGAGGAAAGTAAAGGCCACCTCAGAGCTTTGTAAAGCGACTTACAGTCATTTTAACTGGGGAGTTTATCAGGTCACATTATTTTTTTCTCTTACGTTAACGGAAGTCACAGTTAATTCATTCTCATTATTGTTCCTGCAGGTGTTTATACTGACCTCAAGCTAAATTTATTCATTAATTTTTCTGTTTCGTTTATAATGTAAAGAATTGTAAAGTATCATTATCGTCATCATGACAGATCAGGAAATAAACTTGGCATTTCATCCTCGCAGCAGAACGAGCTGCAGCTGAAGGTTCCTCCTCCTGCAAAGGAGCTGCAAAGGTTCTGTGCTCGATTTCTTCGGTACAGCACAGGGTGTACGGTGGCTCCTGCATCACTTCCTGTCTCTGAGACGGCCTGTGTTATCATTTAAATGCTGCTTAGAGTCTTTTACCAAATTTGTACAGAGGTGGGATCTGCTTCTAGGAGGTTAATCTAGGAATGTCTGATGGACAAAAAAAAGTTGTTTGAAGGTGTGCTCTCATCTTGGACTCTGGTCTCATTAACTTCTTATCTTGAGATTAAATCATGAAAAACATCAGAAGCAAGTAAAGTTGCTCTTTGATTCAGCAGTGCAGTAAATATAAGGGGTTAGTGTAACCAGTTAATTACTGACTGAGTTACTTCAAACCCAGTCATTGTAATCTGACATAATTCATGTGGATTACTGTTCCAAAGGGACTGACAGTGTTACAGTGCAGTGAACGTTTTCAGACGGGAGGTATCAATCTATCCGGCTCCTCTGAGCAGCAGGTACATAGCACAGACGGTCATGGCGGTGGCTGTGTAGGTAAACACAGCGTTATAAATGGTGTTGCTCCTGATTCGTTCGCCCAGCGTCCTCTGGGTCTCCTCCAAACACCTCACCACGGCCTCAGCCTCCCACTGCTCCCCTCTCTCTGGTCTCTCGGGTGTCGTTAACTGCAGCTGAGCAGCTGGTGGTTCGGCCGCTGGTCTGGTCTCCAGCAGTTTCCTCACCACCGTCAACTCGCCCTCAACTCTGCCGAGTCCCTGCTCCAGCTGGCCCAGTTGTGGCGGCAGGGACTCCAACAGGGACTCTGTCTTTTGGCCGCTGAGACGAAGGTCTTTTAAGGCTGAGAGAGGCACCGTGTGTGAGGCTGCAGTTGAGCCTTGTTTGTCCTGAAGGACGACGTCCCGCTGTGTGATGGCGTCACCCAAAGTAACCCTGAGGCTGTCGATGAGCGTTCGGAGCTCATCCTGCTGGGAGCGATGGTTTCCAGCCTGGACTCTGAGGGCTTCCTGCAGGCTCTCTGGACCTTTCTGGGCCTCCAGCAGCAAACTCTTCAGCTCCTACAGAGACAGGTGAGGACACAAAGAGACAGCCTACAGATATGTGGTTTGACATGTTTACCAGTTTACAGTTTGCTAACATTTTCTTATCAGCAATATACACAAAGTACACAAAATTTCTGTGGAGCTTTTTCAGTTTGGATGACAGAATTAATTGTGACTTTATCAAAATGAAAGACAAACCAAATTCCTGTTTCATAGTCAACAAACTGGAACAACTTCTCTGTCCAACCAGACCACTAAGAGCATCAGTCGAGACATTTTCCTCAGAACTGTAGTTAAAAAAAAATGTTATGACAGATTGTGAAACAGTAAGTGAGTAAATTCAGCCCCTCCTCACCTGCAGGCGGACGCGGTTGACGTACGTCGATCCCATGACCCCAATGAGGGCTCCGAGCACAGAGCCAATGATGGACCAGTTCTTGGTGCGTTCGGCTCTCGTCCTCTCCTTCTCATGGCTCTCCCTGACGGCTGCTGAGAACAAGGCGAACTTCTCCCTCTCAGAACTCTCTGCGTTCTCATACGCTGTCCGCAGACGGCGCTCCTCCTGCCATCAGCAGAGAGCACGAAGACGGTTAAACATGAGTTCAGTTCAGTCAGCTGATCTGATATGTGTGTACTCAATGACTAGATGAATAAGTATTTCTACTACAATGTCATTGCTACTCATTATAACTGTTTGAGTTCTCGGTGGTAAGCAGGACCGGACTCTGCCCAGTTTAATCTCAACACATACATGACAGATTTACTGTTCAAGTCAATTTCACTTTTGTAACCACAAACAAAAACTGCTTCAAAAATATCCAGAATCCTTCAGATCAGGAAGTCTCTTCAGTTACCTGCAGCAGTTTGTGTTCCAGCGTGGCCAGCTCCAGGTAGTGAGCCTCCTCCCTGGAAACTCGATCCAGCCGATCTCTGACCTCCTTCAGCCTGACCTGCAGGGCCTCCAGGCTAGCATGAGCCTCGCGCACCATCCCTCGAGCCACCATGAACTCTGCCTCGGCCTGGAGGAAACACACGTCTGAGACTCAGGCTGTTTCTCAGCGTACATTATTTGTGCTCCATAACTTCCTCTCTGACGCAGGGCAGCAATGAGAAATCTCAGGGTTAGAAGGGCATTGGTTCTTTTCTCTGACTATTAACAAGCACACACAACATCCTGGATTTTCCAGATTCCCTGCTTCCTGCCACTTCTCACCTCAGTGACATTGGCCTGGGCCACACGGACCTCGTTGAGCCCAACAAACTCCTCGTACCTCTCCCACCAGTAGTTGACTGTTGCAGTCGTTGTCTGAGCTGACCTCTGACCCCACTGTCGTGCCAACTCACCTGCATACTGGAGGAGGGGTTACAAAATTGTTCACACAGTTCAAGTAAGTCAGTGGTAGTCTATAAAAGTTGTTATAAACATTAAGAGGAGGGCTTTGGTGTACCTGTAGGGCAGTCAGGGTACGCTCCTTCACCACTTCAGCTCTGCCTTTGCCATCCTGAGGGGTGGGGTCAGAGGGTGGCGGGGAGCCTGGCTGTTGGTGGGCACTGTAGGTCCGGACCAGAGTGTTTCTGCCAGGCAGAGATCCAGACACAGCGAGGCGGGACACACAGCACGAGCCATGAGCCCAGTGACAGATCTGAGCACCTCTGTACCTGACACAGCAAAGACACAGGGCTGCACATTTATGTTGAACTACACACAAATGTCAGGTCTCCCCGACACTGTGCAGACATACCTCATCGAGAGAGGCTGCAGTCAGAACTGCAGCTCCAACACTAGGACAGATTCCCCGTCACCGCAGCTGCAGAGCAGACGCTGGAACAGGCACCTTTAAGAACAACAGAGGAAGTGGATTAGATGATTTAAAAACAGTCCACTGAGCGAGTTTCAGGGAGTCAATGTTCAGTCTCATGTGGACAATCACCCGGAGATGTGCTGTTGTGTCAAAGGCATCTTACTCCTGCACAGAGTCCAGCTTTATAAAAAATATCTGGAAACATTGTTTTGACTTCTTTAAAGTCGGTAATTAAAAAGTGAGACAACAGATCACCGAGAAAATTGTTTATTCCAACAGTCTAAATCAGATATGAAATGTGTCTGGACGCTGTCTTCTTAAAACCCTTGGTGTCATGTGTTAACGTTACATGATGATGATTTCTCAGTACAAACCGTGGACTGTCCTCATTATTACAAGACTTCCAACACTGACTGATACATTCAAGTGAACACCAGAAAGACTGAATGAGGATTAAGTTTTAAAGGTTAACAAGGTTTACAAGGTTTACAAGGTTAACGGTCGCTGACTGCTCCGTCCCTTTCCATGCTAACTAGCTTTTACCTCCACGTTGCTAACACTTACCGGTAAACTAATTTTACATCGATTAAAAAAAGTCTGTGACATTATGTGATGGCTCAATAATGTAACAAGGTAGGACAAAAATATACCTGCTTTCTTCAGATGTGCTAAAGCATACATGTCACACAGACGTACCGTAAGTTACTTTTGGCTACCTAGTTAGCATCTTGATGTCAAGTGAAACCGCCAGCAGCCGGCCAGGTTTTCGTTCAGGCACACAGCGGCCATTCTACTTCCGGATCAGGGTATACTGGGGTCCTGACAGCGCGGATTTAACAGTCAACCGGCCGAATTAGCAACGAAACACATTTCTTTCTTTCCGTGGAACCACTGTGACGAGATTTAAACATGTCTGGAAGAGAAGGTGAGATGCAGTTTGTTCTGCTGGGCAGCTGAACAAACCGTTCACTTTAAAAATTATACTTTGGACAACGTCTTAAAACTCAGATTATCGTGTTTTACTGCGTGGACTAGCTAATGGTGGCTAACGGCTGTGAGAGAGCCAAACGTTCTGTCAGCGGATTAACTGAAAAATCTGCCTCATAAATGCTGTTTGTGTCGGAGAGTGTGAGCACAAACTCGATGTATTTCAACCCTGGACGAGTCACTAAGAATGTTAAGGACATTTGGCGAGTAACTTGTGTCATCAGCAGCAGGGGCACAGCCTGTTTTATATGACTGGATCAAATCTCATTCATTTCTTTTCCTTAGGAGGCAAAAAGAAACCACTGAAGGCGCCCAAGAAACAGACGAAGGAAATGGATGACGTAAGGCTCAGACTGCGTGGTTATTGTTTTAATCAGCCAATAAAACAGTTGATTTCTTTCTCTTACGTGTAACTTGATGGGCTGACGCCACATCGATGCAAAAAAACTAATGTATTGCTCTTTGTGTTATAATATAAATGTAAAAAACACAATGAAAATAAGGTGTTTCAGATTTTGCAGTCTACCAAACGTAAGCAGTTACTATGAAGTCCATATCTTTTTTTCCCCCATAATCCAAATATATCTTCTATAAGTGTCAGCTGAATATCTGAGAACCTGTTCCCAGTCTTAGATGAGTGTTGGCTGTAAGACAGAAGTGATGGATTGAAGTTGTCTGGGTGTCTGCAGGAGGATGTGGCGTTCAAGCAGAAACAGAAGGAAGAACAGAAGGCTTTGGACGCGTTGAAGGCCAAAGCTTCAGGAAAAGGACCTTTAAGTAAGACATGTATTATAATGGTGTGTCTGACATGCACCATGAAGTTTCAGATTGTTTTAAACTTAAATTACACTCACATGCCATACGTACATGTTCAAAAGCGTAGCAGGTTTGTTGATGCCGCAGAGATCCACGGTGCATTTTTTTGTTTGTAGTTCAGTGTCAGATTTTACTCACAGCTTTAAACAAATGTATTATACTTCCATTCAGTAGATGTTATCAGTGTTAAATTACATTCCCCATAGAATTTGTAACGCTCGACTTTCTTTACAGTACAGCCACGAGCTGCACTCGTACTGTTTCTGTTCTTTTATCCGCTGTGATAGAGCGCACCAGTCCCAGTAATATGAGGGCTGGGCAGTGTGAGTTACACTCAAAGTGCTTTTCTTCGCCCACGTTGTTCTCAGTAAGTTGATTGTCGTTTTTTGTCCTTCCAACACAACCCACACGTGGTTACTAGGACGAAGAGGAGTGCTACTTTATTCCAAATTGTATCACTTTACATGCGCTAAGTTGGTATGAGATAGACTTTAGCCCTTTTTACACAGAGAAGCAGCCTCAGCCCCACAGTGAACGCTCACCAATTCTCCACCTTTGGTCATTTACACACAGAACTAAGCAGCACATCTTTGAGCCGCTTCAGTCTGTGACTTTATACAGCGAGCCGGGGTCGCAGATTCAAAGGAGACGAGACTGCTGTGACGCTGAACAACATGAGCACAGCTTCCTCTGTTAAGACAAATGCCCGACATGCACCGCAGTCGTGTGTGTATGAGGTTATGTGTACAAAAAATCTCTAGGTTAATGTTTACAGTGGGCAGGTTTTGCCGTGTACATGTGTATGTTTTATAATATAAAAAAAGAAGACGCAGACTTTTCCTTACAGATGTTTAGCAGGCTGACCTTTCTCTTCCCTCTCCCCACAGCGGTGCGCCGCATTCAAGTGAAACTGAAGCCCATCAGCTCATTCCTTTTATTTCTTTAACACATCTGAGTCAAACTTTATTTCAGTTTCAAAGAGGGTTCATATAGAATTAATAATCAGCTTTTTGGTTGTGGAATTTTTCTAAACTTTTATGTCCCTGTACACAGTTACACTCCCACCACGAACAGTTAAAGAAGTGATAACACTGCGTATAAGCAGTAAAAAAAACTCAGACAATAATGTTAAAAATGTCTATTCTGTCATGATTCTGTTGAATTAGTTTGAGTTTACCACACTGGAGAGAGGCACACAGAACGGTTTTGTAAAAAGGCCTATAGGTTATTTTCAGACTGCATACTGTACTAGCTGTCCATACTGATTCGGCCAAAAAGTAGTATGTAGTGTGCCGCATGTAAACACAAGAAAAATCTGCAGTATGCAACAAACAAAACAATTACCAGATGTATCACGATTAGAGGAAATCCGACCAATCTCCCTCGCCTCCTGTTTCCCACAATGCAGTGTGCTGCAACATCACCACTGTTGACTTATTTGTTTAATTTGTTTGTTTATTTGTTTAATTTGTTTGTAATTTGTTTACTGGGATTAGTTAGTCGGAAAAGTGGTTTTCAGTTTGTTTGTTTTTTCTGTCCTCCAGGCGCTGGTGGCATCAAGAAATCGGGCAAGAAGTAAAACGTGTACCTGCTGCCTCAGGATCTGCATCTGATGTGTGTGTATGCTCGCTAAGAAGACTTCAGTTTGTTTTGCTCCGTTTAACGTGAACCTCAGCAGACCGGCCCTGGTGCAGAAGCGCTCTACCAGTGAACATGTACAAAAAATTAGTTTGTTAATCTTGAGGATTTCAAGCACGGGAATGTCTGTCGCCTGTCAGACTGTGTGCTCATGTCATTATTCCTGATGGGAAGTAATTAGAGGTTTCACACACACACACACACACACACAAACACACATCTGTCGTTGAGAACTGGTCACTCAGTTCCACATACATGAATTTAGAATTGAAGCCCCGTAGCTTAAGAATTATTTTGTGCCCTTTTGAAACTTTTAACTAGCAGAAACACAGCAGAATCACCCAAGGTCTTTTTTTTTCTGATTTTTATTGTATTGCAAAGAGGGAGGATACTAATAAAGTTTTTGTAATTACTGCTTCTTATTTTAATTCTTGCTTAAAATTGTGGGCAGTAACTAGACTGCAGTCAACACTGACCAACACTGTCATTCATCGAAAATGTCAAACCTGTTTCACTTTACAGACACTTGTGTTTGTATAAGGAGTGCAACCTTAAAGCCTAACAAACATTTTCTTCCTGATAACATATTTGAAAAGACATTTTTGGGATATTTTATTCTAACTTCATATCTACCATATTTATATCTGTAGGAAGAAAAACCTAGAATTTTCCATGAATGAGACAAGAAGTGAAATGTCCTGAAAATCATCTTGACAAGTTAATGTAAACATACGAGGCCTAAGTTATGTTAAAGTTATTCTCAGGATCATATTAATGTTCAAAGACAGTTTAGGGATCAGAGTCTTCAGCAGGCTACTTTTATTTTTCTGAACTTTATTTTTGTTTTTACAAGTTTTTGGTTAAGTGAAATCAGCGTTCACCAGTCAGGTAACAGTTTATGACGCAAGCAGGCACCTGTCTTCACCATTTTCATAATACGTCAGTCAGCGGACAGTCCTTAGTTAATATGATTAAAAAGTGCAAGCTTTACCCCTTCAAAGATGATGCCACTCACTGTTTCAACACAGTTTTCAAAGATGCTGCATAAGATGAAACCCAGCCAACTGTCACATTTGTAACCAATCTGAGAATCAAATCTGGACAAGAAGAAATCCAAATTTGTGTTACAAGTGAGGCAGTTATGTAAGGGATAATGCCCGACGAGGTGTCCGTTATGTCCGTTCATTTCTGATAACGGACACCTCGTCGTGCATTATCCTGCTTATACCATGGTCACTTATGAAAGAAATAAATATTAAATCAATTATTAATACGGTAATGTTGTTTTTTACCGTTAAAATCGTAGGTTTTTCACAAGAAGCGGCTGAGTGGACTATTTAATATCTCTAGTTGTGACGCGTTGCCAAGGTAACCGGCTCTGGCCACAGATTGAACCTGCAGCTCGGTCGGCCGCAGCTGTGCTGTTGATCGTGAAATTTGGCATGTCCATCATGGTGGCGTTTGAAGGACGAAGATTTAACGTTTGTGGACCCTGACCGCTGCAGGTTGGGACGTCGCGGGACGACAAAATGTCTCGTCTCTCCTGGACTGACGGAGCCCAGTAAGCCTGCAGGCTGCTGTCACGGCGACGCCCCGTCACGGACATGATCTGGCGTGTCTCCAGCCCGGCGTCCGAGAGTCCAATAGGTTAAAGGAAACGATAAAATCATGTTTTGTCTGCTGTCTCGCCATTGCGATAAATAAACTGTGAAATAACGTAGCCTATGTCAACGTATGTTCTGAGTTTCTGTTGCCACGGTTACCAACTAGCGTAACTTTTTTTAAAAGGTGTCCTATATCCGTGGTATAAGTATGTTTATTTACGCCTAATGATCCACAGTCACGCTGGCGTCGTCCAACTTGGTCTGTCAGGGGTAAGATTGGAAAAAAGTGGACTGACCTCTTCATCCTTCTTCTTGATCTCTGCCTGCACCTCCTCCAGCTCCTCCTGCCCTTCATCGGGACTCATCCTCAGCCCCTCTCTCAGCATGCGTATGCCAAAGATCGCAAACAGAGCCGTGGACACGTAGTACGTGTAGATTCTAGGGATGATGGTGGTGGCATAGCCAAACAGCACTGGGGACCAGATCAGATCTCCTTATCAGACAGCTCAGGGAAACAGAGGAATACATATTTTGTTATTCATAACATCCACCTGTACGTACCGGACAGACAGGTCATGAGTCCCAGGGCCAGCATAGCACCTGCCAGCACGGTGAGGCGGTTGTAACGCATGGCCATGATGGCTGCAATGAAGAAGGTCTTGTCCCCCAGCTCCGAGACGATGATGACAGAGATGGAGGCCACGAAGGCGTGAATGAAACCCAGGTTCCCTTTGCTGGGGTCATCCTCGGAGACCACCGGGCCCAGCGGATGGGCGCTTGAGGCTTTCTGCAGAGTAAAGGAGCACAGTTAACAGCCGTTAACCATCTCACACAAACTTTATGACAGGAGTCAAACATGCAGCTCCGTGTTTTCGGGGCGTTCGCTTTTTTTTTTTAAACTGTAAAGTTACGTCAACAAAACCGGCGGCCACGGAACGTCAGCGCGGCCCGCTCACGATCACGCCCGTCGTTTTAACCTGCCTCAAACATCAGCTTTGCTCTCCACACGTATGAGAGACCGTGTTAGCGGAACTTTACACGCTTCAGCGAACGTTGCAACACCGGAACACAACGCGATGCGTTTCAGTTAGCCGCGCTGGCTAGCTCGGAGGCGCTAAGAGGAAGCGCTAGCACCGGCTTCAAAAACGGCTTCCCCACCGACCACGAGTAGAGTTTTCATCGGTAATAACCGAGTTTAAGCCGTTACCTGTTCTGGGGGCTCCTCTTGAACAGCCGCTTTGTGCTCCTCCGGAACGGCAGCAACTCCAACCGACAACAAGACGACGGCGGCGGCGAGCGAAAACAAGACGCGCATCCCACTCCTATCAGCCCGTCCGGCTCCTCCGCCGACCGTGGCAGGCATTGTTCCCTCCGAAATACCGACCGAAGACCGTTTGTGTTGGATTTGTCTTCCGCTGATCACTTTATATCATCGGCGACAAACCTCGCTAACTTCATATTAGCAACGAACACTATTTCCGAGACTCTTCGGTAATACACGTCACGATCACACCGACGGAAACTCCTCGGGGCGGAAGCAGAAGACTCTCCAACCGAGACGGATGATTGGACCGTTAAGAGAGTGACGCAATCTCTTGGATGACGTACGCGCAGGGGAGCTCAGCGATTGGACAAAGTTCTTGTCAATCAAGATTTTTTTTTTTAAATTAACAGTTTCGCAGCAGTTCATTCAGACACAAAAAAATACGATATATACAAATCTGAACACATACGAACGCACATTAAGGTTTATTTGATTGTTTTAAAGTTGTAAGATTTGAAATTTTTTTTTTTTTAAAGTATTTTTCAATTTGATACTGTTTCAGAATAAAAATCTAGTGCTACATGAAGGCAATGTTCAGATTTGTATAAATAAAACTAAACAAAACTTCATCATCAAACGAAAATAAATTCCTTTAAATCTTTTATTTTCTTAATATTAAAAAATAGCCAAAAATAATGAGCAGATAATTACCGTTCATTCTTAGAGAAATTTGCTTTTTTGAATATTAGTAACAAAATCAGATTCTCTGAATGAAATATTCCTGCCAAAATGCAAAGACACAAGAACAAAGATGAAGGCTGAAAGTCAGTCCAGAAGACAGACAAATGAAAAAAATTAGTGCTGAAACGTTTCTGCCATGTTGTTACAGAAGCTACATTTATATCAGGATTGTATCAGTAAAATAATAGAATTTCCTGAGTAATATTAATGTCTAATTTTAAAAAGATTGTTGGGAAGCAAACAGCATTCTATGTCTCACCATTGTGAGTCTAGTCTATTTATATTTAACAGGTGCTACTGTTCTTGGACTAAGTGAATTTCTAATGAAGATTGATTTTTTTTTACTAAAAACAGTGATTCCATCCTCAGAAAAGCTGTGGCTGGCTAAAGTGATGCTGGCAGATGAATCTGAGTCCCAGTGTGATGAGGATACGATGCTAGTTGACGGTGCATTTACGGTAGTTTTATACTCATGATGCAAAACAGGAAAACTGAACTTCTCCTGAAAAGCATCATATGAATACAAAAAACATCATTTAAAAAAAAAAATGTTTCACAAGCAGTAAACCAAATCGCTAAGCAAGCTAAAAATAACTCCAGTGGCTATAAAATGGCTTTTTTTAATACTACAAATCATAAAACATTCTAATTAAACATTAACCATCAAAATTTAAAAAAAGGAAAAACCTGGCAAATATTAATTAGTTTCAAAAACCTTAATCTGTTGCGACTACGTTAAGATAAATGTTTAAATCTGAAAACGTATTTGCTCTGTACGCTTTAAAAAAATGTTACTTATTTCATCACCACCATCCGTGGATTCCTGAAATCCCATCAAGTGTACAAAAATTGAGACCAGAAATAAATAAATAACCTACGTATAAGTATAAAGAAAGTAATTACACATGCTCAATTTTCTCTTTTATTGCTTCAAGTATTCATTTAATTACAGCAAACTTGATTTTATATGGTAGTTCGAAATCTAATGTGCAATATTAAATAACAGTTTTGCACTTTACTTCATTTTCTTTCGTTAATTTATTACATTTTTTGTTGAGAAATGAGAGTAATGTATATGCATGAGATTATTGAGACTTAATTGATGAACTATTTTTGATAATGCTTTGATTATGATTATACTTTCTCATATTTTGTTACCTGCAAAATGAATGAAAAAAGAAAAACGAATAAAAACTTGGTCATCCAAAAAAAAATTCTTTGCAATGTTTGTACAACAGCAGGATAAAAAAAAAAGCTCTTAAATTGATGAGGTGTTTTTGGTGTTGTAACAAAATAATTGTGTGTCACAATATAATCGTACACTACATTAGACTTTAAACATTCTGATTTACACAACACAAATTACCAGGTAAGTTAAAGTAAGGTAAGTTTGTATGCTGTAATAGGGAAAACACGTCATTATTGAGTCTCTCTAATAAACAGCTCAGCTCTCACCTGGACAGACTTCTGCCGTGGATGAATGTTTCCACAGCGCTGCCGTGCCTCGCATCCACACTTGGGAGACGTCGACTGAATTCAACGTTCTCATGTAGGCGATGAGCAGCACGTGAGTTTTAGTCCTACATCTTCAGATCCTCAGACGTCTCTGTTTTTTTTTTTTTTAATCAAACTTTAAAGCTCCAGGAACGCAGACACAAACTCTTCACAGCACAAATGGTATAAATGCTTTTCTGTGCTTTGGGTAGGACTCATATTTGCTGACATAAAGGTCATGACAAAGCTGAGCTGCCAGCGCCTGGTTGAAAAGTACATAAAGGACAACAAGCCACCAGGTGACGGACAGGCGGCTGAAAATCAAGCCCAGCGAGATGTAGATCAGCAGCTCGGCAAAGTAGTGCGGGCATGACACCAGCTCGAACCAGCCTCCCTTTGGCGCTCTGTGAGCCAGCGTCTCCACCGTTCCTGAAAGACGCCACAGAGACAGCAAAGAGAAAATACGTCAGCCTCCACGTAAGCGATACCGCAGAGGTTTCTGTGAGCCTGCTTTCCATTGGTTAAAATGCTGAGGCTATATTAAAGCTGCGCTTATCATTATGTTTACAGAGATCACATGCAGGCCTGGGTCGGTTTCTGGTGTTACTGGTCTGGTCCGGCGTACCAGCTTAAACCAGTTTAATTTTATGCACATCAGCTAAACCAGCATTTATTTTATTTCATTATGTCAGATCCTGGCAAATCGAAAGCATAACATTACATCTATGGAGGACTTAAACTGCCAAAAGAATGAATGAATGAATAAAGAAATAAAGACTCACTGATAAATTAATATGGCAAAAATACCACTATTCATTTAATGAGCGTGCTGAGGAAGAGGGAAAATAATACATAATAAATAATTTCACAAATAAATAAATACATTTTAAAATGAATAAATTAATGGAAAATGGAAAACAAAATGGGAAAATTAATAGCAACACTCAACATCCGGACGACGTGCATATATCTAATTTTAACAACAAGCAACAAAACCACGTGATTTAACATATTATGATGTTTGATTGGACTAGAAACGGAAATGAACGACAGCCACACCATGCGCACTAGTCAGTGTTAGAGTTCAAGCTGCACAGCGTCACGTAACATTACCAAGACACACAGTCGTCAGCATCAGCTCAGAGCGTCAGCAGGAAGGAGGAAGTTTTTATCGATGACTATGGCCGACATAAAAAAATCTGGTACGTTCGTCCGGTCTAGTATTTGGCTTAATATCAAACCGGTTACAAAATTTTTCCACCCCTTCTCGCACGTGTAACGTCAAATCTCACAGCAATGAACCCACAGAGACTCGTCACCAACAGTTCGTCTCAGCGCCGCTGGGCTTTCTAGACTCTTTAAGGTGATCGCTTTGGTTTTCTGGCTCTCAGTACGCTTGTTTTCAGCAGATACCATCAAATTTTTATAGCAGCCCAGAGTTAAAGGGACAGTTCAGTGCTTTTGAAGTGGGGTTGTATGACGCACTGATGCGTAGTCAGTCTATGATCTTCGGCAGATCAGCGGCGTCACTTTTTGGAGGAGGGGGGGAGAATCGCTGCCGTTGAACTCTGCATTGTACTGTAGCCACATATATGAATGCTTTCCTAAAAAAATCGATATCTGTTCATATGTATGTTAAATTTAGGATTTTTTTCCACTGCTACAGTTTACTAGCCAGGCTAGCGCCCACTGGTGGTCCACTTAATTATCTTAAGCTACCACACAGTCAGGGAACTCTCAACACACTT